>JBAWJQ010005959.1:1200000-1575294 GCA_037783105.1 Bactrocera zonata | reverse complement strand
TACAGTATTTCTCTAAATTTTTGGTCAGCTGTGCTTCAAGTTACGTGACTTACTAATATTGTAACTGACTTAATAGGAAATTGAGTTGTCACATTTTGCCGCAAAGTAAATACATAAATACATTAACAATTCACCAATTTGTCAACTTTTTGTTGGGGGCATACGAGATTCGAGATTCGTGGTAAAGAGCAGACAGAGGAAGACAACACAAGTGAATATTTCAGAAATCTGTTCATAAATAAATTGAATGCGTTAACACCTACTAGAATATAAGGCTAAAATATATTAGAAAAGACACACACATACATAAAGCGGAACTGCAAATTTAGCGGTGTGTGTGTGTACGTGAACAAGGAAGGAATGCCTGCGGCTGAGTGACACGCCCACAAAGTGTTGACCCACAGCGGTCAGGGCAACCAAAGTACGCTGCGCTCTTATACAATGAGGCAAAAGAAAAATTAAATATAAGGGACTGGTGGACCTGGTTAGTAGTAGTTGTAGTGGCAACAGAAAAAGCCGCCTAAAAGAAGCTGTCAATGGCACAAGCACATCAGTGGCAGTAAAAAGGCGAACACAGTGACCACACAAACTTCGCCACACATACGCACACCAACACACATAAAGCCTATGCTGGCAAAATCTGTAGCAAAGCGGATGCGGAAGACAATGAGAAAGCTAAAGTAAAAGCGTAGCTGAAAAAAATCTAAATAAATAAAGCATCGCAGAAAGCATATGTGTGTGTGTACGGAACGCAAAGGCGACTGCTGCACGCCCTCTACCATATACCCACCTACCATACACGGACCATATGGTTGTGTGACCGAGGCCACACGCAGAGGCGGCACAGCCGACAGGCCACAATGTGCCGCTCAAACGCAGAACCGGTCGATGTGCCTGAGTTTGCTGAGCAGCTCGGAAGTGTGTCACATGTGTATGTATATTTATATTATGTACTGTATAACGGAACTTTTGACTGTGACAACATGGCTTTTTTTGTGCGAATTTTTCATGTGACAAGTCAACGTAAAATATGACCTTACTGTGCCACTTCTTTGGCAGCAAAAATATTACCAGTGTGTGGGGAGGCTCAGACGTGCGAGAAGGCTTTAATATGTGCACGATTGTATTTTAGGGTTGCTGACTGTTGGTATTCACTGTATGCGGTTAATATTACTCAATATTCAAGGGTTTGGTAACATTCGATTTGAAAAGATTTAAGGAGAAGTATTGAAAGTATTAATCAATAGTGCAACCAAGAGTTTTTAAATTTATTTGAAATTAAAAAAAATATTAGCTGCGATATTTTGTTAAAATTTTATTTCAGTTTTTTTCTCTACCTATTTCTACAAACCGTAACACACTAACAGAAAAATATAAAAATGTTTTAAAACTGGAAGTATAGTGAAGTTAGCTGCAGTTGCTATAAGCGTCAGCTATTAAATGTCACTGAAATGTATAACGCCAATAACTTATTCCAACCGAACCTTTTATTACCGCAGAACTCAAAATATACTACTGTGGGCAAAATATAGCAAGACTTCTTAATTTAAATTTCGCACCGAAATATTTTTTTTAGTGATATATCTCTCAGTGACATCTGTGCCAAATGTCACATCAAAATAATAATTTGCGATTAGTATAAAGAATGTCTTTCTAAAGAACATAAAGTGAATTCTGCGATTCTTACGATGAGTGAAATTATTCAACAAAGAAATACCATTAAAGTTTACGTGCGGAATCAAATTTTTTGTGCAGAAACGTTTAGAATGTTGGAAAAAGCCGCCGGTGATAGGAGTTGTTCATTGGTATAACCTATGTCAAAAGCCGGGTCAAGAACGCGTTGACCACGAATCACCTCCAGAACGGCCAACAAAATCAACTGATGACCAGCACGCCAATTAAATAAAGGAATTTATGCTTGAGAATCGACGATTCACAGCCGGAGCTTTTACTGGCATCGTAGGAATGTCGGAAGAATAAATGAAAACCAGTTTAAAGATTATTTAGGCCTAAGGAGAGTAAAAGCACAATTAGGCCATTTTGGAATCACTCAATTTTTCCTAAAAGCAGCGTCGCGTTAACGCCAGTGATACGAAGGTGAGCTGAATCCGAAAAAGTCACGTCAAGACAGTTCAAAAATCAATGTATGTTGACAATTCTGTAAAAAGACGACAGAATTATAGGTATTCGGAAAACTCAAACGACCGCTCCCGGAGATACCGTTTTGAATCAATTGAAGACATTAATCGTGACCCCTACGCGCACTGAAGGCTATTCCGGAAATCAATTTTAACAATTGTTTTAAGGATGGAAAAACGTAGGCACTTTCGTATTGGCGCCAAGGGGGATTACTTTGAAGGTCAATCTTTATAATATCCGTACACCGCACATAGGTTTCTGCTAGTGCATACTGCGGCTAAAAATATAAGGAGTTGTCGCAGGACAATAACATTTGGTACATCATTGTTTTGGATTCCAATCAAGAAAAAAATGAAAAAATCAAAATCACGCCCCCTATTTTACGCCCACCTCCCATATAAGGTGAAACTTAATTTTTGACCTACAGCACTGATTTTTGGTACATAGCATTTTTATGACATTATATATGTTGGTGTTAAATTTCAATAATATCCGCCCACTTTTACGCCCACCTCCCATACAACTAAATTCTCTTTCGTCAAGTCTCTTTTAGCAACTTTTTTACATCTTCGTGACATTCTAATTTTTTTAATTTTATTTTAGTACGAAAAATGTTTATGTACGGATCCGAAGACATTAATAAGTGATGCATCACATCTTCGTTAGTGGATATGCGTCCAATTCTTTTGGAATGATACATCAGGATATTCAAAAAATCGTCTAGACATATACATATATTGCATACTTTTGAGCGGAAACTTGCCATTTTAGAGTATTTCATTGTTTTTTTCAAGAGGGGCAATTTGGGGCAGCTGATTTTTTTTTTATCGTTTAGCTGAGACTTCAGGCTTTAATTCCGTATATGTATGTCGACAGCGGTAGACAGCGCTAAAAAGATGCACCACTTTGAATTTGAAGAACATTGAAATTTTGACGTCCAAATTATGTTGTTCCACAAAATTTTTTATGCATTATTTTTTTTTTCAATGGATTTTGATGCAAAATTTTTCTTTGATACATATTATAAATGAAAAATAATAATAAAGTTGAATTTCAATAGTTTGACTTTTGAGTAAATTTTTTGCTAATTTTGATATTCCCCACATTCACCAAATTTGGGCAGTTCTGGACAAAAAACTAATGCAGATAGAATCCTAATACTTTGGTAAAATAATGCATAGATAGTTGGTAACAAACTGTGAAATTTTCATTCAAATCAGACAACATGCCATTTTTGAATTTCAGCCACGGATATCCCTATGTGCACCGTTCTTACTTGTCAAAACCGTCAATGAATATTTCTTACGCTTTACTAAATGTATGCCCCAATAAAAGCAACAGAAGGCAGAACTTTATCGAATTATGCAATGAAATAATCCCTAAGCCTCTGTTCAAATTCTGCAAGGTAGTTTCAAGGAGTGATTGTCCATTATAAATCTATATAAATTTGTAAAGAATAATTTTAGCAATTTACTTTTAAAATTTTTTGCCTTTGCTGCATGGCAACGCTCGGATTCACATGCCAACTCGTTAAATCTACCGGAAAACGCTTAAATGTTAAGTTCCACCCCATCCACCATATTATCGTTCGATAGCACATGGTTTGGCTCAGAAGCAGTTCCACTCAGAAGACGACTGTTGAAAAAGTGGCCTGCTTTGTGGAAATCATCACAAGTTGAACCGTTTTAATAAAAGCACATTCTATTCTTAACCAGAAAGATGGAAAAGGTTGTGACTAGCAATGGGTCAACTTATTCAGTTGTAACCATTTCCTTACAAGAAAATTGCGTTTTCATTAAAAAAATAGCGAGAACTTAGCTGCGCATTTAATATATAATATTCTTACTATAGTAGACCGATATCGTAAGTTCTGAGAAATGAACAGCTTCTTGTGAAGAAATGGAGGCCTGCAAAATTTCTGATCTATCTTTTAAAAACAGAAGGACTGTTTGATATGTAATATACTACTGTGCCCAAAAAATAAATGGCATTGTATTTATTTTGAAAATTCTTTATTTATTCTTCCAAATCAATTTCATCCTCTTCAAAGTAATCCCCTCCCGATGCAATGCCTTATGCCAACGGATTTTCCAATCTTCGAAACACTGGTTGTAGTCACTTTCCGGGATGGCCTTTAGTTCCGTCTTCGCTGCGGCTTGAATCTCCTCTATCGTATAAAAACGGTGTCCCCGGAGCGGTCTTTTGAGCTTGGTGAACAGCCAGAAATTGCACGGCGCCAGATCAGGTGAATACGGTGGTTGCGGAACAATATGGGTTGAGTTTTTGACGAAATGATCACGAATTATGAGGACAGTATGGGATGGTGCATTATCGTGGTGTAGAAACCAAGAATTGTCTTTCCACAATTCCGGCCTTTTTAGGCGGATAGCGTTACGCAAACGACGCATAACGTTCAAATAATATTCCTTGTTGACTGTTTGACCGGTTGGAAGGAATTCATAATGCACACCACCACGATAATCGAAGAAAACAGTCAACATGACCTTGATTTTTGAGCGACTTTGGCGCGATTTTTTTGGTCTCGGCTCTCTTTTGGCACGATATTCGCTCGATTGATCGGTTATTTCGGGGTCGTAAGCATAGATCCAAGTCTCATCGTCAGTTATAATGCATTTCATGACACCCTGGTAGTCGGAAAGCATCAATTCACACACTTCAACGCGACGCCTTTTTTCCAAAAAAAAAAAAAAAAAAATCAAAGTTTTCGGTACCAGTCGAGATTTGACGCGCTTGAGACTCAAAACATCCTTCAAAATGGTATGGGCTGAGCCTTTCGATATGCCAACTTCATCAGGAAGGTCTCTAATTGTTAATCGACGGTTTTTCAATACCAAATCTTTGATTTGTTGAACGTGAGATTCGTCGGTTGAGGTTGATGGTCGCCCTGGACGCTCTTCGTCTTCGACACGTTCACGGCCGGCTTGGAACTCACTATACCACTTGTAAACATTTTTTTTAGACATAGCCTCATTTCCCAAGGGTTTCTGCACCATCCTCAACGTATCCGCAGCAGAAAATTGATACCGTAAACAAAATTTAATGCAAATTCTTTGCTCAACAAATTTCGACACTGCACAAAGCGAAAAACTCACTTTTAGCAGCTCACAAATCGACACGTATCTCAAACACTAATGAATATTTTGACATGAAATTGAACATAAATGTGACTGACAGTACTACCAACCTAAAAAAAAAATTATTTTCCAAATCCTTCGACGCGAGCAGTTTAAATTCAAATGTCTTGTTTTTTGGACACAGTAGTATATGATATATTTCAACAATATTGTGTGATATCACAGCGTTAGCCTTTTTTCTGTGGTAATACATAAAGTCTAAAGTCTATGTGGACAATCGCTTCGATTCAGGCCTTGGAACCTCACGCTTGTCAATCGCCTGTTACCAGTCGAAATGCTCGAACGAGTCAAGAAGAACTGAGCTCAAAGGATGGACCATCTGAGACGTAGCCGTGGTCAACATTTGAAGGCGATAACCCTCGACAATAAATTCCAAATAATGTACTTTCGACAGTAAATGTTCCCCATTAAGTTTGAAATTTCTGTTTTTTTTTTTCTTTAACAAAATGAGGAGCCTCGAAATAGATCACCGTCAAAGTAAACTACAACATTTATTACAACAACTATTCTACTAGTATTCGACAAGCTGTTGATGTGGGATTAGAAAACGGCTAAAACGGCTCATACTTGTTCCTACAAGCATTGAACATATAAACGCTCATATATACTAATATGGATAATATGGGATGCATTTGTCTGAAAACTTCCGTAGAGCACATATCAAAGCGCCATTTTCAAAAGCAGACATTAAAGAATGACACCAAAGAGCTTGTTGAGTGGGCGTACCATACTCGTCTATGCAGAAGGCCAAAGAACCAGCAGCGCTAACGCCTAACAAGCGGCAAAGTAGTGAGCAAAGTTGGTTAACTTGCTTGTCGCTGGGAAAGAAAGTCGGCTGGAGTGAACGTTTAACTCGTTGAAAAATTGCAATGCCAACGCTTTCAGAGAAGCCATTGGCAGCAAAATGCCAGCACTCAGTACAAGCAGTTGTAAATTACTGTGAAGCACACAACTACTCAGCCTTTTTTGTGCAACTACACATTAACCGTTAGTGAACAGCTGTCGAAGTTCAATCGGCAAAAATCGCTACACACCGAAACCACGCATATGAATGTACTTGCATAGGTTGCAAGTGCAAAGTTTGCGCCACATGGCAAGTCGGAGCGAACATTTAACGCCATTAGCACGCGACTACAACTATAACCACGAGGATTTTGAAGAAAATTTATGTTCGCAGTGGATAAAGACGTGGACAAACGTTTTGTTGGTAGGCGGTTTGTGGCCTGCGGTTTGCCGCTTGTGACTAACGCAAACCTCTGGCCACCACGCCACGTAACGCGAAATCGGTAGCTTGTCCTTAATCATGCAGTAGCCAAAAGTGACGCCGGGGAGCGCAAAACCAACGAACCATTCAAGCAGTACAAGCCACACACATTGGAAGAAGGTGTGTCCCGCTGGACATTAGCACTGTCGCCGAACATCAGCGAAAGCATACGAAAGGCAAAGTCGAACAAGCGAAGAAATATTGAAAGTAAGAAAGCAAAAACCCAAAAAATGTGGCAACGTGTGCGCACTCACTCGCTTGTAGCTGAGCTCAGCGGCAACAAAAAGAAAGAAAAACCAACAAAAAGCAACTCGGTAAACCGTAAAAAATCGTCAGTTGTTTGGTTTTGTTGGCGGCAGCGAACGATCGCTGGGGAGCAAATAAACGAATTTACGTTCGAGGAATTTATCAGCCACCGCACTAACGTGACTAAAGTGGAGAAAAATTGTCAGCCAGCAAAAGTAATGGTCGCAAGAATTTCGTCTAGCAAATGTACAAGACAAAACCAACAAAAAAAAAAACACAAAAAGAAAAAATCACAAAAAATTGGAAAATCACAAAAAATTCGCAGAAATAAAAATGTTACAGCCAAACTATTTACAAATGGGCGAAAGCAGCTAAGAGCAATGTATACCCGCGCGTTGCCAGCTGCAAAAACCACCAATGAATTGTGTAAGAGCGTTTACTCTGAGTTGAGGAAGGCAGCAATGCAATGACACGCCGAACAAAAAACGGAAATGAATCATTCCATTATTGAGTTTGTATAAGTTGGTGATGTCGCGCGGTAACGCCTATCCATTGCACTTTGCGCTGAGGGAGGAGCTGTCGAACAGTTTTCACGCTCAGCTGAATGGAACCTCATGGGGGAATCACTTGAGGAAAAAGCAAAAATTGGCAAGTACTCGCGTTTTAGAAAAGCAAGGATAATATATACAGCAGAGAGCAGTTCGATAAGTACTTTAAGTGCAAGGTAGGCTATAGAACCAACGGATATCAGATCTTTCGAAAACTGATTAAGGATTTATATGATTTTTCTCCTGTAAAAACAGCTAATTTTCAACAACTTTTTCTCATATAAAGAACGAAAAATTTTATTAGAATTTTATATTGTTACAAACATACAATATTCGCAGAGACATTCGGACATTTTTGGAAAAAAATATTTTTAACTCGGACATTGCGACGCCTTTACTGGGACCCCTCGGAAAAAATATGCGCCCGTAATGACAGGATAGATCCTTACAGGACCATCTAAAGTGAAAAATACGTTATTTGGTTTAAACCTTGACTTAGAACTTGGACGAAGGAAACAAAAACTGAAAATTGGTTTTGTGGAAAACATTTTTACAAAAAAAATTAAAATTTCGTGACCTTTTTTGTTTTTTTTTTTTCAAATAGTTGTCGCCAGCTCAAATATTATATGAACTCCTAGCAGCAGTCCGAAAATGAATGAAATCGGAAGACTACAAAAAGTGCGATAAATCTATGACTAATGACCCCAAAGACTTAAAATTACCTCCGATATAGTATGAGAGGGCTTTATGGGAGACGGTGTAAAAATTGGTAGATGGGCTTGACACCGCCCACTTTTGGCAGAATCTCATATATCGGGACCGGTTTGACAAAATTTGGTCGGTAGCATTCTTCTCCTATTTCTATATCACAGTATGAAAATGGATGAAATCGGATAGCAAGCACGCCTACTTTCATATAGCATAATTACACTTGAAAAAGTTTTAATAAAATGCCAGACAGAGGATTGCAGAGAAACTGATTGAACATGTAAGTCAAATGAGATTAGATTATAGGCAAACCACCCATCCTTTAAACCCTCCCATCTCTAAACCCACTCTAATAACCACAATAGTTCGAGAAGTGCTCGAACGATTGAACACACAGACCGTAGTTGATTTTACTGAAACCAACCACAGCGTTATACTGAACGCAAAGAATATAAACGAACTAAACAAAATCCCGGACGTGGTTAAATATCTTCGAGAATTTTCGGGATGACCTGGAGGAAAAGTGTCGACAGAATTTTTAAAAAATTAAAAGCAAACATCCATACGAACAAAAATTTAATGACAATTTGCCAAAATATAAATGTAACGCTGAAGCAGCAGATCTTACACGAAGTTAATAATGTGGGAATTGATATTCCAAACCTCTCACTATAACAACAAAATAAAATTAATAATGTAATTAATAATTAATAAGTGCCCAAACCTTTCCGCCGATCCTGACGAAAAACTCACCAACACCACTCTTGTAAAAGGTGAAATCCGGAAAACAACTGAAACCCCTGTCTACTCCAAGCCGTACATGTAGCCTGTGGCATTAAAATACGAAATCTAACGCCAAGTCGAAGAACTTCTTGCTAACGAAATAATAAGGAGATTGAAATCTCCGTATAGTTCCCCAATATGGATCGTTAACAAAAAGTCAGATGCCCCCGGCGAAAAAAAGTATCGAATGGTATCAATTCAGTTACGATCCCAAACAAATATCCCATACCCGAAATTAATGAAGTACTTGCAAATCTGGGAAATAATAAATTATGTACTGTCATCGATTTATCAGATTCTACTTTGTGAGTCAGATATGGATAAAACTGCATTTTCCAGATATGATCATATCTCCAAACGAAACTCAAAGAAAATAGAAATCCAAAAAAATAAAAATTATCACCGATCATCAACCTCTTACCTATACCTTAAGTCATAAAAACACCAACAGTAAATTGAAGCGATGGAAAGCCATTTTAGAAGAGTATAATTTTATGTATTATGTGTAAATTATTTTTAAAGCTTGTCGAAATATCTTCATATAAATTGAAACTAATATTTCCAACTTTACATAGACATATAATTACAGAACCAGAGTACAACGAACAATTATTGATTTCTTACATGAATTCATTCAGAAGAAAGGATAATGGTATGATACAAAAAAATATATATATGTACATACAAATATATATGAACCACCAATTGGAAGAAGGGAATAAAAGCCGGTTTTGACGAAATAGAGTTTTACTCATATTAGCTCTTTTCAATCGTAAAACTACGCGTCAGGTTGAAAAAATAAATAAAAAGGTCAAACGCCATTGTAATACTAGCGGCCAAAAAAAATATAAGTTGGAAGAAGGGAATAAATCATGGATTTATTTCTTTCTTCCAACTAATAACCTTTTGTCATACAATTAAAGGTCATTTTGATTTGACATTTTTATTCACTTAAACCGTTAGTAATAACTGAATATCAATACTTTCCGATGCGAGGACATTCCTTTTTGATGTGATCGTAATTATGAAACAGCCAAGAGACTTATTAGAAGAAAAGATAGAATATACGTCCCAGCTCAGTACAACAACTTGATTTCAGAAGCTAAAAGTAAGATATTTTTAGCCATTAATAAAGAGAACATATTGAATTTTAAAACAACATGGCAGCCGTTCTACAAGAAAACTTGCAAGTCAATAGATAAAAGTACAACTTTTAAAATATCAAAATATAAACATTTTGAGTACAGTAGTGGTAATAAAGGTTACTTTACCTGTTCCAAATTCATTGACGGATTTGTAAAGACATCTTTTTTGCTCCAAAAATCAAGAACTACTCCTAAAATACCTGTCGAAAAAGCATATCGGTCAAAACTACCCATAAACGAAAAAAAGATGAATGATGTGCGAAAAATCATAAAATATATTCCTGAAGAGTATAAGACGTTTTATGATTTGATTTTGACTTGGACCACAACCACATTGGATGGTGCCGATATAGATGAGGATTAAAACAATATCTTTTCTATGTTATTAATATAATAAATGCTAATATTCTTTAATATTTGTGTCTTTATTTTCGTGAATTGGAAAAAGGGAATAATTCCAAGAATTTCAAACTACCCTTACTTTTGTTTTTCTTTGCATAAAATATTTTTTTATTTGAAGCATATTATCGGCAACAATGTTTACTACATTTCATTTTAAGATATCATGGGTATGTGATCTATACGTTGCGAGTAAATCAGTTTTTTCTAATTATCTCAGTTCGACCTTTTTGTAATTATTCCTTTCTTCCAATTGGTGGTTCATATGTATATGCATAACTGAAAACGGTGGACACAGAAATTTTGAAGAACTTCTAGAGAAAGCAGTACATTTTCGAGTACATTTAAAACCTGGTAGACCTATTTTTTTATAGAAATGTTACATTTACCCCCGAGGACAAAGTAACCTTGAAAAATTAGTTCAGAAACAAAACAAAGATATCGAATACCACAGCAAGAATAAGCAAGAAGTAAAAGCATATCTACCAGGACAAATAATATTTGTTAAGAAAAATAGGAAATCAGGAACTAAGCTAAGTAAGTCATACAGTGAGGAAATAGTTAAAGAAGATAGCAATAGTACCGTGTTAACTGAAAAAAAAAAAAACAAATAATTCACAAAAGTAGGTTACGTATCTATATACATATGTACTGACTTTCTTTTCCAGATTATTACTACCGCTATGCCTGGCGGAAGTAAAGATACTCGAATCTTCAAACTCATAACAATAGAAAAAGGAACGGCTAGATTACAAACAGGAACATTTAACGAGGCATTTTACCATATAGAAGCAACTATTGAAATCGAAATTATTCGCAGAAACCCTAACTACTTCACATTCCACCTAATAACATAAAAAAAACTGAATATTCTAAAAGTAGAAAAGAAAATAAAAGGAACAATAAATTTCGTGGGTAGCGCATGGAAATGGATAGGAGGAAGTCTAGATCATGAGGACTACGAAATAATTTCAAGTAAAGTAAATAATTTCTTGGAAAATACTAATAACCAAGTACTCATTAATAAACTTACAATAGAAAAAATTAGTGAAATAATAAATATTACGAATAATATAATTAAAACTATAAAAAATAAAAAATAAAAATTAAATAGAACCACTCTTACAGTTAAAATACAAGTTGGAAATAATTAAAGAAGAAATTTTAAATATTGCATGCGCAATACATAGGTTGCTACATATATTTCTGGACTAGACAACACTAAGTGTTGCCAGGTGCAATCTGACATTTCCATTGAAAAGTTTGACATTTTTTAGTATAACATCACTCAGAACGTTTTGTCATTTAATCGTGAATTGTTTTATTTACAGGGAATTAAAAAATTCATCTCGGCCAAAAAATGGAATTAACTCGTGAACATTTTCGAGCGATCATTTTTCACAACTTTCGACGTGGATTATCACGACAAGAGTGCATCGATGAACTAAAATCTTTGTATGGTTATGAAGCACCATCCTATAGCACTGTGAAAAACTGTTACAACGAATTCAATCGTGGCCGACGCTCGCTCAATGACAAATTCCGTGAAGGTCGTCCATAAACAGCCGTTGTGCCAGAAAACATCGATGCCGTACGTGAACTGATAATGCAAAACCGTCATGTAACATATGTACCTTCAGATAGAGGCATGCCTATGCATTTCTTCCACCAGCATACATTCGATATTGCGTGAACACCTGGCCGTAAAAAAGGTTTGTTCTCGTTGGATCCCGCACAATTTGACAATCGCTCAAAAAAAGGCTCGTGTAGAAGAAATGCTGAAAAAATACGATCCCGGTGCTTCGAAAGACGTTTATAACCGAATCATGGATCTATGCGTATGAGCCCGACACAAAACAGCAATCGACCGTGTGGGTCTTCCAAGACGAGCCAAATCCAACGAAAAAAAAAAACTATTTTCGTTGATAAATATGCCTATTTTCATTATTAGGCCAGAAATATAAAGGGTGATTTTTTTGAGGTTAGGATTTTCATGCAGTAGTATTTGACAGATCACGTGGGATGTCAGACATGGTGTCAAAGAGAAAGATGCTCAGTATGCTTTGACATTTCATCATGAATAGACTTACTTACGAGCAACGCTTGCAAATCATTGAATTTTATTACCAAAATCAGTGTTCGGTTCGAAATGTGTTTCGCGTCCGTGTCCGATGAGCGATGAGGCTCATTTCTGGTTGAATGGCTACGTAAATAAGCAAAATTGCCGCATTTGGGGTGAAGAGCAACCAGAAGCCGTTCAAGAACTGCCCATGCATCCCGAAAAATGCACTGTTTGGTGTGGTTTGTACGCTGGTGGAATCATTGGACCGTATTTTTTCAAAGATGCTGTTGGACGCAACGTTACGGTGAATGGCGATCGCTATCGTTCGATGCTAACAAACTTTTTGTTGCCAAAAATGGAAGAACTGAACTTGGTTGACATGTGGTTTCAACAAGATGGCGCTACATGCCACACAGCTCGCGATTCTATGGCCATTTTGAGGGAAAACTTCGGACAACAATTCATCTCAAGAAATGGACCCGTAAGTTGGCCACCAAGATCATGCGATTTAACGCCTTTAGACTATTTTTTGTGGGGCTACGTCATGTCTAAAGTCTACAGAAACAAGCCAGCAACTATTCCAGCTTTGGAAGACAACATTTCCGAAGAAATTCGGGCTATTCCGGCCGAAATGCTCGAAAAAGTTGCCCAAAATTGGACTTTCCGAATGGACCACCTAAGACGCAGCCGCGGTCAACATTTAAATGAAATTATCTTCAAAAAGTAAATGTCATGAACCAATCTAACGTTTCAAATAAAGAACCGATGAGATTTTGCAAATTTTATGCGTTTTTTTTTTTTAAAAAAGTTATCAAGCTCTTAAAAAATCACCCTTTATTTAGCAGCCCTCGTACATTGGGCAAAAGTCAAATAATAAATACGTTTATCTTGTAAAAAGAAAAATTTCAAATTTACTTTAAGTAAACTTTTAAATTTTTTTATAATTTTTTGGCAATTTTGAAATTAAAAATGAAACTATTGAAAATATGCAAATAACGAATCCTTAAATTATGTTTAATTTGCTTAAAAAATAGGAAGTAATTTGTATACAAACACCCTGCACTTACCTTTAAGCTTTAGAGCAAACAATTGATTACTCTCCTGGACTGATATTATTTGTTGGTTTATACGAACGACTTTGTTGGTTTATTGGAAAGCGACGATTGACGAACATCGAAAGAACGAACGTTTGACTTCATATTTGACGAAATATATTTAAAACGAAATTAATTCACTAATTTATGAATGATATACAATATGCGATTTCCATTCACTTCGCTATTAATACCATTAACAAGCATAAATACACATAAACATATCATAGAAAACAAAACAACCTTTGCACACTACTTTATTACATTTTACACACATTTTTTTCTTCTACTAGAGCACTTACCACTTTTCACTTTATTTAAGTTTTCATTTAATTTTTAATTAAATTAGCACAACTCTAACTCAAGCTTTGAAATTTAACGAAATAATTTAAAAAGCACTTTTACTAGAAATTTCTTACGCGTTTATTACTATTTTTCCCGCAACACGAACCGCCGCGCAATTTAACTATTGACCGATCGCGATTGAAAAATTCCATTGACTGACTGTGAGCAGAAATGTAGTGAGTGCGTAGTGAGTGTGTAGTGTTCCCCACCACACGAGGGGATGCTGTTGTGTTTGTTGTCCGTTGTTTTTGTCCACCTTCCTTTGCGGTCGTACATCGCAGCACAGCGAAGGGGTAATGCACTCGCTACATGCCTACGAAATTACGGTAGTTGTTGCTTCCCCTTGTAATAATGTTTGTGAATTAGCAGCAATTTGGCAATAGAGGTGTCAAATGAAAAAGTTTGCATGCGATTTTTTATGCATACAGGTGTTAAATTAAAGAACTCGCATGAGATTTTTTATGTACTCTGAGAATATTTTAAAATGCTTATTGAATATAAAATGTAATAAGGTGCTTTGAAAAATGACTATACTAAACAATATTGATTAAATGAACATTTGGTATTAAAAGTACTTTCAGAAAGTAAGAAAAGAAAATTTTTCTTTAATTTTCACTTTCTACTTTTGTATAGTATTTTATGGATAACTTATTTTTTTCTTCTTTTGTATGAAATAAAGGATAATAAAACAATTTTATTTTATAAATATCCATCATGGTAAGAACTATTTCCTGAGCACGAAGTCATATTATCTGCACCGAAAACTAAAAACTAAAAGATGGAACAAAAATCACAGAAAGCATATACTGCTAATAGACCAAGGTAGATCATTTTTGGAAATCAAAAAGTCAACTTTAAACTTTAAAGTGAAAAACAATTATTTATATAAACTGTTTAAAGACATCAGTAATAAATACAATATGTCATTCCTCATATCTTTTTAATGTCACCAAATTATTCTAATAACTGAATATGTTAAATACATAAAAACGAAGTGTTTTGTGCGCACTTAAGGGGTTACATGGTACTGCTCTGGTAAAAAAAAACAGCTTTTTCAACAACCTTTTCTCGTATAAAAAATGAAATATTTTATTAGAATTTTTTTATTGTTACCCACATACACTCTTAGCAAAGAAATTCTGAAATTAAAAAAGAAGTATTTAAAACTCGGCTATTGCGACGCCTTTTACGGTGATTGTTCGGAAAAAAGACAAACCCGCGTTGGCAGGATAACTTCTAGGATCATCTAAAGTGGAAAAATAAGTGTTTTAGTTAAAATCTTACTTAGAACTTGAAAGAAGGAACAAAAAAATCTGAAAATTGGATTTTTGGCAGACATTCTTACAAAAAAGATTAAAATTTCAGAGAATTTTTTTTCAAATAGTTTTAATAGAAAAACAAAATCCTTCGTCCAAGTCTTTAAATTTGGTTGTGGTGGTTTAAGGTTTTTAAGGTAAAAACAAATACTTTTTTTTGCAAATTTATGTCTTAAATATGGATTGAGTAATTTTATTCGGACCTTCTGTAACTTGACAATCTAGAGTAAGAATTGTATCTCAAGGCCTGTGTGAAATTGCACCAAAATCGGTTGAGTAGTTCTCGAGAAATTTTGCCAGCCGACTTAAAAAGCACAGTTACCAGAAAAATTCGTTTAAAGACGGCGCACTTAGCTTGGTTAGCCTCGAGCGCACAAGTTCTCAAGTCTATATCTCTGAAACTTTGACTCGATCAACTTGAAGATTTAAGACAATAATTTAGAGGTGTTGTGTAATTTAATAATACAATAAAAAAAACTCAATTTTTTGAAACCCGTAAGCCCATGTAACCCCTTAATAAAACCCATATAAGCACTTTTAACTAATTGGCGTTCTGTAAGAAACAAACAAGGATTAAAGAGTTTCGTGGAACGCAACTTCAGTGTACGGTAAAGGTATAGAGCGCTGATTAATCCCCATCTACCTAAACTGTCTGAGGTTAGGCTACATTTTTAAATCTTAGAGATTGATTTAGGGTGGCGTTCACCTCGAAGACCAGCATGATATGTATTCATCGTGTTAACCTCTACTCATTTCTGTTAAAAACACAGTGAATTCGAGGCGTCTTCTGTAGGAAGATTTCCATTAACTTTAGCTAAGACGTCATAGATCTATCTAGATTTTATAGAACATGCATTTTTCAAAGTTTAATTTTTTAAAAAATTGCATTCGATAACTGCAGGCCAACACGGCTCTTTAGCACGGTTTGTGCTTTAATCAGCAAATCAATAAACCTTCTAGTGGACAGCCCAGCATTGTGCCCGATTCTGTGCACTTGATAAATTCACCATCTTGCCTATTTATCAATATTGATTATTTATCAAGTCTTTGGTATTCTGTGTCAAAAACCAAAAGCTCTTTTCTAGATAAATTATCAAGATGTCAAATGCTCTTGACAAATTCAACAACTGTTTGTGAAAATATTATCTTCATCTTATTATCGACATCTTCAGCTACAGAATAACACAACCAGATATAATTATTAACAACATTGTTTCATTAGTTTAGTAATTTGTTTTAATAAAAACAAAGTCCATTAACATACATACATATGGATATGTACACACAAGAAAACTAAAATTTAAAAAATAAGGAATTAATCCACAGCTACTGATCCAAAAGCTGCCAAGGATTTTTGCTCGAAATCGGTCAACGGCTTGCCACAGGGCCCTCCTCCAGTGAGCCTCTGCTCCATTTTTAAGCGCCTTGCCCGCGTACGTAGTTGGCTCTTCCAAACACCCATTGTCTGTAAATCAAAATCATTTAACAAATGTAGAAAATATCAGACGAATTACCTCTTTCCACTTAGCTGCAGTACGAGATGGCCCTCTGCACGCATTTAACTGCTCCGCCAGCTGCCGCCACAAATCCTGCATTTGTCGAGGCGATTTTGGCATATTTTTTCCTCTACCGATTTCCGGATGCGCCCGGCAAAATGAAACGTAAGTTTCTAATTGTTCGTGCGTAGCACGTTGGTTTTTTGGTTTCCTATAAATTGAATTAAATATTAAACCATTTATTTCTTTAAAATTAACAATTAATAATAATGAATACTTACGTTGTTGATGAATCCATTTCGCACTAAACATCTGATTTCTGTTTACATTATTTTGTTCACCACAGTATGGTGAAAAGCGATTCGCACTGAAGCTTTAAGTTTTATCAATATTTGCACAGAATAACAAAAAGCTTTTGGCTTGATAAAAATCTTGATAAACAAACAATATTTTGGTAATTTGTTAAGTGCACAGAATCGGTCTGTAAGTCTGACTAAGTCAATCAAACCTTGGGTTATGCAATCAGGGAATAACTAGGCTTTTAGTAGGTTACTCGGTTAATATTATCTCGGTTCCCATCCAAATATGAATAGAAGGAAATGAAAAGGAGACGAGTTGGCCCACTCGAAGGCTGCTGAGAACACAATTCACAAGCTACTCGAAACATTTCAGATGCTTCAAGAATTGTTTGAAACAATGGGTGTTGGAGGAACACCTCAACTCTAAGAATACTACAACGCAAGGCATAATTTAGCGTAGTGTTGATGGTGGACAAACCAAAACGCTTATACTTTAAGGCAAAATTTAACTAAGTAATATTGTAGGAGTCATCTTAGGGCAGCTACCGTTAAGAATATTGAAAAAGTGGATTCGACTGTATGTACATATTTGCGAATGCCAAGCCTACAGTTGCATGAGGCAGGATATATAAGGAGATCCAACTTAAGATTTGCTATATTAGTAGACAGATACATGCGATATCATATATTGATCTTCTTCAAAATCAAAGTAGATTCCAATATCCTTTCGTTAATTTTTTTTTTACTTAAAATAATTTTTTCAGTTAGTAAAAACGTATTTAAAGTAGAGGCTAGTTACTAAGGCGCAGGGATTCTGTCACGATTATCTTACCAATTTCCATTGGATATAGAAAACGATGTCATTTCTAACGCTTAAAAGGTCAAATATTAAGTTTTTCTGTATATTCGCTACAAAAGCTGGAAATAGGAAATAGGCGAGTTTTTTTATCAGAAGTTTGGACACGAAAAATATTCTACGAAAATCGTTACTTTATATAAAATAAGGAGGCAGGGTTTAGTCAGTAGTTTTATCAATAGCTTGACCCATGAAAACATCATATTATATCTCAAATTAATTTATATCGCTTTTTCAAACCAAACCAATCTTGACGGACGGAGCCAAAGCAATAGCATACTTGTGATATATGGTTTAAATCAGACAGTGGCTTTCAGGGATTGTTGTACAATGTGATCAATAAAGTTCCATTTTATACTTATGAACTTTATGTCCAAAATACTGAAGCTCCTAAGGGCATTCGCGGAAATTTGGGCTTCATTTCAACAACGTTTTGAGCCTTTTATATGGAATATTCTGAAAACTTGATCAACGGCATTCCAACTCCTTCAGTTAACTTTAATAATTGACGTAGCCATGAAAACAGGCTAACAACGTCTTCAATGAAATGAAAATTGAAAAATCCAGTGACTTCAGGTGTGGGAAAAAAGGCAATCAAACGGCACAAATGGTGACTTTTGCTGTACCGGCAAAGAAAATAAATATGTGTAGATGAAATGTACATAAGTATAGTATAGAGAACCACACCTAGATATTTCTGAATTATGTCTCTACCGGTGAACCTGTGATGCAACAAAAAATTATATAACATTAGCTGTCGAAATTGTTGTTATGTGTACATATCTACACGAGTGCCGCAATTTTGACTTTGTTGTGTACAAAATTGAATACCCAATAGCTTCCTGTCGGAGCATTTGCAACATCAAAGAGATAACTATGCCAGCGAATAACTCCACAAAAGTATTGTTATGTAAATTGAGTGTATGTAGCTAAGTTTGTAGAAGTGTAGATATATATCTTAATAGAAATGTATTCACCCAGTGGCAGATTAAAATAAACCTATTAATTCAACGAATGAGTCAAAACTCTGTAGTGTAGTTTTAAATAACAGAAAAAATACTCAAAAATATGAAAATATATACTCACAGACTTGGATGAAAAAAGGTTACTTCATAAGGATTTCTGTCAGTCAGATAACGTTTACTCCCTAAAATCATTTGAAGCTCATAACATATTAAAAGGCTTTTGAAAACAATGGAGAATCAATTTTTTGTTCAAATATATACAAAACCTAACTTCTAATAGTTTTATAGACAACACAACTCCAAAAAGTGGCAACAAACTACCACCGAATCAATCTCACGCCACCTCGATAGTGATCCACTGGAATTCTTTTACATAACCACTTTCTATCTAATTACATATTTTCCAGAAACTTGATGGATGGATGGACTATTCAATTATGCTTTATGCTTTCCCAAATATATATTGTATATTACCACCGAACGGTTTATATCGAAAAGACCTTCAGAGGCTTACAACTACCGGCTGCGGAGCACTATGAGAAAAAAAATTGTTGGTCGTCTGAGTTAGGATCAAATTCATGCATTACGTCGTGATTTGTCAATGTATCCAAGATTTTTACGTTTTTAAATTGAAATCTACTTTTAACCAACCCGTCTACTATGAAATGAATTTCGCTTGACCCAGAAACATTGCCAGGTTTCTACAATATCCAAGACTTCTAAGAGGGCAAGCAACCATCCGATCGGTTCAAATAATGTTGGCTTTGTCTATGGGTAATAAAATTTGGTGCACTACATTTATAGGAACGATGTTATAAGGAAGTATTCTAGTCGAGAGGCATAAATTTCCTGTAAGTAATTTTTAAGCGTGAAAAGTGAACCCAATTCGCCAATCCATGGCGATGGAGCAGACGTTCCATTGCCCGACTCTGAAGAAGTTCGAATGACAATTACACATCTGAAGAACAGCAAAACAGCGGGGACCGATGGATTGCCGGCCGAGCTATTCCAACACGGCGACGAATCACTGATAAAGAGCATGCATCATTTTGTAGAATATTGTTGGACGAAAGCAGGCCCGAGAATTGGAATTCAAGTGTGCTCTGTTCAATCCACAGCAGAAGAGACCCCACAATCTGCGCCAACTACGGTGGAATAAGCGTCCTCAAGGCTTACGGTTGTATCGAGCACATGTAAGGTTGTGTCGAGCGTAGTG
The DNA here is from genome assembly GCA_037783105.1 of Bactrocera zonata. NCBI lineage: Eukaryota > Metazoa > Arthropoda > Insecta > Diptera > Tephritidae > Bactrocera > Bactrocera zonata. The sequence continues at coordinate 1,555,258 of JBAWJQ010005959.1, read as the reverse complement.
CATGAAAAACACTTTTAAAGCAACATTCGACAGCACGAAAAGAAACTGCCTCTATGACGATATGTCTGAACTTGGTATTCCCGCAAAGCTGTGTACCCTGACGTTGAGCAAAACCAAGAGCTCCGTCAGGATCGAAAAGGAACTCCCCAAACTTTTAGATACCATAGGAGGTTTCACACAAGGCGACTCCCTATGAAAAGAGAAGATAAAATTCAGGGAGGTCTTGGCTACTCTTGGAATCTCCAATTGGGACCAAACAGCGACAAAGAAGAACTACTGGCGCGCTGCTGTAAATTCGGCTATAACTGCGTGTCTACGCTGTAAAGAAGAAGCAGACTGGACTTCTTCTTCTTGGAATACTACTTAAAATATCAACAACTATAGACCCCTTGAAAATAATTCACGTCATTGAATATAGTTTGTCTTTTATGGCACACTTTTCGAGTTTGTTGATGTTACAAAGGGTACTGCTTTACTATAAAGCCAAAATTTTGCTCTTTAATAATTTCTACTTCATCATTGGGATTTTTTCCAGAAACTGCAGTAGAATGGATTGGATTTCAAAATCGATGACATTAGTCCAATAAAGACACAAATATATATAGGATTAGAACTCTACTACACAATATGGGGAGATACCCGGAATGCACTACCATTTTTGTCGCTACCCATTAAATTCTATCCAATCAAAACTCTTTTATGTTTCCTCCTACCTTTAAAATTGAGTTTCTTATATATAAACTCTCGTGCCAAAGTTCTCAGAGTTTACGGATTAGATAAAGTTTAATACTCTAAAAAAAAAACAACAACTACCACAGTTTTGTCGAATAGTGAACCTGTGCCAGAATTCTCAGCTGTAAACCACACCCTCCACTGGGTACATCCCGCACATTTATTTCGCATTATTGAAATGAGTGATCATATCATATCATATTTCCTTTTACTCCATTCTAAATGCGAAATTAGCACAACAATGGCGCTGTTGAAATGTACAACAAACATTTTATTATGTAAAAGCGCTCATACATACCAAAAGAAGTTGTTTCGCATATCCGTTGCGCTTCCGCTGAAAGTATAGAATTTCGAAAAGTTCATAAAATGCTTACATTATGTGGAAGTAAATAGACATATATAAGTACATATAGGGTTCATGCTAACTGTTTGTATGCAAGCATGTGTGTATGAGTGTGTAACGGTTATTGTATAGGCGTCAAATGCAAAATGTCGGAAATCAATGAGCGCTTTATTTGACGCGTCTTTTCAAAGGCAACAAAAGTGGTGTTTAGCGTAAAAGCGCGCTGCAACGCCGGAAATGTGGCAGCTGGCTGCTACGAGATATTTGTTGTTGTGAGTTAATGTAAAGTACACAAACTTTGATGAGTATGTTTCTTTTTGATGGAGTTGCTTTGAAGAATTGATGAGATATTGTATGTATGTAACTTAGGCTAATGTTTGGTAAATACTGTAGCCACCACTTTGTTGAACATTTGCACAGTGGCGGACATAAAAGTTGAATCGCAAATTTTTTTTATTTTATTTTTTAATTCTTGAATTTTAGATTTGAAAGCATACTGCCACCCTATGAAACAGTATTTCTGACATAAGAAACAAACATTCACTTCAGGTAGTTTTGAAAATATGTTTTAAAATAAAAATATTAATTTTTAGGGTTGCCAAATTTATTTAAATAGACTTTTCTTAAAATACATCAAAATGTTGGAAAATTTACAATAAAGTGATTTTATAATTTTTCTTTTCCAATTTTCCAAAATTTGGAAGAGAGTTGCCACCCTTATGAAATTCCTCAAAAATATTGATCTCTGTGAAACAGCATTTGTGTAATAAGAAACTGCCAATGCCTTAAAGTAACATTTAAAAATAATATTTGTAAAAATAATTTAGAGTTGCCACCTTCTTTTAAAAATATTATTATTAAAAATGCAGTAAAACGATGAAAACTTTGCAAGGCATTTGCGGTAAATGGAATATATATTTCTGTTAAATTTGTTGAATTTTTTCATTTAAAATTTGGAAGAGCGTAGCCACCTTAATGAAATGCTGAAATAATATTGATCTATGAAACAGTATTTCTGAAGTAGTAAACTGAATAAAGATGGTTTAAAAGGAAAAAACTTTAAAAATATAAATTTTTGGAGTTGCCACCTTTATTTAAATATATATATTTTTTAAGTTTCACCTCGGGAAAATTTGCATGAGATTTGCAGTAAATTTAAAATTTTTTTTTTAATGTTTTAAATTTAAAATTTTTAAATCTCTACGCCAATGGGACTCTTAAAAAATATTGATCTATGAAATAGTATTGTTGAAATTAGAAACTGCCATAAGGTTGCTTCTTTAAATTTTTATTTAAATATTATTTAAATTTTTGGAGTTGCCACCTTTATTTAAATATATTATTTTTAAAAATACAAAAAAGAGATGAAAAATTGGAAATACAGTGAAATTACAATTTATTTTAATCTCTTTAAATTTAAGCATTTAAAAGAGTGTTGCCACCCTTACGAAGTTCCACCAAAATTTTGATATGTATATGGACCAGTATTAGTAAAATTAGCAAGGTGCTTCTACAATGAGTAGCAAGTGAAAAAGTCTGGTTATCGAATTGGATGGTATTAATCATAAAATAAGAAATATATCTTTTAGAAAACTGCTCAATGTGATTGCAAAAAACTCAAATTAATTTTTATGTTCACCAATGTCTTCTATATATAAATAACAAAGATTCTTTTAATATCGCGCTCAAAGAAAACTTCGCACGACCCACCGAGTGGTTTCGGGAGCGACCATATCTTCACTGCCATACGCTGCCAATATCGGCTGCTCGGACGGCTCACTTTACTGTTAGCGTACTTAACTGGCTAACAAAAGTCTTTGACTCTTTTAATGGACTCAAGTAGTGTTGCAATCTGTAGGTTCACATAAGTATACACTCGCCACCCCTTCCACCTTCATTAATGGCTTGCTCGGGTTAGCTTTCATACAAAACGTTTCGCTTGAGTGCAATGCTGCGGCGGAAGCAAGTGTGTGTATGAAGTGTAGCCGCTTATTTAGCACCCAACAGGAATGTGCTTTCATTTTGTGAGACAACTTAAAGGAGCTTAAGTTGAGAAGCATACTTCCGCCGACACTTACGTGTACTTTTCCATATCGCCTTCTCTACTCACCTCACATATCTGCACGCACGCTTGTTTTATGTTATCACTCCCCCTTTATCCGTTCCGCCACTTGTAAGTGTCTGCGGCAGACTTTATCATTTTGCTTCCTCTTTTGTGTGCTTCTTGAAACGTCTGTGCTGGTATGGATTAGCCATGTTAAGTCATCAACTCAATTAAGTATTTTGTTGCCGTTCTTTAGTGCCACATTTCTCTACATAAGTTGTTGCTGCAGCCAGTGTTGTTGCATGTGTGAATTGTCTTGCCATAACTGCGCATTTATTTCCTTACTTTTTCTTTGAATTTTTTTCTTTGATACATTTCACACGCGGAGTTTATTAATTCCTCATAACTCATTATTCTTTTTCATTTCAAGTTCCGGACTTATGAACAAAGGCGAGACTTTACTTTCTGTCAATATGAGATAGTTTATACATATGTACACAAAGTGTCTGCTAAATAATGGGTGATCCATTTCAAAGTTCCTTACTTCTTTAACGAAAATCCATAAAAACCTCAAATTTATTGTGGAATGTTTGTCATCATTCGAAAGAACATTTTTGGCATCTATCTTTTGAACATTATTTGCTTCAAATGTTGGCCTTGCTACGTCTCAGATGGTTCATCCATTAAGTCCAATTTTCGATTTCTCTTCCGAACATTATGGCTGGAAACTGGCGAATAACGAAGCGTGATATTTTGCTCCAAAGCTTGAATCGAAGCGGGACTGTCCGCATAGACTTTAGACTTCACATATCCCACAGGAAAAAAACGGTGTGATATCACATGATCTTGGTGGCCAAACGACCTGCCCGAAACGTGAAATTATCTGCTCTCCGAAGTGTTCACTCAATAAATACTATACATTGATTGATGCAATGCGTGCGAAATGAAGCCTTTTCTTTTACACCAGCAAAGAATATGTGGATATTGACGACTCGCTACAGAGGATGTGTAGTAAGCTTTTTCACGGATGAGTCGAAGCTAGGAGGGTCAAAACTAATCACTGTGTGCCTATCCTCACTACTCAGGAACCTACTTATTTCTCAGATTCATTTGGGTGCCTGGTCATATCGGAGTCTGTGGCAACTGCAAAGACGATAAGTTAGCCAGATGGGACATCCTTGCCCAACTCACATCTCAATGGGACGGAGTTGAGTTTCCATTGCCATCTATCGTTCTAATATTGGATCAATTGGGCTCTCGTGCGCTCAACTGCTCAAGCTTACTGGGCATTGTTCAATATAGCTTGCAAGCAAGTTATCTAAGCCGTAGGAAGAACTAAGTTAAAAAATAATGTGACTATCCTCTCAATTGTCAAGCCTTTGCAAAACAGGCGTTCAAACATCTAGGAAGTTTTATCTTTGGCGATAAAAACCGAGCTCATCCTGTTTACTAGGAAACACATGCCACTGGGTTTGAAAATGCAAAAACGTTCGGAAACTATCTAAGCGATGAAGACCCTAAAATACTTAGATATATGAACATAAGCATGTCGCTTAAGGGCTTATACATAGCAAATATTAATATTAATACTAAGGGCCCACTTGCAGGTAGAAGGAAACTGGACACAACACAGTCAATGATATTATGTATATGGTAGCGGAATATGGGATAAATACATTGAACTTGAAAAAAGAAGAAAACTATTTTCTAACAGCAGGCCTGTTAGTTGCCTCGGCGTAATGCACTGCATACGAATACCCAATGCAGGCGATCAGTGGCATTATTTCAACAGATTGACCAGCAAAGGAGAAAAGGCAACTCAGGAGGAAGAAAGGAATAAAAATACACATATTTAAAATACGGCAAAGATTTAGAGATCTAACACTATAGGAAACACGGTGAGGAGTAATACTACTTAACACAGGTGCACGCCGCTCAGGGATTTTTTGGAGACGAACCAGTAGACGATACAAACCTGGGAAACTCGGAAAATATGAGAAACCGGCTTGGAAATCTCAGTACGCAAAATCTAGTATCAAAATGATAACCAGTGACGAAAACTGGCAACTATTTGCCTCGATTGTAGAATTTGTACTACGTACTAAAAAAAGCGTCTATGGACAAAGCCTCTCCGGCCACTTAGAATTCGAGTCACTAGAAGGTGAGGCCAACAGCTTAATGTTGGCTATAAATTTTGAGGCGTTATTGGACGCACGGAAAGTAGGAACAATGGGTTCATCTTGAAAAATTTGCACTGAAGTATAGTAAAAGCTATACTGAGACAAGAGAAAATCCATCAAAGAAAGAAGGCGTAAAAAAACATTTTTAATCCTCCTTAAGCCCTAAAACAAGCTCTGAAACACTTCGAGCGTGTAGAAAAAGAAGACTTTTGAACGGAATCCCGATTCTTTCTTGATGTAATCGTATGATCTCTGAACGCTTGTCTAGTATATCATTTATAAAAATTATAAAATAGTAAATTTTTAAAGGATATACCCACATGCCTTCTTGCACGACACGGCAACTAAAAAGTAGAGACTGTGACATATGAATTGAGAAGATGAGTACAAGCAAATAATAAAAACTGATGATAAAGGTATAAAACAAAATTAAACTGCGTCAAGCAACGCAAGGAAGAAGACGGGCGAATACAACCAAGAAAGCAGCTAAAGCAGAAGGAGAAACCGAGAGCAGACGTCGAGTAAACGGCTATTCAAACAAGCAGCTGTTTGAGAAGCGCTGTAATGATGACAGCTGGAGCTGTAGTAAACTCTTACATACACGTAATCCATTTACAGTTAACCCAACCAACTGGATGTTGTCTTGCCACTTGACAAGCCAACGGTTGCTGGTTGCTTGCCACAGGTCATGATTTTCTATTGCGGAAATGTTGAATGCGCTGCTGAAGTCTTGCAAAGTATACATAAATCTTCGTCTATAAATGTATTGGAATGCATGGGTGTGGGTTTTCATGTATTTTAAGGTATGTATGTGTGTGTGTTGCCGAGTATGTATAAGGAACAATGGCACAGAATGGCTAGCCATCAGAGGCCATCGGCATGCCATAGCCAGATGAGTGATTGGCGAAGCCTGCATTCAGCGCTTAACAGTTGCATGTGCACTTACATAAGCGCATTTATATATTTGTATATCTCTATATAAGCCACATATACCTAGTAATTCATAAGGAAAATGCGAAAACCGCATGTAAGTAATCGAAAACTAGCTAAAGTCTGCCACTTGAAATGGTTCGTGTCAGAAATGAGGAAGTTGTTACAAATTTCTCACCATTTCCCCGCTGAACTCGCTGCTTTCCTCGAATTTCGCTACACGCCCCTGCAAAGTCGGTCGTTAAGGAAGCAGATAATAGCCAAGACTGCAGCTGCCGTCAAAGTAGTAATGCAGCAAAAAGCGCCACATCAGCGTAATTGAAAATAAAATAATAAAACTAGATTGTGGCAGAGTTGCTTGCTACAAAAGTGTGCAACGTTTTCTTTGTGGTGCACTTTCTTGAATTGCAAGCGTCATTGGCGCAAGCACTTGCCACAGTTGCGAACGCTCGAAGTCGAACAAAGTACTGTTAGTGCTCATATGTATTCATATGTGTTCGTATGTTGGTTTGAGTAGTTCGTTTTTCCTTATAATGCCGACTTCCGTCGTTAGTTCCGCATTCTCGGCAAATACTTACGGTACTTAAAGTGCAGCACTTTTCAGTTTTGTTTTGCAACTGATTCTCGATTTTTGTCCATTACTGATTAGTTCGTGCCTCATCAATCACCAAGTACTTGCCAGACTGCCAGTTGCTGTGGTGGATTTTGGATTGAATTCGGCTTGTCATCGTTAAATTTTTTTAAAAATCTAGCGAAAGATTTTTCTTTTTAAGATAAAAAAATAAATAACTAATAAATATTCTTATATGTCTTAGTAAGTGGATGGAGCCTTCTGCTGAAGTTCACGCAAGTGAGGGAAGTTCTCTGGGTGTCTTTCACTTGGGAGTTGCCAGAAACGATTCGTTTACATATGGCTCAAGCTGCTCACGACTTCCAGTTGTAGATCAAGTGTCTTCTAGGTAGCCAAAAAATAACCGTTTGAAAGAAAGCTAAATTGAAAAGGCGAAATCTCTCTCTCCAGGGTTGTGAGCTATGTATGTTTGGGACCCGCCACGTAAAAGAACACCCCAAATGAAAAGGACAAAACAGCCTCGGGAAGTACCTCTACGGGTCGTTCGATACCAAAGAAAGTTTTAAACAAGACGACTCCCTATCGTGCGACTTCTTTAATCTGCTGCTGAAGAAAATAATTCGAGCTGCAGAGCTATATAAAGAAGATACTACTTTCTATAGGAGTAACAGCTGCAATATGCCGATGATACTGATATCATTAGCCTCAAAAACCGCTCCATTACTTCTAGCTTCTCCAAACTGGATAAGGACGCGAAACAAATGGGTCTGACAGTGAACGAGGGCAAGACGAAATATCGCCTGTTATCACACAAACAGTCGTCGCACTCCCTACTTGGCTTCCACGTTATTGATATACGACGACATAGACATGGTTCAGTGAATTAATAGACGCGACTACCGTGGCGAGGTCATGTTGTCCGAACGGATGAAAACACTCCAGCTCTAAGACGCAGTTCCCGCCAGGGAAGCAGACGAAGATCTCCATGACATTGGAAATAACAGGTGGAAAAGGACCTGGCTACATTTGGAATCTCCAATTGGCGCTAAACAGTGAAAAGGAAGAATGACTGAAAATTTGAAATCAACACAGTCTCTTACATAAGTTCTGCAGTCGACGGTTCATGTCTTTAGTTTAGTGAACCCATTCATAGGATATGAAGTTAACAGAGCGACTTACACTTTCTTGGAAGAAGAGTTCGAATTCTGTTCCCAAGATAGGTGATTTCATGTAACTGGAACTAATTCAGATACTTGGGCAAGATATACCGAACTTCACAGAGAAAAAATTTTGGAAGAAATTCCGAAATCCTACAAATAAGATATATTATTCAAGCTTTTACTGCTTCAGGAAAGATACCGTAAAGAACTACCCTTAGGAATGAGCTTCGTACCAAATTGGAGAATACTACATTAAATGCTAAGGCGACTCTAATAAACCCGATGGTGAACGTGGTCAGCATAAGCAAGGAACCCGCTGTAGACATTTCTACTATCGAAATCTAAACAAAAGCCATCGCTAAGTTCCTCAAATCAGCAGATATGGCATTTGAAAACACCATACGCTCTAAAAGTCTCCACTTCTCATCATTTATTTTTATAAAAATTGTTTTTCATTGATGTGACACACACTGTAACTGCTTTGCATGCCACTTGTAAAATTGGAACAAAATTTGAATTTGAAAAATGTTTGGAAACTTTTTTTCAATCAGTTTTTGTTTTTCCGCGTCGCGTGTATATTTTTTTCAGGGGATTTAAAATAAATATATATATATATTTTTTTTGTATTTTACAAGATATATATTTAGATAGAAGTGTACATATATTTTCGGAAGCATTAAATAATATTTGCAAATATATTTGAGGATTAATTTAAAATGGCAGCTATAGTCGAAGACGCCAAACCAGCCAAGGTATGTCCCTACTAAAAACACAAATAATTTTAGAACTTTAAACGATACCTTGCAGACGTCTAAGCTTAGCGGCGGACGAATGACACGTATGCCATACAGGCAACTTTACGATACTGAAATTGACGAGATGATCAGCGTGCGACGGACTCTTAAGGTTAGTCACGTGTGCAGCAGTAGCTGTAAGTTTTCTCACTTCTCTTCCCAATTATAGGTGCACGACGACGAACTCGTTGACGTAACACCTAAACTATTGAAAGTGGTGGACAATATTAAAGAGCGCAAATATAAGATATTGAATGAAACGTTAAAAGCCGATTCATCTGCAACGGATTCGTCAACACGCGCCAGCTTGATGAGCCGACAAAGTGTGGCGAGTCATTCCAGCACGATCAGGTTTAAGTTGGGTGGTCTACGCTTATCCTTAGATGACGTCATAAATAATGTACGTATGGTGGTAATCTATTTATACAGGGTGTTTCATAGGGTGGTTCACTTTCGTAAAAGAATATAATTATCGATATTATTTGTAATAAAGTACAATGAAGAGAGAGTACAATGAAGGTGTCGCAGAATGCTAAAAAACTTCGGTCGTTTACGGAATTTAATTGAAGAAACTATAGACTTCAATCAAAAAAGCCACTTGCAGGACTTGTTTCCGTACAATGAGTCGATTTAAAAAAAAAATAATTGAAGCAATCGTTACAATTCTTAAAAAAATTTCAAAATAGACTCCTTTTGCGCCGATGCAGCGCCGCCAGCGCGATTTCCAAACATTGAAGTCGTCACTAAAGGCATTCTCCGGAATAGCATTGAGAGCCGAGGTGCATGCTGCTTGTATCCCCTCTGTCGTCTCAAAATGTTAGCCTTTCATCGGCCTTTTCGGTCAAGGAAACAAAAATAAAAGTCCAGAAGGCCACATCTGGGTTGCAGGGCGGCTGCGGGAGCGTGGAGATGCCAACATTGATTAGCTAGCTGTTCACAAGAAAGGCGGTGGGAGCCTGGGCATTGTCGGTTGCGATGTCTTGTTGGACCCAAATGACCCTTCGTTTGAGTATCTTGAGGACTTCCACGTAAAACTTTCCGTTGACCGTGGACGATCCCTTTATCCATTCATGGTGGACGATGACTTTCATGTCAAAAAAGACAATGAGCATCGTTTTTATTTTGGATTTGTTCATTCATCCGCGAACTCTTCCCGGCCCTCCATGAAGGCCTGGTGGGTAAGAATGCTTGATCATATCAAATGTCTCTGTCGCAGATTTACCGAGTTTCGCACAGAATTTAATCGCTTACCTCTGCTGCAGGTTCTAACGAACGCGACATTTTCGGCTTGAAACACTCACAGAAACATGTCACGTGAAAATGTTTGTCCTAACTCTCCAGGTGCTCGAAGACAACTGACTAACAACTCGTTCCTTAACTAGGAATGCCCTCTATCGAATCCAGTCGGTGCGCGCACGCTCCGAAGTACATTCGCGGCGGAAGAAAATAAGTCCTATTACCTATCGGACTTAACCCGCAAGATACTCGTATCATGTGATATCCAAATCTTCCAGTGCCGTTTTCTATCCGCACCAAAATTTTAACTTCCCGAAGATTTACTGATATCTCAAACATCATGGTTTGTTTTGTTATGGATATTGTTTCTTTCTCAATTGAACCCGCTTTTGTGCACACAACTTTTTCGACGAAATTACCAAAGAGAAATCTTTATGGAACACCCTACATAAGCCTAGTTATATATGTATAGTTATATTTCTTTTATTCAGGTCGGCAGTTTACAAAATGTCCTCTCGATCAACGAACAGGAAGAGGAACCTATATTCTATCCACGACGGAGTGAACATAAATATCCCTTCATAAAAGTTGTGCTACAGAAAAGCCCCATATTTTTACTGTATGAAGCTGGGAGTTTCACCGTACCGAAAGGTACAAAACTGGCAGAAAATGTCGAGGTGGATAATACAATTTATGATTATTTGACCATTGGGCGTGGTAATGTACGTAGGCGCAGTGACGCTGAGACCCAAACTATAGATGCGATAATGAAAACCCGTTATGTCAATACCTATTATCGCAATCCGGAGGAAAAGGGCACATACGTGTCCTTATATGAGTTATACGATACGTATAAAGGATTGCCTAAACACGATAGGAACGAAACGGATCGCAAAAAAAGCCAGAGAATCCTTAAAATAAACGATCTAGAGCATGATGCAGAGCTTCTGCAGCTAACGGAGAACTCACGCTTTAAATTTGCCACCATGGTTATGGAACGAATTTTAGCGGGTAATGTGTACCAGAAGAGTCAGCTAAGATTTCGCAATTTTCGTCAACCTAGTAAATCGGATAGTGTCGCCGAGTACCGTTACAAACCCGAAATAATATTCACATTGCATGCGCCTAAGTTTGGTGCGCAACATGCATCGGGTTTAAACCGTAAGGCTGTCTCGGATATTAGCTTTTGCTATGGCAATGGCGATATTCTAGCTGTGGGCTATGGTCTCTTCTCGTACTCGGCCTTAATAACTGTATCCACGGGCAATGTATGCATTTGGAGCATTAAAAATCCACAGCATCCCGAACGCTGTTATCGCTATAATATACCGGTGACATCGGTGGAATTTTCACCGTTTTTGCCATTTCTACTAGCCGTCGGCATGATGGATGGTACCGTTGAGGTGCGCAACATTACCAAACCCAATGATCCACCCATTGCGGTTTCACAACGCAGCACATCACTAAATGGCGATCCGGTAATTGCGTTGAAGTGGATTAAACAGCCGCAGGACAAGTATGATACCGATCCGATATTGGCGCTTTCATCTAACGGTTCTGTCTGGAAGTATTACGTCATACATAGTCCATATCTGTTGGGTTTCAAACAGATGGTATTGTATCGTGTTGATGGACAACCTGAGGGCTTGCAGCTCAAACAAACTCCGAATTCCGTTGAACTCTTTGCGAACAGACGTCCGCTGGGGCTGAACATCACATTGCATCCGCAATTGAGAGACATTTACTATATGCTCACCGATGAGGGTTGTGTGTACAAGTGCTCGACCAATACGACGCTTACATACTTGGATATTTGGCAGACCCATGAGGGGGCAGTTAATTGCATGGATTTTTCTCCGTGGTCGCCGAAACTATTCCTAACTTGTGGTAATGATTGGTAAGTTTTTCTCAAAGGTTTTTGATATTAGTGCCTTTGAAGGTTTTCAAACATTTGGCTTTGTCGTTTACCGAGAAACAGACTTCTTCGATATTCGTACTAGACAGGATTGACAAGATTTCCAAAGTGCGGTCCAGGACAAAGACTGTCGGTTGTAGTCTGCTACATGACGGGCTCTCGATCGAAGCTATTTCTACCTTCGCAGGACTTTCAATAATGTCCTTTTTAAGGGCTTAAAATCTCTCATGTGCTTTGGGTCCCCGGTTTCAATAGAATTCCCAATCGAGCTAACACAAAGTCATCTCTTTCCGATACTCTCCAAAGTTCGCGCCGAATAAAGCTCCTGCTTCTTACAGCCTAAAATACCATTTATGCCTCCATATAGATCCGGACTGTGGACCTTAGGCAATTGGAAAAGTCAGTCAGTCGACTTTTTCGTCAGATCTAACTTGATGCGTTGCATTTCTTGACATAAAATATATAGTTAAAGCAATCGCAATAACATTTAGCATCAGTCCAAAGATATAGGAATAACAAAACAGAGAAACGTATAAATTTTAAATGAAGCACGAAATAACCCTTACCGTCTTAGGTGCATTCGAATCTGGATGGATGGAATCTTAAAGCCCTTAATCACATTGAAATACAAAATGAAGCCGATTTATGCGGCTCAATGGAGCCGGTCACATTCAACCGTGATTATAGCCACCAATCGTTCCTCATTGGATGTTTGGGATATTCATCGCAATATATTGGCACCAGTTTCACGCACAAAGTTAAGCAAAGCCTTCAACACGATGTTCAAGTAAGCCTATTTTTACGAAAATTCTAACATTTATCCAACAAAAATAAACTTTTTAACCAGATTTAAATCCAAATTTGTTCCAGGCATAGTCTGTGTGGTCGCAGTTTGGCGGTGGGTAATGAACGCGGTGATGTCTTCATTTGTTCCTTGGTAAAAATGCCATTTCCGCCATACTTTCAATACGATGCTTTACGGCGATCCCTGTTCAATGCGATTTCAACGTCTGACGACTTAATAATCGAGCTGAACAACATCGGCTTTTTCGGTTATCCAGGGAAGGGATTTAAGCCAGAGGAATGAGCAAAATTATTCAAATCAATTAAAAATTTTTGGCAGTTTATTAAAGTGGAAAAATCAATTGTAAAGTAACGGTAAATTAACTGAATATAGGGTGAGTAGGCACGTAAAGGATAGTGGTAATGTAAATGGGAGGGAGAACTATTTTTAGAAACATATACACTGTCAAAATTATTGTATTATCTTAGTAATAGTCAATAGCATAATAAAGGTAGTTATATAAGTATGTAAGTGCTGTGTCATTACTGATTCAAAAAAGAATACTATTACTTTTTGTAATTTTAAAAAGCTAGTGTTGATATGGAGAGGAGTCAGCTAAGAATGGGAATGTTACCAGTTTGAAAGATGTTAATGAAATACCAGCTGACTGAGAGGAATAAGGAAGAGGAAAGAACTAAGTGAACTAGAACTTACTTCGAATTTTGAAAAGACAAACCCAAGAACAAAAATGTGTACATTCGCGGTTTTCGAGCTCTTTCTTCAAAAAATTCATTCAAACTTCAAGCGACAATTAGTAGATTCGAGCCAACTGATTGCGGTAAAGTCTTCTGTTAAAATACTGAATACAAGTTCAAAATTTTAAGAAAAATTAAGAAATATGCAAAGGTTGAGCCCGCAAGTTCTCACGTTCCGAAAATCGTTTGTAATATGGTGTCTTAAGTTAAATATACTGTGTTCTTGCAGTTACAAATAGGTACCATTGTAAGTTTTATTTCAGATGATGAATATGTTCCGAGCGAGTTAGATGTCGGCTTTTCTTTACCGAATTTTAATAACGTGAAGAATCAGTTTCATACCAATTTCAATCAGATACCAACGAATTAGTGCAATCGGTTAGTAACCACGCCCGCTCTTCATATGAAGGTTACTACTAAAAGTGCGCTAAATCAATAAATAAAAGCGTCAGAGACATAAAATTTTGCAGCGGTAATGGTACGGTGGTTATCAAAAATTGTCAAGTGATTTGGCACCGTCCTCCCTTAAATAAGTTTTTTTATCCCAGCCACTGCTGAACCAATTTTAACCATTATTGATGCTACAAACGGTGCCTTAAGATACATATGCCATCTCTGATCCAAAAGTTGTCAAAATCAGAAGCAAAATTTTTAAGAACCTTGATACCGATTATGTAACCTTTACCCGATCTTACGCCGAGTGTGTTCTGTTCCAACTTAACTCCTACCAGGTAGCAGTATGGAGGCATTGAGTGTAATGAAATAATGGACGAGATTGCCAAGGCCAAGGCTAACATTCGAAAACGTGAATGACATTGGGAAACTCATGCATTGTCTACACGACGATCTCGACAAAAGCATGGTGAAGAAAATCAAAACCAAATGGAACGAGTTATCAGAGTTTCAAAACTGCAAAATTCCTATTGGCACTCAATAGAAGAGACTGTAGGAACATAATTGGAACACAAACTGATCACTGTCTGGCACCGACACACGCCCGCAGAATTGGATTGACAGATCGGGAAGACTGCAGGAAATGGTACGAGCAAGACCACGCTGTAAGCATCTGGGGTTCCAACGATATGTTACATTGGAGGAGGTGTCGTAGTGAGGCCACAGAGTCTGTTAAAATTCGCGTCAAGTGCAGGTATCCTAAAAGATGACTACTCCTTTTGGACTTAGCAACTGAAGTCCATCTGGTATCGCAAGGGACCAAAACTGGGCTACCAGATTAACCTAACCTCACCTTTAAACATCCGGTTGACTTTATTCCATTTACATTTATTGATGAATCTATGAGCATCTTAGCAATATTAATTACCATATACAATAATATAATATTGGATATGGATACTACAACGTTATTCCTCAGATATTTTAGAAGACTTTATGCCGAATATGTCGACTAGTGTGTGGTTACTATTCATGAAGTAGCTAAGAAATATGGTGACTTAGTCTATATCTCAAACATCTTTTTTTTCCATTTGAAGTCCTACAAACATTGTAACAAAAAAGTATCCGGAAATTGCAATTTGAATTCCCCGGACAAATATTTCAAAAATGTATTTTGCTAAGTTGGTAGGACTGTTCTTAATTACTATTTTTTACAATGGATAAAAATAATGAACAAAGAATTTGTCTCAAATTTTGTATTTTATTAAAAAAGTGAAGGATAATCTGCTTGAAAATCGTCAGTCAAGAGAGCTTGGCATCTCTCGTGAGTTCGTTCGAATGATTTTTGTGGATATTTTGGCTATTAAACGCGTTCTTGCTCGACTCGCCCCGATAAAGCTGAATCTTTTTCAAAAAAATTTCTGTACTTTTGTTTAAGTATCTTTGGACATGCTTGATTGTGCGAATTCGGATACCACATTCATGTATAATCCTTCAGACAGATTCAAATCTTTAGGAAAGCTGCTTTCATTACCATTCCTTTGGTTTTGACATTGTGTGTATTCCTTGCAAAAATGTGGTTACTTGGGAAATTGTTTCTTTCTATCTAGTAAAATATACGTATATATTAAAAGATAATCCACCAAATACATATGTACATCAACTTATTGGTCTCTGATGGGGAGAAAAAGCTAAACTCGAAGAGAACTTCTTAAACATTTTAGCAATAAATTAATAAGTTCAATATCAAATATCAATAATTAATATTAATATCAATAATTAATATTAATAATAAATATTAATTCAATAAATTATCATTAATTAGAAAGCAAAATATATTTTTGTTAAATCTTAACTAAAAGCCAAGCTAATTAAAGTGTATTTAAATACGCTTTCAATTGGATTTCCACGCTGTTTATATTGGCTCGTGTTTAAAGAGATAATAAGAATTGATATTCATAGGTAAATATTTTCTGGCAAAATATATATACATCTACATACATATGTAAATACATCTGTGTGCCTGTGGCTATGTACTTAAATACATAAATGGAAATACAAAATGTTTGTGAAACACTCGTTGGTCGAATTCAAATGGGATCATATGTTTTTAAGCACACAGAAATATATATGCATATGGTAGCACTACTATGACTACCCTCCGAGAAATTTGAACATATTTTTCTATACTGTTATTCCTAAGGTCACTGAAGACCTAGGTTAGGTTAAATGGCTGATCTGAAGAGATCACATGGGAATTGCTGTATGTAGTCCTTAGTGAAGTCATATAAAAGAAGAACTCTTGTGTTCGAAGTTATAAATTGGCGCTTGTGGCCAATACAAATTAGCATACGCGCCAGTTCGGTGAGATTTCTAAAGGTATGCGGCCCTACGTGTTTGGGTCTTAACCTACCAAACGCGGCACTGCCAAGAAGGCAGTGTTGAGCAGTTTCCACCACGTATTCCTCCACACAGCTTCTGCAGATGGTGTCTGGTAAGATTACCAGTCTTCCAGAATGGTCATCAATAGAGCCTGTTAAAACTTAAACTTCTAGGGAGAGCTTAGCTTTATTGAGGGTGTGGTTGTAGCGGATCTCAGTGACCTAACCCCTTCGAGACCCAACGAAGCACACAAATTCATACTAGCCGCCTTCTCTACTGCGTTATACTTTTCCTACAGGGTCTTCTTTCAAACTGTTTACCGCATGCGTTTATTTGTTGCCCACTTTTAAGTGCACTAGTCTGGAAATGTGCATTTAAATTGCAATTAAAGCATTTCACTTTCAATATGGCAAGTTTTGCTCTGCTCATGACGATTTGCATTAACCCATAATGGATTTTCCGCTTTTATGAAAATTAAGTTTGCCACAGCCATACGCATTATAAATAAATATACATAAGTATATGTGTATACCTATATGTATAGTAGACATTATATACACGTTAAACTCACTTTTTATATGTAGTTGCGTATGCGTTTACTTATAGTACATATTTATTCGGCCTATTGGTCACTCTTAATGAGTTTATTTGAGCATAAAACAACTACGGGCCAATAACGTTATATAAATAAATGGCAAATAATATACCTACTTTATTTATAAATACAAATATACGTGACTCTGTGCTTGCACTAACAAATAAAGTTGGATAAACTGCGCAGGGTAATTGAAAAAGAGCAATAAGGATAAGCACCAATATAAAAGCTAAATTGAGTTACCAAGAGATAAAGAGTGTTGCAGTGCTATGCCGAAAACTTTATATAATCATATATGTATGTGAGTAAAATAGGTGCAATATTTAAATAGATCCATTACGCAACTATTTAAAAAAAAAAAACTTAAAATTTCCACAAGGTTTCCACATGTTTAAAATATACAATCAAAATATATTATGCATAAGACAAAAATGTATGGGGTATTCCATACCAAATCGACCACTTTTGAACCCGACCCCTTTAGATTTTGCTGAAACTTATCCATCCTTTTCTACCCTTTGAAAAACATTTTTGAGAATTTTTTCAAAATTTTTTGTCCAACTTCAAAAAAGTTATGAATTTTGCTATATTTTGCTAAAAAATGGCTTTTTTATTTTCAAATAGCCATAACTTTTGTAGAAATTGACTTTTGGGGACCTTCTTTTTTTTTAATTTTTGTTTTTGAATGAACTTTTCGAAAAAATACACGAAAAAATTTAACACGATCAACTATATAAAATAATCGGTTTTTTAAGTAAATCGTAATTTTTTTTTTTTGGAAGTTCACTATTTTTTTTTTTTTTCCTTAAAGAAACTTCAATTAATGTGACAACTATCCCTGCTAATCCCGGAGTGGGCCGATTTTTTTTTTATTTATTAAATTAAAAAAATTTTTTTTCCGTAAACTTTATTTCTATCATATAAAAAATATAATTTAACGATTTTATGATTTCACAGAAACAATACAAAAAATTATATATTAACAAAAATGGTTGTTTGTAAAATTTGTAAAATATTTAAACGCAAGAGAAAAAATCAGTAAATAATTTTTATTTAAGTTTGACAAAAAGTTTTGAAAAAATTCTGAAAAATGTTTTTCAAAAAGTAGAAAAGGATGGATAAGTTTCAGCAAAATCTAAAGGGGTCGGGTTCAAAAGTGGTCGATTTGGTATGGAATACCCCATATACAGGTTGTCAAGCTGTTGATAATACTCATCGATTGGAGTTGCCAACTATTCAAAAACTTGGTTTCATTAATTTTATATAGCAAAAGGATTTTGAAAACCTATGCATCTAATTAAAAAGTCTAAAGAAGATTTGTTTCTATATATTTTAAGAAGTTTGCCAAATGTTTATAAAATTAGTTTAATAAAATAAACGAAATTGTTGGAACCAATTTCAAATTTCGTTTAAAACCAAGAGTTTTAAAAAGTCTTATATTTGAAAATGTATTTGAAGACCAGAGTAGATAATTTTTAAAATCAAAGTAGTAAGGCGAGGGGTAAGGGTTTTGGACGGTATTTTAAATTTTCTTATAGAAATTAACACAGTCATGTTTATAGTTTTTATACGGTCAGTACAAAGAAAAGTCAGTAATCATATGGCTTACGAACTTTTTTAAAAATATTAATATTTTCACGCGATAATTTTTCATTCAAAACTATTTGTTTTCGATTTTAAGCCAAAATAAGTTTTGCTTTTTAATATTTTAAATTAAATAAAATACAATGTGGTTGGAATATGAGAAGGTGAGTTTTGTGAAAGACATTTTTTTGAACAAGCAAAACTTAAATAACACAAAAACTTGGGTATTTGAATTTTTCATATAAATTTTCAGGTTATGTGAAAGAGTTGCTAATACACAAAAGTTGTAGATGCTTTCATTATCCACAATTTTGCCATATGCAAATCGATCGCAGATTGCCCTGAACTATTAACTTAAACTTTAACTAAATCTTAAACTTGAATATATTAAAACTAATAATTTTTATTAATATTCTGTACTTGAATGTATCACTCAGATTTCACACACATTTCAGCTTCAAAACATTGAAATGAAGACAAAAGTTCTTCTATTAGGGCTTGTAACTCCAGTAGTGTCCATATACAAGCTTTTTTAAATATTTAAAAATTTTACAAAAGTGCTTGTTGAATTTGGCTTGGTAGAACCATGTTTTCCAGCTAAAAAAACATTCTAAATAACGCAAAAACAGTTTAAAAAACACTCTAATTTAAGCATAGTGAGATATTGTGAGAGTCAATAATAATTTACAGATTTCTAACAATGTTTGAAGTTTTATTAAAAGATAAAATTAAAAAAAAAATGCTACTTTTCGAAAAACGATCTTAACGCTGAGTCAGCGACGTTAATAGTCAACGCAGGATTTTATTTAGGGCGCGAAATCTTATAAGCCAACATCTTTTTTATAAATTCCTTTGCAGAACGTGTTTTCTGTTTGGTCTATAATATAGGAAATCTGCGTGAAAAGTCGAAGATAGGCAACCGCCTTAATAAAAATAAATATAAAATGAAAAAGTTAAAAACTATTGCAATATTAGTATCACACCAAAGACAGTTAAATAGATTTGAAGTTCGAACTTATTTTTTAAAAAATAGTTTCATCAGAACCACCGATATCAGACTACTACAACATATAGCTTCTATACAAACTGAGCGATCAAAATTAAGTTTTTGTGTAGAAAACTTTTGCATTTGACGAAATATCTTCGCGAAATTTGGTATGTGTTAAACCACAAATAAATATTTTAAGAAATTGTTCAGATTAGAAAACTACAGTACAAAGGGTCTATTAAAATCGCTTGTGTGGAATCTTTTGTATCCAGAAAGGGCTACGGTGCAACCGAAGTTAACGTTTTCTCATATTTTACTCAAATTTTGTTAAATACAGTTACAAAATCGTTTGAATGTTGCTAACCGTTAAGGTAAATTTTCTGTAGGTCAACAACAAACAAGATAGACAAGCTAATATAATAAATATAATATAAGGAATAACTACTAGTTAAGGGGGTATTCTAGTCTAGAAGCATGAATTTCAGGTAATTTTTAAAGTGTCGTAAAAACAGCCAATTAATATTTTTACTATCCATTTTTTTACTAGTTATTTATTAGTTTTTGAAGAGTACAGAAAAAAATTAAAAACTAAAAAAAAGTAAAAAATTTCAAAAATTATGAGCTGACGAAGAGGGGGGTTTCTAAAAATTTCCACGTGACCATGCCCATGATTTCAACCCTCCTAGTTGTCTGAAACCAAAAAAAAAAAAGATTAATAATCTAGAATAATGTGGCAATGGTCGGAACTACGAAAAAGTGGGAAACATTTTTTTTTCACAAAATGGCGACTGCCTGAAAACAAATTTTTTTTTGATCATTTTTTCTGACTATTTCGAATTTTTTAAAAATAATAAAAATGAAAATTTTGGGATGGGGCTAGTTCCAACCATAGACAAGCCTATAAAGAAGACTCTGGTAAAAATTTCAAGTAAATTGGTCCAGTAGAACCTGAGAAATCTTGGGAATCGTTCCGAAAAAGTCAGTTTTGAGAAAAACGCGTTTAAAGTTTCGCGTTCCGGCGGAACCAGTTCGGATGCCGGGTCAGAAAAATGCCTATATCTCCGAAAATAATTTGAATTTTGAAAAATCCTTTTGTACGAATATTTTTGAATAGTTAAACTTTGAAAATATACAAAAAATCGATTTTTTTAAATTTCTAAACTAGAATACCCCCTTAAGTCGCTTAAAAAGAGTTATTTAACTAAATAAAGCAAATTGACTTGATTAAATGTTTACAATAGCATATATTTTTACTTTATTAAATCAATAAAGAGATTAAGTGGATTTGCTTTATGGAGCAAATATATTTAGCTATAAATTTAGCTATAAATTCTATGATTAGTGAGAGACGAATAAGTGAGTTTATTTCTCATTACTTTCTCATTATTTGTTTTAATATATATTCAGAATATATTTACAGTACTGATATTATATATATTTTACAGGGCTATTTTAAGTGAAAAACTAAGTGGCAGTGTGTTTTTCAAAATAGTTAAGCAGCTTACAAGGAACGACTCTAATAATGCTGCAAAGTATTACTTGTGAATTATAATTAATAAATTTGAATATTACTTTAAAGTCTCTGCCGTCTGAGAAGTTGTATTTGATGTAAACCACAAACACGCAATAACTAGAAACGATTTGTGAATTTTAATTTGAAATAACGATAATATCTGTGGCTAAAAACAAAGTTTTTGTTTAATACAATGTAAGGTGTATTGCATTAAACAAAAACTCATTAATTTATATAGTATAAAATAAAACATCAATTGCTTAACAAAAGACAGCACTTACACTTAATTGACCGTTTGTGTCGTTTGAGCACAACATTGATTAAATACACTTTGTTCGGTATATTTAGCCTTTAGCTTAGTTTGTTAATTAAAATTTGTTTAGATTGAATGAAGTTTGTTTTATACTGAATTTAAGCAATTTAGCGGTTACTTTTGTTTAAAATATATTTTTTTAAAGAATAAAATTCTAAAAATAATCAAACTTATTACATTTCATTTGCATACCATACTTTCTAATTAAGATTACATACACATTTCAAAAATTTTAACTTTACTAAAACTCAATTTACAATACATAATATATTTGAATATATTTGTGGTTACAGCTTTCAAGCCACACTCGATTTGTAGCTACTCTAGCATAGAAATATATATGTATGGCTGTTTGTATGTGCAATGCATTGCAAGAAAATTAAAATTAAAATAGTATATTCAACACAGGCAATATTAATGCAGGCAAATTATATACCACTATAAGCAGAAAATAGTAGGACTTTATTCATAATTTTTAAATTCTTAACAAATTCTTCAAAAGCTATGTCGTTAACTCACCTTTGCATCATAGGCATGGATTCTAGACTCTGTCCAAAAAAGGTGACATTTGAATTTAAACTGCGCCCATCGAAGGATTTGGAGAATTATTTTTTTTAGGTTGGTAGTACTGTCAATCACATTTATGTAAAATTTCATGTCAAAATATTCATTAGTGTTTGAGATACGTGTCGTTTTGTGAGCTGCTAAAAGTGAATTTTTCGCTTTTTGCGATGTCTAAATTTGTTGAACAAAGAATTTGCATTAAATTTTGTTTACGGAATCAATTTTCTGCTGCGGATACGTTGAGGATGGTGCAGAAAGCCTTTGGTGATGAGGCTATGTCTAAAAAAAATGTTTACAAGTGGTATAGTGAGTTCCAAGCCGGCCGTGAACGTGTCGAAGACGAAGAGCGTCCAGGGCGACCATCAACCTCAACCGACGAAGCTCACGTTAAACAAATCAAAGATTTGGTGTTAAAAAACCATCGACTAAATATTAGAGACCTTGCTGATGAAGTTGGCATATCGAAAGGCTCAGCCAATACCATTTTGATGGATGTTTTGGGACTCAAGCGCGTCAAATCTCGACTGGTACCAAAAACATTGAATTTTTTGGGCGATGAGACTTGGATCTATGCTTACGACCCCGAAACAACTGATCAATCGAGCGAATGTCCTGCCAAAAGAGAGCCGAGACCAAAAAAATCGCGTCAAAGTCGCTCAAAAATCAAGGTCATGTTGACTGTTTTCTTCGATTATCGTGGTGTTGTGCATAATGAATTCCTTCCAACTGGTCAAACAGTCAATAGGGATTGTTAGTTGAACGTTCTGCGTCATTTGCGTAACGCTATCCGCCTAAAAAGGCCGGAATTGTGGAAAGACAATTCTTAGTTTTTACACCACGATAATGCACCATCCCATACTGCTCTCGTAATTCGTGATCATTTCGCCAAAAACTCAACCCATATCGATCCGCAACCACCGTATTCACCTGATCTGGCGCCGTGCACCTTCTGGCTGGTCACCAAGCTCAAAAGACCGCTCCAGGGACACCGTTTTTATACGATAGAGGAGATTCAAGCCGTAGCGTAGACGGAACTGAAGGCCGTCCCGGAAAGTGACTACAACCAGTGTTTCGAAGATTGGAAAATCCGTTGGCATAAGTGCATTGCACCGGGAGGGGATTACTTTGAAGGGGATAAAATTGATTTGGAAGAATAAATAAAGAATTTTCAAAATAAATGCAATGTCACGTTATTTTTTGGGCACAGTAGTAATACGATTCTTGACATCCTGGTTCAGAAGCTGTTTTTCCAAAAAATTAGTGATTTTGAAACCAATCGTGCTTTTACTTTTCTTACGGTCGAATAATCTTACAAAATTGTTTTTGCGGAAATAGTTAAGTCTTACTATTTTTTGCCCACAAAAAAATGTGTACATATATATATTTCTGCATATATATAAATATCTATATATATATCATATATAATATGTCTTTAATAAAGGAAACCCACTCCAGAACATTTTTTAATCAAGCAAACAGACATACTCGTCAAATATAACAGTGGTGAGGATTCAATAGAGAGATGTACACCACTGCGTATACTTAACATTTTCCAACCAGCTGTAACCGACTCGGTTAGTTAGACTTATTTATTTTATAGCTATGTAAACCGCATAATGCACCTAAACTGAAGCATTGTTCGACACACATACAATAAATACAATGGCAAATAAATACAATACACAAATGGAGTGTAACGCGAGGCACTTACCGAGCTATACTCACTTAAACACATACATACATATACATACACGCCTACCCACTGGTATCTCTTGTCGGTACCTGCTGCAGCGGTATGGGTAAATATTTGCACGAAAAGGTATTTGAAATTGAATAAATAACCGTCGTACGAAGCCCCAAAGGAGCATCTTCATTTCATTTATTCGCATTCTTCGCAAGAAAGCTGCTTCTATTTAAGCCAATGGAAAGCCATTCATTTGGCTTGACTATGAATTCGATAGGAAATCGCTAAAGCAACGAGATTTTCAGTTGAATGGGTATATAAATAACAAGTAGAGCTTAGGAGGGGGAGGTGGTGGGTGGCTGTGCATATGTGCTGATAAGATAGGGTACACAATAGGGTGAGCAAAAGCGGACAGAGTGGTTTATTTTTGATACAACAACGAGAGTCTAAGCCCAGATTAATGTAATTCATGTTACATTTTCTTATTAAGATATTACATATTTTACTGTAAAAGATTGTCAACAGCTTTTCTTAAGAATTTTTATGGAGATTCCACCATTGCTTTAGGCAGTAATTCATGCTTAATTTCTGGAAGATATCCCGTCGACCGTGAAGGCTTTCTATATAAGCACTTCATTCCAATCGTTCAGTTTGTATGATAACTACATATATACTATAGTCGTACGATATTGACAGTTCTGAGTAATGAGCTGCTTTTTCGCGCGAAAGGGACATCTGGAAGTTTTCAGAACAAAATCTCACAAACTCCGGGACGAGGACGTCTATCAATAGAGATGGCGTAATTCTGACAGCTCAAGGCGGCCATGTCTGCTTACGAATTTGTGTAATATTTTGTCAGTGTGTTCAGTAAAGTTTCCATTTCATTCATGGTGTCACGTTTCAGATTGGCACAGCTCTTGGAAATTGGCAATATTATAACGTAAATTCCCGTTCGAGCGTTATTTCTTTTTTTACTGACTTTTTGTCCCGAAATGTGTTGAAATACGCCGAGGACGATCTCTAAGTATTCCTAAAAAGATAGCCCTTGCCTCATTGGACACATTGCGTGCAAAGTTTGCGACCCCGTAATTTCGGGAAATAGCCCGCATGAAAAGTCGCCAAGATCAGACGATTTAACGCCTCTAGATCTTTCTCTGGGTGTTTGGTAACTCAAGTTCCTACGCCAATCAACAAACAACGCTCGAAGACAACATTCAGCGCACAACACGCGAAATAGTAGACAGATAGACGGATGTATTTTCGCACGCTATATATTATATACATATGTACTAAAGGATCTCTAATGTTTATTTCAGGATGTTATAAACTTCGTAGCAAGCCAGTCTAACCAGGTGCTCCCAACCCAAAATTCACTTAGTTATGTACAGGCCTTTAGTTTCCATTCCCGCCAGTTCGGTGGGATGTCTGGAGTGCTGGGCGCCATTAGGGCAGATGCCTATTAAGACCCCCACAACTAGGGAGAGGAGGGCCGCGAAGCCCAACTCTCTAGTAGTAGAACACAAGTGGATATCAAAGCACCGACCCGCTTCAGTTCTACTGTGCCTTTCCTTGTTGGCTCATTAGCTTTACAGTTGCCTGCGATCCCGCTGTGGCCTTCTTTCCATACCAGTCTTATCGCAAAGAGGACTCGATGCTATTGACAACGAGTTTAGGCACTCCTCGACCCACCCTCCTAAATAGTTCAAGGCTCCTGTTGTCGCTTTATTATCTGAGTGATTGGTCACTACTCTAAAGGAGGCTGTACCCCAGAGCAGTAAATGTAATGCTGCCTTAATAGCTGCAATCTCGGTTTGGAAAGCAGTGCAATAGTCAGGAAGCCTAAAGCTGTTGTTGATAGAAAGCTCCTGGCAGTAAACCTCAACACCAAAATATCCCCCAATCTTTGACCCATCCGTAAAGCAGCTCACTGATCCTCTCCTTTAACGGTCTTTTCCCACGCACAACCCTCGCGGCGGCACGTGGGCAGAGAAAGAGCCTCCAGACTTCGATTTAGCGACTCCATGATCCAAGTGATTCGATATGAAGTCAAAGTGTGTCAGAATTTCTTAGTGTTCAGACTTGTGTTCATTTAGGAACCTAGATTTTATGAGTCTGATAGCAACTTTCGCAGCCATACACCTTAGATGATGCGAACGAGCATCATGTGCTAATTGGCGTTAAGTGCCTAAGTTGGAGTGGACCTTAGTGCACCGCCTATGCTGATAAGCGCCACCCGTTGGACACTTTCTAGTTTCTTTGCAAGTGTAGTATTTTCTAGTGCCCTCCACCACATAAAGATGACTTAGAACATAATGCGCTCGACTACGGTGTCGTAGAGCCAGAGCACCACTTTCAGTGAGAGATCCCACTTTTCACTAATGGAATACTTTTCTTAACTCCTGCTCACTTTTTACATTTTCCAACCTCAATTATGCTCACCGCACCGTAGACAGCGCTTAAAGCTTTAAGCGCAACTTTTTCGCGCCATTTGTTGCAATTTATTTATCCCTCCCAACCCCCGTAACAATGAGATACCAAAACAAACGCATATCAATACATCTTATAGAATTCAAAGTAATTTTCCAATTGGCATTAGACTGTCGATATGTCAGTAGGCGAGCAAGAAGTGTAAATAGTTGCGTGTAGGTGTCTGCGTGTGTGTGTGCGAGTAAATTACAGCGTCGATGTTTCGTTGTCAAAGCTGCAATTCATTTACTTATACTTTATCTTTCTTAGATTACTTCGCCTTATACATTCTTTTATCGCATTCCTTCCACTGTTCTTGTTGTTGTGGTTGGTCAGTGGTTATTGCTGTAAATGGCCACGCGACGTTGCACTGGCTGGATTTAGCGCTCCTTCTGCCTTCAAAGTAGTCCGAGCATTCAATAAAGTCTGCTTGTTGGTCGTTCTACCGGCGGTTGAGGGGTTTTTGTGGATTTATAAGTGTCTTCTTGTCTGTGCACGTGTATGTGTGTTGATTTTATGTGTACGCATTTATGTTTCTGCGCTTGTGTGCTAGGCTTGTGCGACTGTCTTGCTATCTGATTGTCTGTCCGTCTATTCATCTTCCAATCCATCGACTCACTCAGCTGTTTCGTCTGTTGATTTCTCTCTGTTCATTTCGCTGGTTTTGTTGGTTAGTTGATTTTGCCGCTGCTTCTCTTCCCTTCATGCCCTTTTTTCTGTTTTTTTTGGCTTCATTTGATTTGCTTGTTTATTTGCCTGCTATCTATTTATCTTTGCTGCTGTCCACATTTTATTCAAGCACTTTCTTGGTGCTCTGTTGAAACTTGGAGAGACTGAGTGAGTGTTGGTGGGTGTATGTGCTCCTGTATACTCGCATGTGTGTGTACGTGGCTGTCATTCAATAGGAAGCGAACGTAGCTTGGTGTTTTCTGCTACTGTCTTCCTCCCTCATTTACTCCTTTCATTTGCTTTGGCTCGTGCCACATTTTGTTGCTGTTGTTTTAGTTGTCAGTTGTCAGTTGTTATTGCTGCATTATTTTTCAAATGGCATATTTATAAGATTTTCTCAGCTAGCTCCAGTGCCCAGCCACACTACATAGCTGCTGTACTGTAGCTGTATGTATGCGTATATATATACATACATGTATATGTGTTTGTTTGTGTTTATTACAACCACTACCAACTTTTACTAAGCGCACATATCTTCGTAGAATCCTTGTTGCTCGCTGGTAATCCATATTCGTTACTTTCGTTGCTCTACTTTCATTTGCAGAAGACGTTGCTTCAGAAAGCCCTGCAAGGTCCTTCTCCTCCGCGCTCAGCCCATTGAAAATTCGAACTATTTCGTTATCCATTCAGTACATTAAATTCATTTCTTCGCCATTTACTTTGCCCCGCTGCCTCGGTTTTGGTTTACCGTTAGTTACTATAAGTTGTACATATGTTTGTGTGAGTGCGTCAACATATTTATTCTTGCTGCAGTTACTGCTGAAGAACTATTGTATATATGTTGGTACATAAATAAATACATATATATGTATGTATATTATTATATACAAAAACATGTGTTTGTGTCTTGTTTACTTCTTTGCCACTGCAATTTCACAGTTACTTTTCTATTCTGTTTATATCAAGCACATGTTTGCTTCAATACACAGCTTTATAAATACAGGGTGCAATGACAACATAGCCAAGAAGGATCATCAAATATAGAAGAAGGTTCACACTGAGACAAAGACATTGAGAAAATAATAAATAATAATTGAAAAGTGCACGCGTTGGAATAACCAACCACAAATTACAAATACTTGTGATTAAAGCTGTTACCTGGTTTATTTTCACCGGCACTGGAACCTTCACAAAACATTTAAGAGAAAGAATGTGTGCGGTGTGAGCTAAAGGATACCTGGAAATTGTGGATGCACGAGAAACAGTAAAGCCAATGATCTTCTAAAAGTACTCTCGAACAAATATCAACAGGCTGAGGACAGGCGGGATTCCGTCATTCTATTACGATCTAAACTAGGCTGTGTCTCACGTGAACTTAGTGAACTAAACTCTTGAGAGAAACTTTGAACAAGCTGCTCACAGGTCAGTTCAACTTAGCTCAGCCGTAAGGGCTTTAAACGTTCACTGCTTCATAGTCATACTGACCATATGTATACATTGCTAAAAATTTTGACCCCTTAAGAAAGTCGGAAAGAAATACGGGTAGGAAACTCCGTTGGGTTTCTCATGCTCTCGCTGAACTGAGGCAAAAACTTCTTTAGTAACATATTCTCAGGCAACTGAGAGAGTTGAAGTTAGCCGTCTCAACATAATAGGCTCGACCATCTTCGCTGATGTACAGGTATGCGACCTCCTACGGAAGTGGTAACCCAACAGATCGGTGTTTAAGGTTCAATTAAAAATAACTAAATGAGCATAATATCGAAACGCGTTCATATGCAAATATTTTAAGAACCAGTCTGTAGGAAAATGGCAGCGCAAATCGATACAATAGATTAATATATGAGTTTGCACTGGGACCTAGGGTCTATTGTGGGCCCCCTTCATCACATGTATTCCCAAAAGACCAGCCCTCTGACGAATTCCAGGCACCTGCTGGGCGCTATTGAAGTTATGTAATCCCTATCCACGCGAATGGGTCTAAGAGGCTTAAGCCTGCGTCTTCAATTTGCTGTGCAAATTAGAATCACGTGTTCTGGAACTTCCGGTTCCACTTTTAAATAGGTGTTTCTTGAGACTGCAGTGCCCAGTGTAGAGCGCGATAGGAAGACAGAATTCGTCTCGAGAGAGGTCTTAACCTATAGCAGCTTAGCATGGCGCATACCTTTTGCTTTCTTCCAGTATCCCTCTCTACCCGCTCTCCGCTCCATGCGCAGCAGCTCCTATATGGTGTGGGGTCCAACGACAATACATACATGGTTCTGCTGCGGCATCAGCTTAGAAGCCACAGCAAAGCGAAATCGGTCTGCTTGTTTCCGGCTACCCCCGACACCTAAATCAAGTACACAACGTTGTAAACGGATAGACGTTTAAGCCAATCGAAGATGGTTTGGAACACAGAGAGAGTGTCGACAGCTAGAGCTGTGCAAAGGTGCAAGGCGTTTAAGCCAATCGAAGATGGTCTGCTATGCAAGACACAAGGAAAAAGATGTAACAACGCAGCGAAAACAGAAGGATTAACCGGACTTAGGGCGAAAATGCGTGACTGATGAGCCGAAGCTTGGCCCCAAGATGTTATGCCTAACGGCAGGTCCGTAGTCCGAATACAAGCAATGAAGACGGAGTTCAAGATTTAGTACGTATACGTACTGTGCCGCAAGTTCTGCTTGGGCGTGGTCCCTAAGGAGATGCATCTTTAGCGGAAAATACGAATCGTCCAATCGTCTGGAAAAATTACGATATCTATGAAGATTTCCCCTCCAAGAAAAAAAAGCCATTAAAGCCTTTCTATATACTCCTCCACTAAAAGCGATTTAAACTCAAAGACTGAGACCGCTTTTAGCGCGACTTGACTATCACTGAGTATACATAGCGCTGCACTGGTGGCGATAGTTGCCTTGGAGATACATTTATGAACACTGACTTATAGCCATTTGATGAAGCAATAGCCACTATCGCAACAAACTGGTGACAAAGAGAGATTTTTGACTTCAATCTTTAAAGCCGACCAGAATGTCAAGGGAACTTGAAAACCTAGCGCGTGTAGAACAAAACCTGCACTCTGACGTGTTTTCTATGATACTCGTATATGGGCTGCTCTGTCAGCCATTACTAATTCATATTTCATAAACGATTGGACAGAACTACACTACAGAACTTTTTTCGTCACGAATTACAGATACACCCAGAAGGGAACGTCGAAGACCCTATAAAAAATACAAGCAATAAATAATCAGTATGACGAACTGAGTCGACGTAGACATTCCCGTTTGTTCAACAGCCTGTCTGTATATACACGAACTAGTTCCTGAGTTTTTGAAATATCGGTCTAAAATTTTACACACGTCCTTTTTTCATCAAGAAGCCACTTATTTTTTGGAATCTTCAATCTCGGTACACTATAGCTACCATACAAAATGATCATGAAATAAATAAAAGCACTTTTTCGCCCACCCTGTATCCCTCTACATACAATGTACGCAAATAAAGACCGATTGCGTCGCTGCAACTCTTTGGCATGCAAATATTTTTCTATGTATTCTACTTATTTCTACAATTTATTTGTTTGCTTTGTTTGCAAATTAAATATTTCTACGCAAATTACATTTATATTCCGCACTGCACTGACATATGATCCAACAAAATCCTCCAGCGTCAACTTGTCCACTCCCACTGCACTTCCTGCTGCCCGCGCGTCTACTCGCTGCGTGTCCGACTATTTGTCAAGAGTTCTTTGCGATTTGTTGTGCCCAGTGTGCAGCGCGTTGGAAGGGCATATTTAACTACGTGACACATTTGTAATTTGCATTTTGACGAGTATATGTATAAGAATTAGAGGGATTCAGTGAACGACAAGCGTTCAAACAACGTTAAATATGCATAAATACTTACAAATTAGTAATGATTACCAGTAGCTAGGACTCGGAGTGGAATCAGTTGTTAATGCAACAACAGCTCTTGAATATTTCTTCTAACAAATTTAGAGCTGTTTGAAGCGAAAAATCATAGTCACAATGTCAAGCAAATGTTTCCTGATAACCACGGATCATACGCAACATCTAACAATGCACGAAGTAGGAGGAAAATTTGTATACGTAGCATTGGTTGTAGTCTTAAATTCAAGTTTCTCCAAAAGTAGAGCCGAGCAGTGCCCATCGCAGCTATTCTGACAAACTAATCTGGAAAAATTGATTTATTTGCCTTCTCACTTGTAGTCTTATGACTGAAACAAATTCTAAAAGAGATAAGGTTAGCTTAGTTTTCATGGCTTGTCCAAGGATCAGACTTGAAACACTATATCCAGTCCTTTCTAAGATACTATACAAATACAATAGCACTCCTACATCAGATGATATAAGTCGGCAAAGAGACTTGTTTACAATACAAATTTGCATAAGCGTTTAATTTCTTTACCTTCCATTTTTGTGGGATATTTGAAACTGTTAGCTCCCAAGAGTTTTAGCCTTGATCTCGTAAACTCAGAACATTGAAGACAGAAAATTTGATATTGTTTTCATCTCGTTTTCTTCCATACAGTTTCTGCAGCTGGTATACGGTAAAATTCTCAACCTTACAGCGTGGACTCCGATAGGGCAACGGGTTGTTAGAGCCCCCACAACTAGGGAAAGACTGACGTTGCTGAGGGCGAAGAGCTCACTGGAACTCTTAAGATTGATCTTGCATGGCAGAAATTTTAACGTGAAAAACACTGCAATAGTTAGCAAGTCTGAAACTAAAGTTGATAGAGAGTTCCTGACAATATATAATATTGTCATTCAAACTGAGTCGATTTGGCCATGTCCACCTGTCTGTAAATAAGCGAGCTAGTAGTAATTTTGAACATGTTCTTTTCTCACTTATTTGTCGGAGTCGCCAATATTGAATCACTCCAGCATATAAATATATAAGTAGCTGACGCCCAAACTGACCGACCAAAATCGAGTTCTCATATCGAAAAATTTTTCATTTGAAAATATATCTTAACGTAATTCGACATAGATGCTCTAAGGTAACGATACAATCTCAACGATACTCTCGAAAACTGTAGATATCTGAGCCCTAATCATTATGTGCAGTACTGACTACAATTTATGTAGATTTTTCATAAAACAAAAACTGTTGAATATTGTCGACAGTTTCTGATGAAACTGATTGTATTTTGAGAGGCAAGTTATTGGTTGAAATACGATATGCGAAAAGTTTGGCTTTAGATTAAAAAAGGCTCACAAATTTTGTGATTCTTCAAACGTCAATCATATTATTGGATGGAGTACTATTTACTAATTAAAGATATAACTTTTGACACCTTCTGGTAGTTAAGTGATAATGGGGTTGCCGGTATCAATCGCAATAAATAGTCTTACTTTCAATGATAATCAGAATATGAGGTGAACCTTTCTGGCCCGGCTTGTACGCCAAGGCTTTGAAAAGTATCAACGTTAAAGACTCTATCACCCACGTTGGATTCGGTTTTCGTTGCTGGTGGAGGTATTGCTGAGACTAAGATGGAAAAGAAGAAGACGGTGGTCGAGAAATCCGAAGATGGCATGGACTTCGCTCACTTGGATTAAGTCTAAGAGTTTTAAAGTTTTTACTAAAAGCTTGTGGTTATTCAAATTGACAAAACTTCCTATAAATAAGATCTTCATATACACGAGGTAAACCCTAATGTAGATAAATTAATAAAAAAAAATGTTTCCAAAAACGACAATTCCTGTTATTTTGGAATTTGGAGAAGAAATGTCGATCCACTAAATAGGAAATTAGAAACGAAATCAGTTCTTTAATGATTAGACCAGTCAAGAGCACTTAAAAAGTACCTAGACTGTACAGTTTATTCTGGGTTTAAAGAAAATGGAATTGAATTTCTCTTTTTAAGTATATATTAATAAGCATATGTATGTGGAGGTATACAAGAATTTTATGTTGGTATTTTGATATAAAATGGTGGCTACCGCAATCTATCTACGGAATTAGCCATTTGAAAATGATCTGTAAGGGTGTTGGTGATTCTAGGATTTTTTTTTTCTTGAACAGAATAAATAATAATAATGAGAAATCAATAAACTCAGCGAGACAGCTCTTTTACCTATATTTTCAATACCCGTAATAACACCTGAACCCTGCTGAATGGCAGTGAAAACCTAGCACCAGGAAGTGGTGAACAAAGAGCAAATTCTACTAGGCACTCATCACCACCGTTCTAGTGTATGATGCAGAGACATGGGTAATGAGTTGGCGGTACGAGTTTTCGAGAGAAAGGTACTGCGGAAGATTTATGGTCCTTTGCTCATAAACAAGGGCGAATACCGCAGTCGATAAATGGATGTGATGTACGGCTACACTGGCTATGTCATGTCATCCTTTTGGTTGAAGACACTCCAGTTCTGAAAGTATTTGATTAAGTACCCGCCGAGGGAAGCACAGTAAAAGAAAGACCAGGTGGAGAAGGACCTAGCAACACTTGGAATCTCCAATTGGCACCAAACAGCAAAGGGGAAGAATGACTGCCTCGCTGTTGTCAACTCAGCTATATCCGTGTAAGCATTGTCTACGCCAATAAAAAGAAGAAGAATAACAAATGTACATACATACATACAATATAATGCAGAAATAATCAAAAAAATTAAGCATTATCATTTCCGTTTCAATACGAACTCTTATTCGTTTTTGATTTTTCATTTCCTTTCGATGATTTTTATTGCGACATTTTGAAGGCACTGTATGCATGCGAAGAGACAATTTCACTTTACAACGCCTCTTCACAAACCCCACAAGTTGCCTATTATACACAAGCCTACAACGAAGCAACAATAAATCGGGCAAACGTCTACCAGTAAGTCATGATGTTTTGCTACGGCGCAGCGCCCATAAGTAGGCTACACAAATGAATTATGTAAAGCAGTCGGGAAAGTTGATCTGGGCTGTAACAAATACGCGATTGCGAAGCCAAAAATTTTCAATGTCTGCAGGCAGTAAATACAAAAATAACAATATACACAATAGAAAAAGGCGGCAACAACAAAAATAACAATGGAAATACGAACAGCTACAACAATAACTGAAATTGTCAATTGAATTCGTAATAAATGTGTAATGGCGAGAGAAAAGGGCGTCTAACAATGACGAATGAATGCCAAGAAAAAATTTTGGAGCGACACACACACGCAACTATAGAAATAACAAGCGTGCAAGTCGCAATGAGAATGAACTAAATGACATTTACAATTGTGAGCTAATGAAATAATGTGAATTGTTTGTTAATTATTTGGCGCGTGTGCGGCTGAGGGGTGTGGGGAAGGTAGCTTGAGCGAAAGATTGACGAGAAGTTGTGGCTTAGCTGTCTAACAGTAGTTACCGGTGACTTTCGCAAAGCAAACTTTGGTTTATTTCAACTCAGATGGAGAAAGGGTGAAAGGAATCTAATTAGCTGGTGGCTACTTTTGTGAAGCGATGGAGAGAGCACAGTTAAATTTCGAAAAGTCAAACATTGCGTAGCAACTGCAAGTCAACCTACAATGCCTTAAGGCTTTCACAAGCCGTTTTCAGCAGCAGCCAATATATAACGGCATAATGCCAGCCTCCAAGCTTCAGTAGTTATCTCCGTCAAAACTAAATACTAAATAATTATATGCTTCAAGCCCCGTTTTGCCGCTAAAAAAACACCACCAAACATTTCTGAACTCTCCTAGCAATTTGCCTCGTCCTTGCAACTTTCACGTTGAGCTTTAAAATCGCGCGTTCCGCCGTCTGCGTCGCTTTCTACAAGCCCATTTTAATTATTTGGCGCAATTTAACGCAATTCGTGGAAGTTTTTTGTGCTTTTGCTTTCGCTCCAGTTGTCATTTTGTCAATTTCTCATTGTCATTGCGCGGAAATTGTAAATTCAGTTTCAATTGAGTTTAATTTAAGTTTCATTCCGGTTTTAGTCGCCGTCCCGGCCATGCAGTTGTGCGCCGTTCTAACTGTTTCGGGCGGCATTTAATGCAATCATTTCGCTTTACGCACATTTTGCTTAATTTAAATTAAGCTCATTTAAGTTGAATTACGCTATAACCATTAATTTTCATTTGAAATGAAATATTCCTTCGCAATTAGGCGATTGTAGTGGATTAGGCCCTAGCAATTGGAACGGCGTACGTTTGCGCTGATAATGGGTTGTTGTTGCTAGTTGTTGTAACATTGAGTTTCGTCCCGTCTTGTTAGATTGCAGCGATTAGTTTGACGGCATTGGAAGTTAGCAAACAGTTTAACACATTTTGTCTTTATAAATTTAAAGCACACTTTTGGGCGCTTTACATAAAAAATATTACTAGACATCAGTCTCTTTGTACTTTTAACGTCATTTAATGTATGACTACTTACTTTTTGTTAATTTTATTTCACTTATTTCAAGAAATTAATTTCTTAAAAGTGTTGTTTTCCTAAACTTAAAGCACACTTTTAGGGGCTTCACATTTAAGATTGTAATAAAGGCCAGTCTATAGTAGTGGAAAGTATTTTTAAATTCAGCTACATTTACTACAGTAAATTTTACACTAATTTCAATAATTCGAATTTAAAGCACACTTTTAGGCGCCTAACTTGAAAGGTAGTGCGAAGCAGTATGTTTATAGTCTAGACGTTATTTAAAATGGGGCTGTTTGTATACTTTTAGCTTGTAGTTTACTTACTACTAAGTTCAATAAATATATTTTTTATAGATCTCCTTTAATTAAAATTAAAGCATACAATTAGGCGCTTAACATAAAAATTGCACAAAAGATCAATCTTTAGTTACTTCCCTTTCATCTGTTTCCTACAAAATTGTTCTTACGACCGGTCCTTAGTTACTTCTCTTTCAGCTGTTTTCTACTAGGCAAAATTTTAGGCAAATTTCGATTATTTAAATGTAAAGCACACTTTTAGGCCTGTGAGCCACGTATTTATCTTATGGCTACTTAATTTATTTTTAGCTGACTTTTCCATGTTAGTACTTCAAAAACTCGCTTTCTTATAGATTGCGTATACTTAAATGTAAAGCACACTTTTAGGCGCTTGACATGAAAAGTGGTGTTAGACATTATCTGTTTGCCTTCTATGCGTTATTTAAATGGCAACTACTTACATTTTTATAATTGTATTTTAATTATTACATGTTTCAATACATATATTTATTCTAAATTGTGTTTATATAAAATTAAAGCAAACTTTTAGGCGCTTTACATTTAAAGTAGCAGTAAAAGCCAACCTGCAAAGACGACATGCGTTACTTTAAGCTCTACTCTAAATTTTAAACAAATTTAAATACATTTTATCAAAATTTGGATTAATTAAATTCAAATTTAAAGCATACTTTTAGGCGCTTTAGATGAAAATTAGCACCAGAGTTTAATCTTTTAGTTCTCCTGACGTTAAAAGTTGTTTAAAGTGATGGCTATGTACTTTTTTTGCTACCTTTCACTTACACTTAACAAAAAAAAAAAAAATTTAGCAGTTTTTAATTCTTTTTTTTATTTTTGAATTTTTTTGCGAGTTCATTGTAGCTTGCTTACTTAACTGCACATAAATACCGTGCGCATCGAAGCGCTTCTAATGTATTTATATTTTTTCAGCTTTCTTCTTTTTGTTTCTGCGTCATCTGCAGACAAATTAATTTATAGCTATGACGGGAAGACGCGATGCCGATACGTAAAAAAATATATAGTATATATTAGGTGCGTCAATATTGAAAAAAAAAAAATTATAGGCAACATCAGAGGCATTCAAGCAAAAATTTCTAGAGTTTGAATTATATGTAACTCAAAATTTCTAAAAGAATATGTGAAACAGACTTGTTTCGTTTCCCTTTTATTTTCTAACGCCACCAAGATTTTTTACAAATGGATTATCCACATTCAAGCTGTCTTTTGAACCTTTTTCGGACCTTTCATCACCGCTTACTCGGATTAGAATCCCCTTTACTTACCTTTAAAGTATATAAGTATATTTAGAGTAAATATGGATAATCTTTACAAGGAGGTACACAATCTCAACATAGAAACCGAAGAGGCTCAGCTGCGCTGAGTTAACAATGAAGGATTATTCCAAGTACCTGGGCGTAATTTTTGATAGCAAAATAATGTGAAAACCCAATTTATAGTGAAAGTGAATAAGGTCAGTGGTGTCCTCTATGTATGTAAGAAGATGCTTGTGTCTAAATGGGTAGTCAAGTCTGTCTTGATAGCAGACTATTGGAGCGGATGTAACGACTCGCTGTTTTCTGGATAAAGGCAGCGCTAAGGTCCATTTTTACGGCAGTAATAAATAAGTTACTCAAGCTATCACCAATTGATATTGTAGTGGAAAGCCCTGCAATTAAACCAACAACAAGTTTCCCGGCGTTAGATTGATACTGTACAAGGACCCTCGGACATAGCTCAATAAGTAGGGGGTTGGTGAATAAAATAGACCACATACTCTCACGTTTTATATGGAAGAGAAGTGAGGAAGTCACACTAAAAGAAGGTGGATGGCGCAGGAACATGCGGAACTTACACCGTCTGTATAGACAAACCAAAAATGGCTAATGGACTGAGAGCCGGATCTTATTCCTTGGAGCTGTATCTCAGGCGACCCCTAAAGCTTCCAGACGGAAGTCTTTGTAGTCAGGAAAAGCGGCTAATATAGCTATGAATACAAGAAACAACATAAAACAGATCAATATGTAGGCCGATAATCTGGCGGCTATTAAATTTCACAGCGAATTACGTCAGAGAATGTTCTTAAAATTAGATAAATGTAGAGAAATCTTAAAGCGGCTGTTTATATACACTGTGTTCCAGGCCAAAAAAGATTTCCGGGAGATGAAGTAATTGCCGAGATTAACAAAAGTGCCATTCGTTCGGCTACCGAAACAGTACATGAAGTGCATAACTCTCTAAAAACGGCACACAATAAAATTTCTGACAGAACTGACAGACGGATCAAGTTGAAATGGAGTGAGTTAAATATATACAGGATGGCTAAGATCATGTGCAAGACCCTAGGAGGAAAACTTACACACTTTTTACTCACACGGTTTCGAAAGCACTACAGCATGACTGCTGATCTAATGAGTCTTCACAATTTATTGGCATCACTCGCGGGACGAATGGGACATTAGTAACGACGATACATGCAAAAGTGTCGAAGAAAGTAGGCATGAAAGAGACGATGGCATACTTCTTTTGCCTTTGTCTAGCATCCAGCCATCGAGAGCTCATGTGAGACAAATATCAGCAAGATAACTCAATGTTTTTGTTGGAACTGGTAGGGAATTGCCTACTAATAGCTGCTCTGCCACATCCAAACTCTTAATTCGTAATTCTACTGTTAACACTTGGACAGTTTTAAAGGAAACAATCCAACAGAGGCGCATTTGTCTAATAGGAGTGGAATTGTGTTGCATTAGGACAACGTCAGGCCACGTATGTACGTCATTAGTGCGTCGCCAGAAGTTCCAAAAGCTTCATTGGGACATGCTGTAGCCATCTTTAGATAAGATAAGATAAATAGATTAGGATTGTATTTCGACCTTAAGTTTGTTGTACTCTGTTCTAAGTCAACAAGGATCCACCTAGCCCCAGCATATTGATAAATTCCAATATACTGCTCGATCTTTATTTGAAAACATGGATTCAAGGGCATTTTGCGTCCAACTTATTGTCCGCACTTGTGATAAGTGGTTCCTGTATATGGCGACTGATTTTTTTGACGGAAGATTCAGTCCTAAAAGAAGCTTGTGGAAATCGACTAACCAAGGAAAAATTGCTATAGAGACGAAAGGTATTAATGACCAAACAATGTATATTTTATCTAAATTGAATCAGGCGACCCTCACTAAATTCAAGTTAATGCAAAAATATTGAATTTCTGTTTACTCCTTTTTTACACATGTATCTGATGATGGGTATTAGATTAATATCAAACGAAATTGAAATTACTTCTATCACACCGAAAACCCTATAAAAGTAAGCAAATAAAACAAGAGTTTTACCATCTGGCATGACTTTCACCCACTCACTCATCAAATGCCATTTAAGTCCAATAGTTTCGGTACCTCGCACATTAATATTTCTATTACTTTTTTGGTTACTTGCCAATTGCTATCGAAGACACAATAAAACTAAAATCTTAGCCGCACAAATCGCTTTAACATTTCCGCTCGACGCCCACACAGATCAAGACTGTAACGAACAACCAACCATTTCGGAGGCACACTTGCTACTCCCCGGCAAATCTCTGCTGAAATGCATTTAAGCGGATACCTTTCTAATTTGTTGATAGCTTCGATTATCTGCGCAGAATTTATGTGCCTGTGACAGGGCTCCACCCGCCATTAGCACTTCGGACAGACCATTTCCGCCTAATATGCTGCCGACTTATATTTTATTCTCATTTAACGAAATTATGGCCACATTCCTATGCCACTGACGGATAAAATTCAACAAAAACCGCACGCTCGCTTAACTTACATACATAACAGTAAGTGTGTAAGTCACCCATTTCCGGTGCATTGGCTCGCTTAAGTCGAAATGGCAGTCGCATTAATTTAAACAAAAGCCATCGCGCTCGTATCAAAGGGAATATGTGCTTTGTAGTATACTCTTGTGTGTTTATGTACATATATATATATATGAGATTTGTACACAGTTATGTATATGTAATAGTATGTTTTTATATTTATATAGTGAATATGTGCATTTGCCTTAGGAATCGGTAAGTAATCATGAATTATTTATTGTGTGGACATGAATTACTTTTATGAAGCTTATGGCTAATAGATCAAGTCCGGTAGCAAGCAAAGGAAATTTATGCGCAATTATTAGGGTGGTCGTAAGCTATCAAATTCTGATAAGTGAAACAAGCTCTTAGCAAAATTTCGAATTATTTGTCTTAAGGTAGAATTATTTGCTACAGATATATATGTATATAAAAAAGAGATGAACCCCTGACTTTATTAAACCCTAACCTTTAAAGGCGCGTGTGTAAATTTGGCAGCTGTCAAATCATTTGTTTGTGAAATAGATCATTTTGAGTGAAGCAACTTTTTTTATTGTGAACAAATTGATAAAAAAAATTTCGAGTGTTGAAAGAAACACTTGACTTAATGACGACCTTCCGGACACTGCCCCAGGAAAAACAACCATCAAGAATTGATGTCTAAGTTTAGTTGTGGTGAAATGAGCACCGAAAAAATTGAACGGAATGGACTCCCAAAACAGTTTGTTACCGACGAAAACATCAAAAAAGCCCACAAAAATATTATTGGATTATCGTAAAGTGAAATTGCTCGAGGTAACGGGAACTCTAAAGATATCAACTTCACGAATATTTCGATATGAGAATCTTCTGTGGTCATTGGGAGCCCCGCGAGCTCACTATTCACCAAAAACAATGACGAGTAGATGATTCTAAGCAGTTTTGGAGATGTTCAAGCGCAATAAGCCCGAGTTTTTGCATCGATATGTGACAATGAATGAAACATGGCTCCATCATTTTACTCCGAAGTCCAATCTAGAGTCATCCGAATAGACTGAAAAGGATAGGATTATGACGAAATCGTCGAAAAGCGCTCGCGTTTCAAGAAAACGAAAGTGTTGTTTCACCAGACAAGACACCGTATCACAAATCAGAGAAAGCGATGCCAAAAATCCACTTTACCCTGACCCTCTGACCCCCAGGGACCATTTCCTCAGATCCCATATTGTCCTCAGATC
Organism: Bactrocera zonata; assembly: GCA_037783105.1. Lineage (NCBI taxonomy): Eukaryota > Metazoa > Arthropoda > Insecta > Diptera > Tephritidae > Bactrocera > Bactrocera zonata. Next base: position 1,514,945 of record JBAWJQ010005959.1, on the reverse strand, counting down.
TCACAACAATGCTCGTTGTAAAGAAATTTTCGTCGAACGCAGAGTTGATCGCCGAGACTGAGGCCCATTTTGACGCAAAGAGCAAATCGTACTACAAAACTGGCATTGAAAAGGCGCTGAAATGATTTTATGTAAAAAAAATGTGTTTTACTGTGGTAGATCGGGTACTTTTGAATTGGTCTGTTACATATTTAAGTAAAGACATCATTATAAAAAGGTAATCTTATTGCTTTGAATCCAGAAAATATTATTATTATTTCCGTCTTTATTTGCTCGTAAAAAGACTTATCAATAGGTGGCGCTGAGGTCAGTTTATTCGTCAAAACTGTATTTACCGTCCAAATTTATAATAATTGTCCCGATTGATATCGCCTAAAAACGAATATTTATAAGACTATCTGCTGCCATTCAAGTTTCAAGAAAAAATTTACAAAAATTGGGAAAAAGAACTCTAGCTGCCAGGGCATACCACAAAAATACTTTGGAACAATGTTGAAGGGTATATAAACAAAAAAGCGTTCACTTGAAGGTAAGAAGCTACTAAGTAAGGTAAGTACGGGCCATGACAGCACATCTCTATTTTTATGGTAAGATCCCACCAACAGAAATTTGATAAATGACACACGGCAAAATGCGTAGAGGATGATGAAACGCTTGAGCATTCTGGCATTGATATGCACAGCCTTCAGCTGATTGAAATATGATGTATTCCGTGGTTGCCTATATTTCGACTTAGATAGATTCCATAGCATCGTATTAAATGATTACCATTTGGGAGCACAATGGGCGTAATGATGACTTAATTGAATTTGCTTCGGCGCCTCCATTTTTCACCAATAATTCCTTATCTAAAGGCCTCACATCTATACTTCCATTCCCTTTCTCCTCGAGTGTACTAAAGGAATTTCAAGGAGAAGCAGAATATAGTTAGGTAAGGAGTAAAAGAAATTAAGACAGGACATAGTTTAGACTATATATATTACACGCTACGAGAAAGTTAAGACTCTCATTTTAGTTTGATCTCAAACCGATACTGGCCTTAAAATACTCCGGCTTAATTTGATAACTTGAGATCTTTCATCTCAAGAATAGTTTTATTGGACGTTTTTTATCACCATCACCTTGACTGAACATTATAAGACACTCAACTACTTGTAAATAAGAAACCAGATATGACTACCATAAAAATCACATCTTCTTCTTCTTTAAAAGGATGGAGTCAAGTGTAGAAATTCATGCAATGGAGGAAAGTTCTCTGAGCGTCATTCTTCAGGAAGTGGACAAAAATAATTATTTTACATATGGCTCAAGCAGCTCACGACTTCCGGTCTTAGAACAAATATTCTCTGGGTAGCCATAGACGATCCGTTTGAAGGCGAGCTAAAGTGAGAAGTCGAAATATCCCTCCCCAGAGTTGTGCGCTGGGTTTGCGACCCGCCACGTAAAAACCGGCCTCAATCAAAAACAACAGCTTCGGAAAAATCACATATTAAATCTTAAATTACAAAACAATTATTTATTCAGACAAAAAACAAAACTTTTTTCAGTAAAAAATTTAGAAATTTCATAAAACTCCGGTCTACCCTAAAATAATATATTCATTTATGTACAGAATTTTTATTTGAACTTCTTCTTCTTCTTCTTTACTGGCGTAGACACCGCTTATGCGATTATAGCCGAGTCAACAACAGCGCGCCAGTCGTTTCTTCTCTTCGCTACGTGGCGCCAATTGGATATTCCAAGCGAAGCCAGGTCCCTCTCCACTTGGTCCTTCCAACGGAGTGGAGGTCTTCCTCTTCCTCTGCTTCCCGCGGCGGGTACTGCGTCGAATACTTTCAGAGCTGGAGCGTTTTCATCCATCCGGACAACATGACCTAGCCAGCGTAGCCGCTGTCTTTTAATTCGCTGAACTATGTCAATGTCGTCGTATATCTCGTACAGCTCATCGTTCCATCGAATGCGATATTCGCCGTGGCCAACGCGCAAAGGACCATAAATCTTTCGCAGAACTTTTCTCTCGAAAACTCGCAACGTCGACTCATCGGTTGTTGTCATCGTCCAAGCCTCTGCACCATATAGCAGGACGGGTATAATGAGCGACTTATAGAGTTTGGTTTTTGTTCGTCGAGAGAGGACTTTACTTTTCAATTGCCTACTCAGTCCGAAGTAGCACCTGTTGGCAAGAGTAATCCTGCGTTGGATTTCCAGGCTGACATTGTTGGTGGTGTTAATGCTGGTTCCTAGATAGACGAAATTATCTACAACTTCAAAGTTATGACTGTCAACAGTGACGTGAGTGCCAAGTCGCGAGTGCGACGACTGTTTGTTTGATGACAGGAGATATTTCGTCTTGCCCTCGTTCACTGCCAGACCCATTTCTTTTGCTTCCTTATCCAGTCTGGAGAAAGCAGAACTAACGGCGCGGGTGTTGAGGCCGATGATATCAATATCATCGGCATACGCCAGCAGTTGTACACTCTTATAGAAGATGGTACCTTCTCTGTTGAGTTCTGCAGCTCGAACTATTTTCTCCAGAAGCAGGTTGAAAAAGTCGCACGATAGGGAGTCGCCTTGTCTGAAACCTCGTTTGGTATCGAACGGCTCGGAGAGGTCCTTCCCGATCCTGACGGAGCTTTGAGTGTTGCTCAGCGTCAGTTTACACAGCCGTATTAGTTTTGCGGGGATACCAAATTCAGACATCGCGGCATAGAGGCAGCTCCTTTTCGTGCTGTCGAAAGCAGCTTTGAAATCGACGAATAGGTGGTGAGTGTCGATTCTCCTTTCACGGGTCTTTTCCAAGATTTGGCGCATAGTGAATATCTGGTCGGTGGTTGATTTACCAGGTCTAAAGCCACACTGATAAGGTCCAATCAGTTTGTTGACGGTGGGCTTTAATCTTTCACACAATACGCTCGACAGAACCTTATATGCGATGTTGAGGAGGCTAATCCCACGGTAGTTGGCGCAGATTGTGGGGTCTCCTTTTTTATGGATTGGGCACAGCACACTTAAATTCCAATCGTTGGGCATACTTTCGTCCGACCATATTTTACAAAGAAGCTGATGCATGCACCTTATCAGCTCTTCGCCGCCGTGTTTGAATAGCTCGGCCGGCAATCCGTCGGCCCCTGCCGCTTTGTTGTTTTTCAGACGGGCAATTGCTATTCGAACTTCGTCATGGTCGGGCAATGGAACATCTGCTCCATCGTCATCGATTGGGGTATCGGGTTCGTTTTCTCCTGGTGTTGTGTGTTCACTGCCATCCAGCAGGCTGGAGAAGTGTTCCCTCCATAATTTAAGTATGCTCTGGGCATCGGTGGCTAGATCACCTTGGGGGGTTCTACAAGAGTATGCTCCGGTCTTGAAACCTTCTGTAAGCCGCCGCATCTTTTCGTAGAATTTTCGAGCATTACCCCTGTCGGCCAGCTTATCAAGCTGTTCGTACTCACGCATTTCGGCCTCTTTCTTTTTCTGTCTACAAATGCGTCTCGCTTCCCTCTTCAACTCTCGGTATCTATCCCATCCCGCACGTGTTGTGGTCGATCGTAACGTTGCGAGGTAGGCAGCCTGTTTTCTCTCCGCTGCGACACGGCACTCCTCGTCGTACCAGCTGTTCCTTTGCACTTTCCGAAAACCAATGGTTTCGGTTGCAGCTGTACGTAAGGAGTTTGAAATGCCGTCCCACAGTTCCCTTATACCGAGTTGTTGACGAGTGCTCTCAGAGAGCAGGAGTGCAAGCCGAGTAGAAAATCGTTCGGCTGTCTGTTGTGATTGCAGCTTCTCGACGTCGAACCTTCCTTGTGTTCGTTGGCGTGCGTTTTTTGCTGCACAGAGGCGGGTGCGAATTTTGGCTGCAACAATATAGTGGTCCGAGTCGATGTTAGGACCTCGGAGCGCACGCACATCTAAAACACTGGAGACGTGTCTTCCGTCTATCACAACATGATCGATCTGGTTGGTGGTTTTTCGATCCGGAGACAGCCAGGTAGCTTGATGTATCTTCTTATGCTGGAATCTAGTACTACAGATAACCATATTTCGGGCCCCGGCGAAGTCGATCAGCCTCAACCCATTTGGGGATGTTTCCTCGTGGAGGCTGAATTTACCGACCGTAGTGCCAAAGATACCTTCTTTGCCCACCCTGGCGTTGAAGTCGCCAAGCACGATTTTGACGTCGTGGCGGGGGCATCTCTCATAAGTGCGCTCCAAGCACTCATAAAAGGCATCTTTGGTCACATCGTCCTTCTCTTCCGTCGGGGCGTGGGCGCAAATCAGCGATATGTTGAAGAACCTCGCTTTGATGCGGATTGTGGCTAGACGTTCATTCTCCGGAGTGAATGATAGTACTCGGCGACGGAGTCTCTCTCCCACCACGAATCCAACACCAAACTTGCGCTCCTTTATGTGGCCACTGTAGTAAATGTCACAAGGACCTACTCGTCTCTGTCCTTGTCCCGTCCACCGCATTTCTTGGACGGCGGTGATGTCAGCCTTTATCTTTACGAGGACATCTACCAGCTGGGCAGCGGCACCTTCCCAATTAAGGGACCGGACATTCCAGGTGCATGCCCTCAAATCATAGTCCTTATTTCGTTTGCCGTGGTCGTCATCAAAAGGGGGGTCTCTCATCCGAGGCTGTTTAAACTTTTGCATTGGGGGTGTTTTTTTACGTGGCGGGTCCCAAACCCAGCGCACAACCCTATGCAGGGGGTGTTTCGCCTTCTCACTTTAGCTCGCCTTCAAACGGATGTTCTTAGGCTACCCAGAGGATACTTGGTCAAAGACCGGAAGTCGTGAGCTGCTTGAGTCATATGTAAAAGAATCGTTTCTGGCCACTCCCAAGTGAATGGCGATCAGAGAACTTTCCTCACTTGCGTGAACTTCTACACATGACTCCATTTGAACTACAGTCATAAATTACACAAACACACACACACACATATAACTCGAATAATAGATGAACATGTGATGAAATCAATAGAAACAACATGAAATGGCCAAAGGCAGCTATACACGCACACACATACATGCATAACTGAAAGCAAACTTCGTCGAGCAAATATTCGAACACACAGCGATCTGGCCACAGTCACCGTGTAGCGCAGGAAATGCGCAGAAGTAGTGGCTTCTGCCAAGTGGATGGGTGTGTGGCAACTGCGGCAGCATCTGAAGAAAGCATTAGAAGAATGAACGAAATTTTACGACGTTCTATAAATACCGTAAAGACAAGACGACAATCAGTTAGACGCACAAGAAATCTACGCTGAACTAGTTAGCTGTCGGAATGCATGTGTGTGCGGGTGTGTGGGTGTGAGTGTTTGTGTGTAGCACGTATGCAGACTTACATGCGTCCAATCAAGTAAGTAGACAACAAAATGTAATAAAAAGTAAGTAGAAGATATGAAGTGCGAGTAAAATGTCGCACAAACGAACTAGTGGCCGTCGCCAATATAGTGGGGGGAGAGTAGTTCAGCATGGAAGAAAGTAAATTTTCGCGTAAATGAAATGAAATGAAGCGTAATGATGTGGAATGTGCGCCGAGTCTATATAAGACAACTCGTACAATAAAACAAAAAGTTTAGTAAATTAAATGGCAAATATGAACTCTGTGGATGTGCGGCATTAGGAATCTCAAATTTGTAGTATGAATGAGTGAGTAGTTGGGTGTGTTTAGATATTTAAGCAACTTAAATGTAGCTGGAAATATTAATTGAAATATTTCAGATTAACATAAAGTACAATCCACTTTTCTCGGGGTTTTGCAGCACCTAGATTGGTAATTCTAGAAGGAAGTCCTCTTGCCTAGAGTAAATGAAAAATTATAATTTTTATTACTATCTCCTTTTACCTCATTTTCTTCTTCTTCCACTACTTCTACTTTTTTTTCTTCTTCTTTTTATTCTTGCTATTCTTTTCTTCTCTCCTTCCTCACCCACTCTCCTACTATCTGTCAGTTCTTCTACTGTTCCTTCAACTTCTTATCCTTCTTATTTTTATACCCTGAACAGGGTATATTAAGTTTGTCACGATGTTTGTAACACCCAGAAGGAAGCGTCGGAGACCCTATAAAGTATATATATAAATGATCAGTATGTTGAGCTGAGTCGATTTAGCCATGTCCGTCTGTCTGTCCGTCTGTCCGTCTGTCCGTCCGTCCGTCTGTCCGTCTGTCCGTCTGTCTGTATATATACGAACTAATCCCTCAGTTTTCAAGATATCCTTTTGAAATTTTGCAACCGTCATTTTCTCTTCAAGAAGCTGCTCATTTGTCGGAACGGCCGATATCGGACCACTATAACATATAGCTGCCATATAAACTGAACGATCGGAATCAAGTTCTCATATGGAAAACTTTCGCATTTGACAATGTATCTTCACCAAATTTGGTATAGATTATTTTCTAGGGCAAAAATGTAATATCCGAAGAAATTGTTCAGATCGGTTAACTATAGCATACAGCTGCCATACAAACTGAACGATCGGAATCAAGTTCTTGTATGGACAACTTTCACATTTAACAAGATATATTCACGAAATTTGGTACAGATTATTTTTTAAGGTAACAATGTAATCTCTAAAAAACTTGTTCAGAACGGGTTACTATAGCATATAGCTTTCATACAAACTGGACACATAGTTACTAACAGAAATGCACCTGTGAAGGGTATTTAGCTTCGGTGCAACCGAAGTTAACATTTTTTCTTGTTTCTTCCTATCCTTTCCTCTTCCCTTCCTCACCTGCCTCTACATCTTACTATATCTATTCATCTTTTTTCTCCCTTTCTCATTCTCTTGATCGGAGTTGGCATTGAAAAATAATAGTTTTTATTACTATCTCATTTAACCTTCCCTTCTTCTTCTTCTCCCGTCCTTCCTTTTATTCTTGCTTTTCCTCTTCCCCTTCCTCAACTTCTTTTACATCTTTCTCCGTATTTTCATCTTCTTTCCTCCTTCTCGTTCTCTTTATCTTCCCCTGTTTCTCCTTTTCTGCAACTTCTAATTATCGTTACTCTTTCCCTTCTTGATCCTTTTGCTCTCTTTCTACTCTCTCCTCCTTCTAGATGAGAGATGTTCCTCAAGAAAGAACAGAGAGTATTCCATACTTTTCACCGAGAGGCCTATAGCTTCGTAAAATCATTCCTGCTCTAAGAACCACAGATGGTTGAAATTTTTATTCTTGAGCTAAATCGTTCATAGAATATTACCTTACATCGCAATCTCAGTAGCAAGATTCTTCAATGTTATCCAGACTAGAATGACCTAACGAACGCAAGAATTAAGCTCCAATATCCATCTTAAGTTGGTGTTGACTCAAGAGTCTTATTATACTTAAGAGCTTCTGCTTTGATGATCCGATTCCTTGCATCAAAATTTTCGGAATTAGTATAAAAGTATACCAGAAAAAATTTTAAAAATTAATTGATCTAGAATTAGTCAAAATATTTGGAAAAAATAATAGTTTTACGAAAAAGGTGTTAAAAGTCGCACAGAAGAGTTGAAAAATGAAATCAAGCTGCAGATTGGAGGATGGAGCCATGTGTAGAACTTCACGCTAGTGGCTAGTATCCTCCATCTCCCAATGAAAAGAACAGAACAGTTTCGGTAGAGATATCTCCAAAAAACTTACACCAAAAGCTCCGTAAGGATCGAGGCCTTTCCCAAAATCAAACGAGGTTTTATACAAGGCGACTCCCTATCCTGCGACTTTTTCAATCTACTGATTCAGAAAGAAAATCAAGCTGCAGAGCTGAAAAGGGAAGGTAAAATCTTCTAAAAGAGTGTAAGCCAGTGACATCGTTATCATTGGCCATAACAGCCGTTAGCTCAGCTTTCTCCGACCTCAATCGATGGAACGAGGAGCTGTACGAAATATATGATAACATTGACGTAGTTCACCGAATTAAGAGGTAGAGTCAAATTGCCCGAACGGATGAAAACACTCCAGTTCTGAGAGTATTCAGCAGTACCCGCGTGGGAAATTAGAAGAAGAGGAAGTGTTCTTTTTCTTCCATTCGTGTAAGAGCAAAACGTCAAATAAGTCTTGAGGCACATCAACATTGCAGTTACAGCTAGCATGGACTCTAACGTTCAACGTTTTAACTGATATTACCGCTAAACCTGTGAACCTACAAAATTATACGCACTATCGAACATATTATTCGCACTTCAATTCCTGAAAACCACATTTGTCATAAGCAACTCTTAAAGAATGCCTATTTTAACGCCTCCACCTATTTATTTTTATACCGAGGCCTCATCAGCATTTTTTAAATTTGCCAATTGCACGCAGCCTCACAGGTATGCAGCCCCTGAGGCTGCCCAGACTGGTGCAGATTTTGGCTTCGCTTTTGCGCCGGCAGCTACCCACGGAAAACACCAAAAGCGACAACTCTGCAGCAACAATGGCAACCGATTGCAAAGCACACATCGGCGGTGGAAAATACAACAAACGCACAAGTGTGTATGTATGGCTGGGCATATTGTGCTCGTGCAGACGGGTGCTTGAGATGTGTGGGCGAATGGAATGCGCGATTGCGTTTGCGGCGGCGACGACGATGGCAATTACATAAATTGTGGTTGCGCTGCAGGCAGTCACGTCATTAAAATTGCGGTGCACTGCGATAGACTGGTGAGCATGCCACAACATGGAGCGGCTCACATGTGTCTTTATGTACTGCAGTGAAAACTGGCGTTGGTAGGGGTGAAGTACAGATGTGAAAGATAAAATTCGGCGTGGTATCGTTGCGATAGTGAACAGAATTGTACTAGGTAAGGGAATGCGGCGCGATATCATAAATTGGATATATGGAATCATCAAAAAGTGTATCTTATTTCTATCTACTATGAGCAAAAACTAGAAAATTTTAAAATTCTTAATTTATTCTTCAAAATATATGTCGTCCCCCTCACAGTATATTTCTTGGTTTTTCGAATCCAAGAGTTGACGGCCCATAATTCCGGCCTTTTTTTACGAACGCATAACACTTAAATAGTTTTCCTTGTTGACAGTTTGGCCGTTCGGAAGGAATTCGGAGTGCACCATCCCTCGATAATCGAAGAACACTGTGAACATAAGCTTGAGTTCTGACCTGTTCTGGTGTCGTTTTCTTCAACCGATTGATCGTCTTTTTCTGGCTAGTTAGCGTAAATTCAAGACTTATCGAAAGTAATAATACGTTTCATGATAACCCGTTAATCGGGAAGTATTATTTGACAGACCTTAACTCGATGCTGTTTTTCGAAAAAATTTTGTGATTTTGAAACCAATCGTGCTTTCACTATTCTTAGGTCCAAATGTTCTTTCAAAACGGTGTTCATTGATCCTCCGATATTCGAAGGACAGTAAGATCACTGGCTCTTAAGCGATTCTCTAGCACCAAGTATAGTGGAAATTATTCCTTTATCGTTGAGCCTTGGATTGATGCTTACGACGCGGAAACAGACAATCAATCGGACGAATATCATGACAAAGTTAAGCCGAAGCCGAAAAAACCACGTCAAAGCAGTTGACAATTTCCTTTGATTTTCGATGTGTGAGCAGTGTATACTATATGTACAGCAAGCAAGCGGCAAATTATCAAAGTCATTCACCCTAGTGTCTATATCGCTAACTCAATGCCACTGGCGTGTACTCGTAGGACGTACATATATATACTTAGTACATAGTATATAGACATTTAAAGAATAAACAAGCTTCACGCCAACTCTTACTTATGTCTTGGCTAGCTTCCAGCACTAGCGCCGCAACAAACGAACGCAAAAGAAAACGTGAACCTCTTGAAGAGCCCGCTAAATAACGCCGGGCGCACGTGAGGGCGTTGTAGGTTTTACGCGCGCCTTTGAGTTGCTACAGCACAGCTGACTTACTCTGCTCTTATTAGATTAAATATATTTTTTATCAATGCCACATGCCAGCGTCTAAGAAGTATCGATTGAAATTAATGCGGCCAAGTGTACACAACGAAGCCAGGCAAGTGCAAAATACGAAAAGTATAGTGGAAATTATTTATTTAAGTACAACAGCAAGGATACGCAGCGCAGCACAGTTTCCAATGCAACCTTACACCCTATCCCTACTCGTTGCACTCAACACAGCTTGTTATTGTATACTATAAGGCAAGCAAGCAGTGTCACAAATAGCAACAAAATGTGTGATGCGGTACTTCTCCCCCAACCGCCTTTTGTTGGCAATCGCAACGGAATGCAATTTGAAAATTTCTTCGCAAACACTTTTAAGCTGGTGACTTTGAAAAGGCTTGCGTTGTTGCTGTTTGCATATGCGGCTGTTGCCATCGTTATTGTTGTCTCAGCATTCACACGCGCGGTCGTAAATATCATTCGACAGCTAAAGCCAAATCTTTGCAGAAATTTACGCGAACTGCAATTTCGTCGTGTGACTTTCTTTCGCAGCGGTTTAGTCAATGTTGCGATTACACAAACTCAGAGCAAGGATATATGAATTCGTACATACATACATACATACATATACAGGGTGCTTGTTGTAATCGATAGTATTTATTTGTTGTGTTTATATACATACATATGCAATAAATTCAATTAAATTAAAAAGTGCCTTCGGAACATTTTATATTCTGCAAACTGTTGCTACAGAGTATAATAGTTTTGTAGTAGCACTTCCACGAGATTTATCTATTATCAATATGGACTTAAATATAACGATAAATATTAAACAAGCCCTTATAGTTTTACCAGCACTAAATTTATATGTTAAACATTATTTAGTTTCTAAATCATTAGAAATTCGAGTAAAAGCAAATTTTTCGCACGAGCATGCTGAAACATGTTTGCCAAATCAACACATTTTGCACTGCAAACATCGATCGCGATCACGTACCGACATGCACTTACCGACACACGACTATCAAACAGAGAATGTTAACGAACATGAATGGAATTGTATTAACATTTGGTTATTCCGTTGCACTTACATATAATTTTCGGCAGTGCTGCTCCCCTGCTTCGTAATAAAGAAACAGCAAGTGCGTTTGTACATAGGCGCAAATATGTTACATTCCTACACTGTTATGCATGCTGTAACGAAATTACAGCAAAAGAACTCGGCGGATTTGCAGTAACATAAAACGAACAAATTACATTACCTTGTTGTTTGCCCGCGATTTTAACAGCAATTTCGAAAAGTTTGTTAACAGCAAAGCTAATAAAGAGGGACTGCTTTGTTTTTATACTCTTGTAACATATTTCTACAGCTTGTAATAGTTTCGAATCACATAATAGTAATCGAGATGAATATAGGGCTGTATACATACATATGCATATATATGTATATAAATGACCAGGATGACAAGACGAGATGAAATCTGCATGTCTGTCTGGCCATCAGTCTGTGCAAGCTGTAACTTGAGAAAAAAATGAGATATGGTAGTGAATCTTGGTACAAAAAACACATTGTAATTCTTTAACCATAGATCTCCCAATAATATGGTGACAATAGAGAACTAAAAGGGCCATTAACGAAGTTACTGATTTTTGGTGATTACCAGAAAAATGTTTTGAGTAAGATTTATTCTCCGCACCCGGTGATAAGCAGTTTTATACCAACATAATTAATCAAAAGAAAAACTCATACTATCTGGATGAAATCAAGCTAACCAGTTATTGCGTTACTATTCTACAACATCTCTAGAATATTGTCCTACATTTTCAAGTTGATCCGAGTAATTGTTTCGAAGATACAGCCTTGAGAACTTGTGCGCTCGAGGCTAGCTAGGCTAAGTGCTTCGCTTTAAAAGCGTTTTCTATAAACTGTGTTTTTGAATTTGGTTGGCGAGATTCCCCGAGAGCTACTCAACCGATCTTCAGGAAAATTTTTACAGGTCTTTGAGATACAATTCTTAAAGATTTGGACGAAGGTTTTTTTTTCGATTACAACTATTTGAAAAAAAATATACCGTGAAATTTGTATTTTTTTGTATAGATGATTGCTAAAAATTCAAATTTCAGTTCTGTTCCTGCGTTCAAGTTCTTTGGATAATCCTGTACCTGTAAGAAGTTATCCTGCCAACGTGAGCGCATCTTTTTTCCGAGGGGTCACTGGAAATGGCGTCGCAATAGCCGAGTATAAAATATTTTTTTCCAAAAATTTCAGAATTTTTTTTACATTGTGTGTTATAGCAAAAAAAAAGTTCTAATAAAATATTTCATTTTTTTATAGTATTTCTTTGAAAAAATACTTTTTACCCGAGGAAACCCATGTAACCGCTTAAAAAGTATTTAATATAGTAACAGCGGCGAGTAAATCAATTCAATAAAAACAAATTTCATTATTAAGAACCTAATGCATATAAAACATAGAAATTCCTCTAATATTATAAACTTCAATATCATATATGCCCCTTAATCGCTGCTCTTCTTTGCATATGCCTTGTAAATTTCCAAACTTTCTATTATAAACTACGCCCCACCACACTACTAACAGTAATATGAAAACTTTCCACACACACACACCGATGAAATTTCAAATAAATTGCGGCAAACGGCCGTCAAACCGCCGGTAACTAATTTACCTGTGTGCGCCTGAATTTGAAGGCTCATTTAATTATTACAGGTCACTCATACGCCATGTACACCCAATACCGAGGAATTTCCTGAACTTAGCTAATGGCTTCCTGACGTTCGTAGCAACTTCATCACCACATATATGCATGTGTGCACATATATGTAGGCGGCTGCTGCATATACGCCGAAAGCTCGAGAAAGCTCGGGTCCTTGCGACTTGTAAAACATTTTGCACTTGAATTTGTATGCCGTTAATTGCCTTTCAGGCCACACATACACACACATACAATTACGCATGTGTAGGTGCTTGCGTCGTAACCTACTTTATGAACTGCAGCGTGCAGCGTGATTTATCGATTCTCACAGTGGCACCGTTAGCGCATAAAAACTTGAGCGGCTGAGCGCCAAAAATAGTAAAAGCTAAGAATACAGTTAGTGACGGCACTTAAATGCGCGTGGCACGTAGCTTGTAAGGCATTAAAGTCATTTTGCGGCAATTATCTGGATAGGTTACTGCCTTAGCAAGTGTTTGCGTATTAAATTTGGAATTTTAACACTTTAATGAGAGTCATTGACATCATTTTTGGCAATCGTTAAGTATTTTTGGAATAGTGAAGCCTCCATATTTATGTGTGGCATGTTAATCACTGGTGCGACTATAAAGTCTTTGACTTTTTTCAGTTTAATAGGCATTGAGTTCCGCATGAGATGTCTTAGTGCAATCACTACCAAAAATAATCGGTGTTTTTCATCTACTCAGATTTTTTTAATTGGAAAAAGTTCGTATGTGGATCAGATTTGAATCAATAAAAGTGCTTACCGCTCATTTCGAACGTAACTTCAAAAATGAATAGACAGAGAAGCCAATAAGTTTGAGGTTGAATAGAACCTCAAGCACCTCATATATTGTCTGTCTTGCCTATTGTTTACCAGACGGTATAAAATCCCAGAAAAGAGGAACATTTCCTCATTGGTGGGCTATGAGCTTCAACCTATCGATCTAAAAAATTAACTTGGCTCAGACCTTGAGATTATCATGGAAGCCCAATATTGCAGAGGGGCTGATGATGTCCTGGGACCTTATATGTTTGTCAAGGAGCATTTGGGAAGCTATGAAATTTCTCATCAAAAATTGTGCTTCGGTTTAACGCAGCCGTAGTTGAGCCAGTTATGTTCTATGTTGAATTTGTCTGGTCAAAAGCACTTGGAAAAGCAATACTCGCTTCCACGAGCGGGTGTTACTGGTATCTGATGCGTTGCTGCGAAGCGAAGGTTGCTACCAGAATTCGGAAATCGGATAAAAGATTAAAGTTCAAACAGAGACACTTTGACATCCTTTCTTACTTTGACTACATCGCAGATCACTTGGATCACTACGCCGCGGAAAAGTATCTTCTCCACGGACATTCCTCCGAAGGATATGTGGATGCTCTTGCTGGAGAAAACGCGCAGTGAGCTATTTCGCGGAAAAATCAAGGTTATCCTTTATAGCGAACTATCAATCAGCTCTTATTTCTGATTGCTAGTCCACTGTAACACCTTTTAAGCAGAAGTCAAGTTAGAAGCAGATATACTTCTCCGAAGTGCGATTTTGTCTAGGGAGCTCTGTATTCATTTCGAAACTCCCTGACAGTGAGCTCAAACCTAGTCAAGAGTACATAACCTCACTAGCAGTAGCATTAAGCTACTTCTATATTAAACTTGTTGCTGTAGCAGCAGAAAACATTCCTGAAGTCAACTCGAGGAATGCTGCGCACTTAACAGTCCTGGATTGAATAAAAATCCCGGTCTATTCCGGTTACTTAGATCCAACTGTCGTGGAAACCGATGTCATAAGCTACTTTGAACTTGTCTGGATGCCTGGTCGAAGCGGAATCGTCGGAAATTGTAAAGTCAATTGGTCTGCAAGAAGATGCACGTAACCCAAAATTCTATCAGGATGGGAACGACCAGGAGTAACCTTGACTTCGTGGATTCGGGCGCTGGAGCTATGGCGGTCAGCAACAAGCATTTCTGCGATTGTGAAAGTGTTCTGACCCAGAGTGGAACGTAAAAGGTCCATTGAACTACTAACTCACATCGCGGCAATGATGTCCTAATTAGACAGCGTACGATTTGCACTCACGCAATAAGACTAAAGATTTCGGACGATCCAACATGTCATGGTTACAATGAGAAAGATGAGGTGGTAACATATATAGACTTTCTCTTTCACTGTCCAGCTTTGTTGCACCTCAGTTGCCATACTTTTTACTTTCAAGCAGGCTCTAGGTTTATTGTCGATATCTGACGGTTTGGTACATACCTGCGAGTTCTAGGCATCCTAACGTACAAGGTGTCTCTGGTTGTCCAAGCGGGTTTATTCGTTGCCTCACATTTACCTAATCTAGCCTAACCTAACCTAACCAAGAGCTGTCAGTAGAGCATGTCAGCCAAAGCTCAACCAAAACAGTAAGTCCTCCGGCTGATTGATACGTAGCAGCGATAACTATTGAAGATGAACGACGTTATTTGATTATAAGAGTTTAGGGGTAATTGGCAGAGGCACTCGAACAAATCAGCCCTTTAAAAGTTAATCATAAATAAAGGAAATATGAGCTATTTAATTGATAAATATATATACTTCTGAAGAGCAGTATTTTGACTAACAAGTTAACTTCATAGTCCAGACGGGCAGATAGACGGATATGCCTAAATTGACTCAGCTCATCACGCTGATCATTTGAATATATACTTTTAAGGTTGTCCGAGTTTCTTTCTAGGTGTTACCAACTTCATGCCCAACTTTATATGTCTTCTTCAGTGCAAAAGAATCTTAATTTGTAAAACATTGCTACAAATTAACGAATAAGAAACTTAAGATTTCGATAATTTCATTAATTAAAATGAGGATTTATGAGTCTTTCTTAACAAAGCACGCGTTCTTCCTGAGATCTAATGTCTCTCTCTCTCTCATTTAAGAAGCTCAAAGTTCACATATACTCTGAGAATGCTTTACAGATATTCAGTAAACCCATAAATTCACATTAAGCCTGTGAGAGCATGCTAAGCCACGTGATGTCTAATGCAATTTTGCTAAACCTGGCGCGATTTAAAGTGCAACGGTGTCTATTTGCATAAACAAAATCCATGTATATTGCTAAATACGCATTTGTGACGCTGTCATAAGCTTTAAACGCCATCGCGCTTTCGCATTTGCACGGTGTCTGCAGCACGAAATCGCAATAATATTGACTATCATCGACTATTTAACTGTCAATCGCTGTTGCAGACATGTCGAAACTACATGCCGGATATAGCATGCATTTTCCTAACTATTTTATTTGCCGTTATTATTATTTTTTATTCATACTAAACTTCAGCGCTGATCACATAGCATTCGCAGCAAATATTTCCAGACAAACGCACGAGCATTTGCATGCAGAGCCCGACATGCCGAGGCGCTGCTAGCTGCTGGCTGCTGGTTACGTGCCGACAACAAGGAATAGAAAATATTTTGAATAGTTGGTGCATTTCATGGCAGCTATGTGCCTGATAACGGTATGCCTGCAATATAGTTGGGCCACCGAGCGTTAAGTGCACCACTCGGACTGGAACTGGTGCTGGAGCTGGAGCCGGGTTCGCAAGAATGCGCTCAAATGCAGCAGAAATGACTGTGAGATGAACGCACACGCATACACACACATATAAGTATGTATGTGCATATGTGCACACGTGATTATCCGCCCGCGTATTAGTTTACAGATTGGCAGATTGCACACCATTGGCAGTCATGCGCTTATTTAGGGGTAAACAACCGACAAGCCGGCAATATGTGGATGCCATACAACTCGCATAAACAAGCAACAAAAATAACTGCCGCACTGTGGCACATACATAAGTGCGCGTCGGCTATGGATAGCTGGCTAATGGCGGCAGTTGGATAGACAGCGAGACAGCTACACACGAGCAGTCGCGAGTTATTCGCCGAGTTGTAAGCTTTCGAAAAATTTTGTATTGAACTATGTTTCGAAATTCAGTTGTTGTTATTGTTATGGATTACATGTCGCGTTGCTCACCGGTTGTATGCATCACATTGCAGCATCACGTCCGTAGCAAAAGAAACTTGCAAAAGTATGCTCGTTTTCACTCACGAAAAATATTCCAGGCTTCATGCAACTTGTTTGGCGCGTTTGAGTAGACTTTAAGTATAGACGCAACAAAAACAATTGCGTTGATTGAATTCCCTTGAGAAGAAGTAAGCAGTTTACTGATTACTGAACGTGAAAACCGGGTCTGGGTCGACATTGATCAATCTCTTGCCCTTTAAGTGATATTAGAAAATATAAAATTTTAGAAAAGAGGTTTTCATAAATTCTACAGGGTAAAAAGGTAAAGGTCTAAAGGTAGTACGAATCTCTCTTCAAATTAATATTGTAGTTTTATAGAAACTTTTTCAAGCCTTTCATATTGAAGTACTAAGAAACTACAATGGAATCTGTCTAATGAATACCTTCATTTTCTACTGACACATAATGAAATATCTGCTGATAGTTGGACGTACTTTACAGTAAATTTGAGACAAAGTTTCTAACATCCAGAAAGAAACGTCTAAATACCTACTGAGTAGATATATAAATGATCATCATGATGACCTAAGTCGATTTATATACATATGTATGTTGTATTTACATGAATTAACTCTTCAGTTTTTGAGATAACGTTTTCAACTTTCCCATTGCTCATTTTACCACTAAGAAGCTGCCCTTTTGTTGGAACCTCCAATAACGGAACATCGCAAATAGCTGTCATCCAAACTGATGGATCAAAATCAGATATATTTCTAACGACAGCGTCATAGAGAGGAGTTGACATTATGCTTATCGACTAGATTTGTTCAATGCTTAAGCTTAGATCGTCTTCAGTGGTTCAATCATTAAGAAGTCAAGAGATCGTTACATTCCAGATAATTTAGTGTAACAACAGATATGACTATACCACCGATAGGTAAAACACAATGATAGTTCCGCTTACCAATCTTTCGAAAACATATTTTTGCATACTGTACAAGTGTTTAGCTATATAAAAGAACCTTATTTCGCAATTCATAAGCAATGCTTTGAGACAATAAAAAAGTTGAAGATCTGGTTAATTTGGATTCGCTTCCATGTAAATATATAACCAAAAAGTACCCGAAAACATATCAGATCAAGCTGTATCAAGTCAGTAAAAATCCCCTCAAAAATATTAAATTTCAGGAAGTTCACAATATGTCTGATTTTCCTTAGAAGATAATATAGACTCAAATTTCCTGTATCTCATTATGGACTAGTGGCCAGAAAACATTGCCGATACCCGACCTAAATGCCTTCAGCTGAGACGAGTTTACACCAGAGTAAGGCACTGCGGAAACATCACCATGAAAGCTAAACTATATAAAATCGCTCAAGCGAGAACTAAAACTTGTTATCGCTGCTAACAAGCAGAATATAAGTGAACTGAGCTCTATGCCGATGTAATCAAAAACCTGTGCCGACTAGACTACAAACCTCAGAATTAAATTTAAGAAAAATAATAAATATCGTTTTAACACACTTCGGCAAGTTGCGCACAAGCTATAAAAACAGTAACAATTTGCCAAAAAATTTTAAAAATTTGTCTAAAGATAAGTAGACACAGAAATTAATGAAAAAAGATTACAAAAGTGGAGCAGTGGGGATTTCGGGCAAAACTAGAGGGGTTAACTAAGCTTCAGTTTAATAAATAATCCTTCCTACCTGGCAAAAGCAATATGCTGAGCCAACTAATTGTTATAAAAATAGTTTACGTGTCAAAATCTCGGTCTGAATATAACTGTACATCGATATTTTAATGAAGCGGTCACATATATGAAATATTAGAAACCAAATTAAGGTTTTCAATCATTTTTTGCTCTTCATAACAAGGTATTCTTTGAACAATGGGCAGTTCCGACGGTTTCGAGCTGACTCCACAATGCGGTGTCCGTTCATCACTACTTTTTAACTTCCATATTTCAAAACTCTTTCAACCAACAGATGGAATTTTCAACACCTGCTATGCAGATGATTCCACGGTATTGATGTCAGACAATGGAATTTATGATATGTGTTCAAAAGATAATCAACTATATCTTTTATCCCTCTTGCTTGTTTTCTGCAAAGTCTCTCACTTACTAAATCGACAGCAGCCATGTTCACTAACTGAACGAAGGACTACAGACTGGATTTATAATATCACAGTCATTGGCGTTAAAGTACTGATTTTTAAACATTACATTTTTAAATGTAATACTCGACAGCCTTGCCACTGCCACATTAGAGAGACGCAACAAGATTTTCAAGTTGCTAGCCACCAGCCCCAGGCAAAGGACAAAGAAAGGTTTTTGCTAACATACAAGAGAATCGCGGGCCATAAACTACACTTCACCGTTATGGTGGCCTAGATGTTGTGAAACGCAAACGAGGAACTTCAGACGTGTCACAGTACTGCGCACAACTACTCCAAGATGCCTCCTGATATCTCAAGTCGAACCCGTACATAGTGTTTTACGCATGTTTCAGGCCAAAGAAAATAATGAACTGCTAATAAGCAGTTTCTGCTGTGATGTTTTCGCGGAAACCACCCATGCAGTCTCGCCTGCTTAAAATGTAGCCACTTCTTAGGAATATCAACAGGTCTTTCCTTTATTACGTCGACAACATCGAACAGTACGCCGACCAGACTTCGGACATAACAAACTTCATAAACGCACTAACCGCCATTCACAGTAGATCCATGAATATCTGCACCGACTCCCTCCCAGTAAATCGAGGGCGAAACCACCACACATTGAAGAGTAAAAGCTCGAATTGGTTTGAGAATTTAGGGTCTAGGTCTAGAATTATACTTAACCATAATCGACTCCGAAATACCAAATAATTGTCCAACATGCAATTAGTCCTCGCATGACTCTAACCACCTCTTTGCATACCAGCGAACACCACGAAACTAACACGCCAAATTCTATGGTCCGTCCGCGTTGAAAGAGCTCAACTAACCTAAATTATACCACTCAAGTGTGAACTTGATAACCGTTACAACAACAACAGCTTAAGTAAACTCATGATGTCTATAATATATAACATAAGATCTGGCTTTGTTTCGCTATTTCTGAAGAAGTAAAAGATAATTGAAAATTAAAAGAGTATTTAGCCGTTTCCACGACTGTCGCGTCTAAGTAACCTTATCGAACCTGGATTTTTATCCGATTAAGGACTACCAACTCGGCTCCACTCCTGGAAATTACTTTGGGAATGTTTTCTGCCACTTCAACTACTACAAAGAAATACTTAGCAATATTTTTTTTTTATCTTTCTCAGCATTAAAACCGAGATTTATTCGGTTTGGAATTTTCATTCTTTACTCGGAGTAAGTTAAACTTCAGCTAATCTCCAACAAAAATTAACCATTTGAAAATCTTTTGCCAGTTTTCGCCCTCTCGAACTACATTAACCCCAGTTTCATTGCCTCTTGACGCTGTAATTAGTTACTTACCTACTTAGAAACTAGTAAAACTTTACTGATATAAAATTTCGAAAAGTCCATCCGCTTGTACGAGAAGTTTGAGTCTTTCGCCTGTCACCAGTGCATAAGACTCGCTGCTAAGCGGAAGATACGCAAAGTTAACTGTGCAAAGCAAGAAAGGTAATTTGCCAAACACAGTCGTATTAGCCGAGCGAAAAGTTGTGAAAAAGACGAAAAAATTACGCTTAGCAACGCCTTTGGAAAACTTTCGGCTGTAACGCAAGCTAACTACCAGAACGACTAGATGCTTGACTTGAAACGTATCCGGCGCACGCACGCGCTCAGACAAATGTCGCTTTAGCCGAGACTGACTAATGACAGTCAAAGCGATTGCAGCGCAACTCCACTTGCCCCTGAAGCCCGTAGCCCGCCGGCCGCGCATTTACGCAAATTGCGTTAAATTTATAGGCAAAACTTTTCGAAGCCAAAACAAAATCCGAAAACTAACTTCGAGAATTTCGACGTCGCGAGAATGTTAAAATTCTAAACTGACTAAATGCGCCCCGCGAAAACGGTCAAATCACGGCTGAGTAGCGCAATGACCGCGTTTACTGCCGTCCGCTCCTCCCCCACTGCTCCTAATCAGTCCTTCGCTCGATGCGCTAACGTCTGGCATATTGTGCGGCAAATTGGCCGCTTCGACGCGAAACTTTGCCCATCCGAAAAAGTAGATAATCTCAATGGCAGCAAAGCGGCCTCTTCGCTACGCGTCAAATATTGCGTTTCAATTGCTCTCGAGCGCGGCTGAAATAGGCGCGCAGCAGAAATTCAAATAAACGAGGCATCAAATTAAAACTTACCCGTGTAAGAGACGCCTGAAGTTGGTTGAGACGCAAAGTTGCACCTTTTCACCTGCAAGTAATGGGAGAGCAGTGAGAAAAGGTTTATACATAAGTAATTAAAATTTCAATTCACTTTTCTTTTATACCGTTATCTAAGCGGTAAAATACCTTAACAATTTATGATAGAATAGAATTAAAATAAAGCAAAACATTTATTACATTTATTGCTGAAATTGTAAACAGTTAATATTTGGGTTCAAGTGTCTACGGCGGCTAGCACAAGTGCGAGTTAACTGTGATTCATCGATAAAAAAAGCCTTGCATTTGGCTTTGTTCACCTCGGCTGGCCTTCAAAGGCAACGCGTCAAAGTATTGTAATGTGAAGCCGTCTAAAATATTGTTTTGTATTATTTTTATTATAAATTTTATTATTAAATTTTTAGGGTTGCAGCCAGTTCTTTTCGCCCAGCTCAATTATTCAACACAAGCGAATCAAATTGCATATTTTGACCCTTTTGTTGTCGCTTAAAATGCAGACAGCTGGCCGACGTCTGACGCTCAAATGGCACATTGACCGCAAGCAGTCGTCTGAAAGGTGTCTGTTCGATTGTGCGTCCAGTCTAACAGGGTTATGTGCTGAATAAATTTCGGATATTCATTTGCAATTTGATAGTTTAGATTTTATGCGAGCAACAGTTAGCCTTAGTCAGGTAAAGGTACAAATATATTTTTGATATAAAATGAGAGAAGAAAATATATGAAAAATTTAGGGAAACAATAATAATACCCTTCATACATATGTCCATTTATTGTAATGATTTCACTCTCGAGCTACTGCTTAGGTGTAGTACAATCGAGTGGCACATCGTCGGCTCCAATACGTTGAGGGAATCGGTGTAGGAGTCATAAGACCACGCTCCAAACTCCCCATGGCTATGGGAAGTTTTCCGAGAATTTTTCAAGCTGAAGTATTTACCATAAGTCGTTACGTCGAGATAAAGCTCTAACATAACTATCGCAATGAACATATATCCATACTTAGCGACAGTCACGCGTTATTTAAAGCAATCTCTGCGAAATCAAATCGCTACTGGTGCAAGAGTGTAGGGAACGGCTCGACAGTCTTTTGAAACGTAACCAAGTGCCGGTTGCAAAGATATAGCCGGGAATATACCAACTAATGAGCTCGCCCGCTCAGCAACATTCACTACCATGATACATAGAATCAGAATCCTTCATCGCGGTGAGTCCTGATAACACTAAGGAGCTGCTCCGCAAAGAAGACGGAGGAGAGAAGTACTGGCAACAACTCCAAGGCATGCGATATGCCAAGGTTTCAAAATGTAACTAACCACCCTAGGCACAAACTCAGGCTACTTGTGGCATTCTACACTGGCCATTGTAAGCTCGAAGTATGTAAATAGCATGGCCCAAGCTTCTTGTTCAAATTGCCGGATCAGCGACAGGGAGCCTAAGGCTCCAGAGCTCATACTAATTGACTGCAAAGCAGTCTACAGACGCTGGATAAAGGCGCTTAGATATCGGATCCATGTTTCTAAATAGGGATCACAGCACCTCACTGCCAACTAGCGATACATTGAAATTTATAAATATGCTGGGACTAGGTGGGCACAAAGATCTTAGGCCACGATGCAATCCTTATTTATTTATCTTCTAACTTGTAAAACTACAGTCATTGAACAGAACACATCATATTTTTTCATTGTGTTGTAAATGTCAGTTTTGTTTTACCAAAAAGTATGATTTGCGAAAAGCATTAATCTTTTGTTTTCATTTGAAGGGCTGCATAGTTGCATAGACTGCTTGTCGAGGCAGATGTTGGTAATGTTCTATCAGAACCAATATACAAAACATGGTTTCAACGATTCAAAGATAATGATTTTGATGTGAGAAATGAGGAAACTGAAAGACCATCAGAAAAGTTTGAAGACGCCGAACTGCAAGTAATATTGGATGAAGATAATACGTTAAGTCCTTAACGGAAAATTTAAGATCGTTTGAAGCTATCGAAAGGATCCAAAAGTATGAAAAATGGGAGCCATCTGAATAGAATGAGAGACAAATGGAAAACTGCAAAAACACTTGTGTAATTTGATTCGCTTCAAAGGCACGAAAGAAAATCTGGCATCACAGGCGCGGAAAATTGGCTTCATTTTAAGAATCTTAAACTGGGAAAGTCATCGATCGAGAGTGTGAGCTTCCAAAACCTGGTGAAACTGTTAATGATAATGGCTACAGACAACAAATCAAAAATATGAACCACGCATTGATCGAAAATTGATCGAAAGATGATCTCAGTGGGCCCGGAGAGTTCTTCTTATATTTGGCAATCATTTTCATCGAGCTCCACCTTCTCCCCTTTAAACTTTTTCGCTTGCTCAGGAAGTTCTCAATCTTCCTAGCTAGAAATTATCATTTTGAAATTATGCAAATCGATTTTGGTCTGTTCGTTCAGTTAGCCATGACTTTTGGCTGAGGTTTTTATCATATTAAAGTATTGAAGAAAACTTTGCGAAAAAAACACTTTTTTAGGCACAAAGTTTTACATATGTATTTAAGTGAAATTACCTCTATCCATACAGACGAGTCAAAGATGGACTACGGAGTACAGGCGGAGTAGGTCTTTCTAACCTTAGTAGACAGTCATCCAGCCAGCATTTTTCGAAGGGATGAACAAGATGCAGAGGAGGCCTGTGGCGTTCTGTTCAATAACTTTGGCAGGATACAGAAGAAACCATATATAGGGATAGCCAAACGGCATTGTTGGCCTTGTCGACACCACAGATTAACTCCAGCGTAGTCAACCACTGCGGGAAGGCTTTAAGTTCACTGACAGGCCAGCTACACTTACCCAAAAGATCAGAAAAGAATTTTACTAGATATTCATATTGAACAAATAACTCAAAGGAGATGGAAATCAATAGCAAGCTGTAGGATAACAAAGCAGATATGGCCAAGTACGACAGGAATAGAACCAAGAGCCCATTAAATAGGTCTATAAAAAAAATATGTACGAGCCTTTGGAGAGCATGTACTTAAAACGGGCCTGCTTTCTAACAAGCAGCAGCTACATATAAGATCATACAGACACTGTTTTCCCTTTTTTCTGTGAATGTCTAGCTCTAAAACAAATCCGGCATAAAATACTTAGAACTCAACAAGTCTCAAACCTTGAATGGCCATCCACAAAAAGGATTATATAAAATTAGTTTCCCTTAGAGCACCAAATGGTTTGAGCGCATCGATCAAACTAGATAAGAAGATTATAAGATCCTGCAATAGTGCATGGAAATGGCGCAGTCAACAGATAGATTAAATTTTCTAAAGCACTTATAATCATTTATATATTTCATAATATTTCAAAAGCAATTTTAGCATGTAAATCCACAATGTTATTTTTAAAAGTGATAAGAAAATATTTTGGAAAGCAAGCATTCGTCAATTCAACGAAATACTGTCTTTATTGGTGAAGTAAAAGCTCAAGCGTAAATTGCATTGTCCCTACCGCAGTAAACCCACCTGGAAACACCCAAATCCATCAGCCAGCACACCCAAAAAGAAAAATACACACACACATACATACATGCGAATGAATATAGCGCTTGCAGCAGCTAGCGCATGTAAGCAGAATTCCAATCGAGGAAATTCAATTTGCCGCTTGAAACTGTCCGTCCATGCGTCAGTGGGTTTATCCAATAGCTGCTGTGAAAGTAGGGAATCCCAGCATATTGTCACACGTATGTCGCCAATATTGTAATTGTTTTGAGGATATTTGTCGAAAAGCAGCACAAAATGCTTTACATGTGTGTGTTTTCATGTGTTTAACAGTGTATAAGTGTGTGTGTGTGTGTGTGTGGCAGAAAGCCAAATTGAGTGGAGAAGCATAAGCCAAAAATTTTTCGTTTTCAAGTTATCAACGATTGTATGGCTGTATGAGTGTGTTGGTGTTTTTGTATTGTATGTATGTGTCTTTATATGTACATATGTATGTATGTGTGTATTAACGCTTAAGTATGCCACGATGAGGGGATTCATGCCTTATGAAGCATATAATTTACAAAACACAAACACACACACACACACATAAATATTGGCAACGCATGTAACAAATATTGCCTCCGGGGAGAAATGGAGTTGAAAACTGCCGAGCACCGGGCGAAACGCCATGTGTGTACGTACATACATATGTGTGTGCGTGATGGTGTGAGTGACATGTACGCCTGCAGACATTTCGACAGACGGTGAATGTACACTTATACGATTACTGACAGGAAGGAGCTCACACGTTTTGTGGAAAACGAAAATTTTTCGGCGACAATCAAGTGGCTATAATAACAACAACAAGAACAACGACAATAACAACCAAAATGTGGCGCACAACACATGGCATGCCGTTGAATTGGCAACTTGAGAGGTTTGAGTGCTTTGGTGTGAGTGAGTAGCCATTTACTTACTCACAGCTGCATTTGTATAAGCGACAGCAAACGATTTTCAAACTGTGTGACTTTTGCGTTTTTGTTGTCATTGATTTTTCGCCATTGATTGCATTATGCTTGCGCTGCCGCTGGGGATAGCTAAGGGACGCACATAGGCAACATACGCAACGTGCGTGTATATATGTGTGTGTGCAAATCGGAACATATGTAACGTTTCATATATACATATGCATATATATGCTGTGGAGAAGCGTAGAGCTTTAGAGTTGTGTGGTCATGTACTCAACCACAGCACACACAAACACACGCAGCATTGATTTTTTGCATTGTTGTTATGAATCAGGTGTGCCCGTGGGTCATTCCGACACAGCCAAGAAACACTGGAACAAAGTGAGTTAAGGAAGTGCTATAAATGGTTCTTCCTTTTTGTAAATTACTGAAGGGGGGAAGAAAATTTAAGGATTTCAGATAACAAACAGATTGTCATAGCCTTTTGTACTTAAATATAATTATTAATTTTTGGTAAAATTTTAGGACCCTAAAGAACATTATTCAATTATCAGTAGATTGAAAAAGCAAATTTCCTAGTTCAACCAACGATAGTGTCAAATCGTTCGGGTCAGTCGGCTTCAGTACGTCTGCTCAGAGTTCAGAGTTCAGAGATAATAGGGTTGCCTTAATGTCTCATGACATAAAAAGTTTTCTCATGCAAATACTTGATTCTGATTGTTCAGTTTGTATACCCCCTGCGGGTAAGAGGGGACCCCCTCTTGGGTTCGGCGGGGAAACCGAATATACCCGTTTTAAGGTATGCCTGTCGTAAGAGGCGACTAAAATCCCGTATGCACTGTGTCTGTCATTCTGGACTTGCCTTGAAATGTCAGCATAGTCCATGTCAGATATAGTATTCATCGTAAAAAATGTCTATTGTACACTATATTTTATTCCTGGTACAGCGACATTGTCTCGTATACGATTTCGTTTACGATTTACGTTTACGACACATAAGTCACATACAGTTGAGTTCTTAGGAGTTCTTGGGAGTTCTTGGGGGCTCAACTAGCTGTAGCGAAAGCTACAAGTCACACCAAAGGCTAAAACATGGTAACACGTTGAGCAGTTAGCCCTTGGAGGTAACTCCAATCTGCCCATTGGGTTTTTGGCCCTTTATGGAAATTCGTGGTGACTGTGGTTTAAACCTAAATGCAGGAAGGGCATTTGTCCAATGTGGAGTCGCACAGCGGCCGGGTGCCGGACCCAGAATACGACAGAGGTTTTAGATGGGCCTCGTACCCGACCAAGGTGGCTACGGTGTTTTCTTTTGGTTTACACCCGAACCAATTGGAACCAAAGTATAAGTGTATGTGGTGGCACTCATGCTTTGATTCTCCAGAGTGTAGTGTTGTGAATGCACTTATGCTTTGGGACGCTGTAGAAAGTCCGTGGATTTGAGCCTTCGCATGATACCCACGTAAAACCACAATGGATTCTGTTGAGTTTCTATGCTAGCAATAAGGTATAGTGATCCGATCTGAAAACTTTTTTCGGATATTGCATTGTAACCTCAGGCTATGATTTGGGCTAAATTTCATTAAGTTATCTCGTCAAATAAAAAAGTTGTTCATACAAAGACTTGAGTTTGATTGGTCAGTTTGTATGCCAGCTATATGCTGAAGCAGTCCGATCTAAAAAATAACCTGTTCAAGACAAAAAAAGGAAAGGAGGATAACAGGGTTCGCAAACAAAGAAATCCAAATGAATTAACAACTTGAAGGCAGTAATAATATGCATTTTCAGATTAGGACCCTAAAGGTACTTTCAAATACTAATTTATTTCCAAATAGAGCCTTCACTTTTTAGTGGAAATACGTAAATACGTATATATTCTTTTAAGAAGTTAGACGAGCAAGTCAATCACAAGAGCTCTTCTTTAAGGTATTTAAACTCGAAAGTACAATAATCCGTTTCTCTAGAGTTAAGTTGGAGATTCAGAAATAGATTAACTGTTCTAATAGACTTCAATACATAACATCAGGTTTTATATTCACAAAGCAATTAGAAAATAGTCTAATATTCATAAAAAATAAATACAGATTCAGGCAATTATTTTCAGCCCTCATTGGAATTAATGGTGCACTACATAGAACACCAACGATAGCATTTAATGATATTCTACATATAGCACCCATGAACATAGCCGACAGTTGAATTGCTGCCAAGTTTGCCGTCAGACATCAAGAAACTGGACAACTTATGGGTCCCCGAGAAGAGAAATTTCGACATCTCTTCTAATTTCTACTGCATAGCTGATAACTTGAACCACTGCACCGCGGAACCTCGTAGAAAATTTTCCATGCACATATGTATGTACCTCTTAGAAATATGTAGATTCAGCGGAGTTGCTGGAGAAGAGATGCAGTGAACTTTGTCATGAATGGATGAGAAGGTTGGAGGGAAGCTCTTCAGTTAGGAGCTCTAAATTAACTCTTGTTTCAGACAGTGAGCTGAAAGCTAGTCAAAGTATGCTTGATATAATAAGCAGTAGCGAAATTGTAAAGCCGATGAGTTTGCAAACCAAGGCACACATAACCAAATTCCATCAGGATGCAAACCAGCAGGGGTTCTCCTGTCTTCGTGCTCTCAGGCGATGTGTCCATGAGCTTCGCAAGAGCTCAAGAAGCATTAAATAGCAAACAGCAAAGACTTCTAGCTAAGAGTGGAACTTAAAAAGTCCATTTAACTGCTATCTTTTAGAAAGACCCACATCGCCGGAATGATAAGCGTCTTAACTGGATACCATCCCATTGGCACTCACGCGGTGACGCTAAAAATATTGGAGGACCCAACTTGTCATGGCTACAATGAGAAAGATGTGGTGGAAACATATCGACAATTTCTCCTCCACTATTCAGTTTTCACCAGATTAAAGGTGAAGCATCTCGGTTGATAAAAATTTGATGAACTCGGCAAGTTAACACCAATTAAGAGTTCTGAATGATATGAATGCAATGCTTCTCCAGGGAATATGAAAACATTTTTAACACTACCCATCTAACCTGAACTTGTTATAAAGACTTGATTTCTATTAAAAACAACAAAAAACTTCGAAATTCTAATAAGTTTTCATCCAGCTCACTCCACTGTATAGCTCGTCGTCACAATAAGTCTGACCAACTCCACAATTTATGGGATAAAATCAAAGTTGATTGCATCATCTTTCTAAAAAAATACTTCTTATACTCCAAAATATAATAGATTGTTGCTTTTAGACATTCAATGGACGCCGTGACGTATGAGTAATGTGCCAGAACGAGTTTGGTTTCCAAAACATACGTAACTGCTTTAGATGCTATTTCTGACCACTTTTCAGTGGAAACATTCGGTGAAAATGTGATAGGCTCATATCATAAACACACATTCACAAAAACAAAAGCAACAACGCATTGAAATGTTTAAAGTTAAAGCGAAGTCTGCTGATACTGAAATTTGTAGTTAGAAACCACGAAATGTTTAGGTGAGAGGTGCCTGCAATTGACACTATATATGCAATGTAGGATTTAATATAAACTCCTGTATAAGCCAGAGAGAAAATATAAATGTTGAGATTGTTTTGGTCAACAGCTTTTGCGACGAAGCACCATATCAACCCACGAAGGAGCTGAATATGATGACAGCTGTAGATTGAGCATAACAAGTGTGACTTTGGTTGACTGCAATTGGTATGGACATATCCAGAAGTACGCACCTATGAATTTTCTCACCCCACCTATATTAGAAACTAAATACTTTAGAGATACAAACAAGATTACTCAACACAGTCGAAAAATTGGTCTGAAAAAATGGTGCGCGATCAGTCAAATATTGAAAAAGAGTTTTGAGGTCATCACGACTTTAGTAAAGCTAGCTTCTCCATAGTTTTGGAGCTTTTAACAGGCCATTGCATTGACACAGTAAGGCTTGGAATCTTACCAAAATTAGAAAACAAAATTTGTGATGGAAAACCCACAGAGAAAGCAATTTTACAAAACACTATACACCTTAATTTCCAGATAAAATGACAGAGCAACAATTCTTGGTATTTTTTATGGTTATTATAATATTATTTACTGAGAAGTCATTTTCGGATTATTTGAAAAGAAAAAATCATAATACAGAATACTATTCTGCAGGAAATATGCTTCAATAGCAAGATAAGAGGGTAAACTTGTCTGACCAAGAGCTGTCAACAAGGGAGAAAGCTTCTAAATTATGTGGAGAATGTGTTACGGCGCTCCAAAAGACAACAATAACAATTCGATTTATAATAGTTTTCATATAGATGTGAGATATCTACCTTCGTAATAGCATAACCGTCATGTAAGCTCTATTTCGTTTTCTCAGGAATTAAAAATTTTGCAAATTTTTTTTTTTTCAAGCCGATTAAATACAAAGGACGTTCCATAGCTAGAGTTAACAAAAACAACCGCAAGAACCGACTTTAAATCTACCAATCAGTGCTGAATCATAACAAATTCGATCCATCTTGCAATAATACTGGTAATGAAAAGTGGGTCAATAAATTTAAGCAAAAACGGTCGTTGTCGAAACACTGTGAGCTAAGGCAAACACTGGTATCGCCAAAATTGGCGGTAAGAAAGGTTTTGTTATGTGTTCGGTTGACTGATTGACTGGAGAAACATCTACTCTTAAATCGGAACTGTACTGTACAAAAATTGGAACGTTTGAAGGAATAAAATGACCAAAAATGGCTAGCTTTGGACAGAGGGAGTAGAATTGTGCTCCATCAGGACAACGCCAGGTCACATAAATGCTGGGTGACTCACCAGAAACTCTGGAAACTTGGCTGGAAAATCCTTATGCATCTACCTTATAGTTCGGACCAAGTAATTATTGCTCTTCCTTATAATGTCGAATAATTTTAATGCAAAAATTCTCTCCGAAGAAAATCTTATGAAAGTCAATTGACAATTTTTTTCCAAAAGAATTGTGGGTTTCTATGAGAGTGACTTGTGAAATTACCATCGAAATGGCAACGTTTTATCAAACAAAACCGTAGAAAATATGATAGACTTCTTATAACGGATTTCTTTATACGAGGTTTTGTATTAAGCACAGTCGTATTTTTTTCTAAACTCTATACAATGGTAAATAACTCAAACCTGTTTCGTAATACAGATGTATGTGGCTACACTGAGAGCACCACATTACCTAAATTAGATTAAGTTAGGTCACAGGGTTCATCAAAAATCGATAAACCACACTTCGACTTAGACATTTGTTTTTTTAGTTTTTACCGAAAAATATTGACGAGTCACTTCGATAGGTATTCCCTAAGGTGTTTTTACCTAGACATTTAAATCTCAGACCAGCAAAAAAACGGAATTTAGAGGAGACAAGATGATCCTACCTAGTTTTCCTTCATACAGCTTTGGCAATGAGCTTCACACAAAATATTATGTCACACTGCATGTGTATAACATAAAAAATAAAACTATGCGTTTTTATAAGCAGCACTATGTGCTTTGTTGAGCTTTATTACAAAACTGAAAAACTTAACTTTAAAGTTTATAAGCTAACCTATGCTTGAGCCGGCCTACGTGACCAAAGATGCTTGGTCAGCTAAAAGGGTTTGCGCGTGTAGCGCTCACCTGCAGCTATTTGGTTTTGGGGGAGAAGACATGGTTGCGCGTGTTTCGCTCACTTAAGAATTTAGCGGATGCGCGTTTAGCGCAGTTGCACTTTGGTTGTAATAGGACTCCAAAGTATGCAAACGGTTTGTATGTTTCTAGCATATAATGTGGGAATGGAATTTATGAAGAAGTTCATAAAATATTGTGTTAACTCCTCCCTCCGAAATATCAAGCGTCCCCGCTTGATTAATTAAAAAATGGGATGTCGTTAAGACTTCTATGCTGCGGCCTTTTAATTACTGGCATTTGAAATGATTCCGGTTTGCTAATAATTATTTCAGGCTTTACGCGCTTTTTGCATCTGAAAATTG
The DNA here is from genome assembly GCA_037783105.1 of Bactrocera zonata. Lineage (NCBI taxonomy): Eukaryota > Metazoa > Arthropoda > Insecta > Diptera > Tephritidae > Bactrocera > Bactrocera zonata. The sequence continues at coordinate 1,483,605 of JBAWJQ010005959.1, read as the reverse complement.
CAATTATGGTAAGTACTAGGGCTAATAGCCCAAAATGAGTGAATAAACTGGATTTCACTAAAAGATTCAGAGAACTTATTTTTTTAATGTTTTTTATATTAAGCTCTTTCATAAGTTTTAAGGATAGAACTTCCTCGAACTCTGAATTTGAGTTTGAATGTTGGATTAAAGCAGGCAGTGGTCTCAAGCTATGTTGTTCTAAAGTTGTAAAATTCATGTTATTTATTCTTATAGTTTCATTAAAGATTCTTATCAAATATGATCCTCTTAATTTTCTAGTATTATTATTTGTAGTAATATTTCCTTCGAAATTATTTAAAAGTATTAATCCATTATTTATTTCTACAATATTTTTAACATGTTCCGTATTTGTTACGGTGCACTTATATGGTTTATTCCTTATTAAATTTTTTATACAATTTTCGTTTTCCAAATTAACAATTTGGGTTTGTTTGCAAATTTGTATTTCATTTATTATTTTACAATCTTTTTCTATACCATAATATTCTTCATTACATTTCAGTATTTTTTCAAAATTTATCTTTAAAATAGTTTCGTTTTTACTTAAAGGCTTAATTATAATAGATTTGCAAATTTCTTTACCGGTTTTCGGTATTTTTATCATATAAATTAGTAAGTTTTGTTTTACAGCAATTTGAACATCTGCAAAATTCAGAGATTCTTCTAACGAACCAAATTGCAGATTCTCTTCGACAAAAATTTTATTTATTCTATGAGCTTCTTGATTGTTAATAATAACTGAGTTAATAATGTTCGCTTTAGTTAAATGAATTGCTCTTTTAATATTTTCTAACTCATCTTTGATTATGTCAATTTTAAATTTATATTGAAGTATTAGGGCGGTTTGAAGTTCGTTACTACTTCCTAGAGACTTTATTATTGAGTTGCTAATTTCTGTTATATTGTTTATTCTTTCTAAAATGTTTTTGTTGATTATTAATTGTTGGTTGTTATTCTCGATTATTTCTTTAAATTTGCTGTTGATGGCTATTAAATCGTCATGGTCAGGGTTGCCAGCTATCCATTTCCAGGCTGATCCTATGTAGTCTAGTGATCTTTTATTTTTGTATTTAGGTAAAATGTTATTAATTGTTATGTTGATATTACTGATTTCGTCTGTTATAAATGGGTAAAGAGGGTTGTTAGCTGGAATGTTTCGTATGAAGTTTCTGTTCAGTTCCCGTAATATTGTAGAGTATTCTGTTATGTTTGTCATGTGGATAATCCGGTATGTTCCTGTTTGAATTTTGCCAATTCCTTCCTCCATCATTACGATTTCTGACTGAGTGTAATCTAACACCTCAACCGAACCATCGCTTAAAATAAAGTTCAGGAAAAAGAGAGATCTAAAAATAATAAAAATGTTCTGAGTTAGTTTCGTATGCGGTCCTTGTGAACTATTTTGCCTGATTCTGTTTTTACCGTGGAATGTCTGTTTTCCTTAACTATTTCCTCTTTGTACCTTTTTGAAAGTTTTGTTCCTAATCTTTTATTCTGTTTAACAAAAATTTTGTCTCCTGTTCTATAGTCAATAGTTTCCTTTCTATATTTGTTATGATATTGCAGGTCCTTTTCCTGTTTCTCTTTTAATTTTTCCAGAACCTTTTTCATAGTTTCTTCTCTGTTAGTGGCATTTGAGGTAGGTCTACCGAAGAATATGTCAACGGGTTTTTTTCCTGTAACAGAATGAACAGAATGGTTGTATTCGTTTACAGACCATTCCATTAATTCGTCGAAATTTTTATCAGAGTGTTCCTGTTTTAAGCATCTCATAATTTCTGATATTGTTGAATGGAACCGTTCTATTTGTCCATTCACCTCGCTTTTATAGGGTGGTGCAGTGAATATTTTTATATTGAATTCATTTTCTAACATGAATTTTATTGGTTGAGAATTAAATGTCCTTTCGTTATCGAAAACTATAGCCTTGGGAATTCCAAAATAAAATATTATCTCTCTTAAGGGTTTTTTTATACTGTCTATACTTTTCCCGTCTATTTTCTTTATAATGGCTAATTTGGAAAACTTGTCAATAGAAGTCAGTACTTTATGTTTGTCTGTTGAGAAAATGTCTATGTGAATAGTATGACCTGAATATTCTGGTAAGGGTGTAGCTCCTAATTTTACATTGTTTGGGTGGCGATCATACTTATTTTCTTTACAAACTTTGCATAATTTTGTTATTTTTTTTATTTTTTTCGACATAGCGGGGAAATAATATTTTTCCAAAATCTGTAGCTTATTTTCTTTTTCGTTTCTGTGAGCACGATTATGTTCCTCGATTATTATTTTATCTTGGGCCTCGGTCTGAGTAATATCTTCAACTACTATTTGTGTGAAACGAATTTTGTAATTTGCGAAATGTAGAGGGTAGATTGATTGGATTTTTAGCATAATGGGCTCTGTGGTTTTTATACCATTGATTACCGATGGATTAAGATATTTCTTTAAAAGCGATTTTAGCGATTCTTCATTGTAGGTTGTCTCAGTTATTAAGTGCCTATGGTACGTAGGGAAAACTATTTCGAACTTGTATGAATTTTTGGAATCTTCTGATATGAAAATTTGGTTTTTGAAAACGTTAATGGGTATTTCTACTGAAGAAATTAAATTTTCGGAAGAGCTGTCACTACTGTGGACAGTCATTGAATTTAAGTTAGCGATTGGTGGTCGTGAGAGTAGGTCTGCGACGATGTTTGTGTTGCCTGGTTTATAAATGATTTCGTGGTTATATTCTTCCAATTGTGCCTTCCACCTCTTCATTTTTGCATTAGTATTTTTGTTGCTAAGAGCAAAGGTCAATGGTTGGTGATCAGTGTAAATCTTAACCTTTTTTGATCCGTATAGGAAGCATTTCAGGGACTGTAGTGCCCAAATTATTGCCAACATTTCTTTTTCATTGGCGGCAAAAGTTTCCTCTGCTCTGCTTAGAGTTCTTGACAGAAAGGATATTGGCCTACCGTCTTGGGAGAGTACGGCTCCTAGAGCGTAATTTGAAGCATCCGTGGTAAGTTCAAAAGCTTTTTCGAAATCTGGATAGTGAAGTATAACATCGTCTGATATCAAGCAATTTTTCAGGTCTTTAAAAGCTTCTATTTGTTGTGCTGTTAGATTTAAAAGTGTCCTTTTAGACTGATTCTTGGAAACTCTTCCAAGCTCTCCTCTCAGTATTTCAGTCAGGGGTTTTGCAATTTGTGCGTACGCCTTTATAAATCTGCGATAATGTCCGGTCATTCCTAAAAAGGAGCGTAAATCATGGACAGTTTTGGGCCGTGGAAAATTTATTATAGCTTCTATCTTTTTTTGTGTAGTGCGAATTCCATTTTGGCCAACTATTATACCGAGGAACTCGATTTCCTTTTTGATAAATTCACATTTATCGAACTGTACCTTTAAATGCGCTTTTTCGAGAGTGTCAAATATAATTGCAAGATTTCTAAAATGGTCTTCTTTACTTTTGCTAAAGATAATTATGTCATCAACATAAACGTAGCACCGAACGCCGATGTGTTTCCGTAGCACATCATCCAAAGTGCGTTGGAAAATGGCAGGCGCATTTCTTAAGCCGAATGGAAGTCGAGTAAATTCGAATTTCCCATTGGCAATAGAGAAGGCGGTCTTCTCAATATCTGCTTCGTTGAGAGCAATCTGATGGAATCCACTCTTAAGGTCAATTGTAGAAAAATACTTATTTGATCCTAGATTAGTTAGAATAGTGGTAATATCTGGAATGGGATATTTATCTGGTATGGTATCCTCGTTCAATTTACGATAGTCGATAACCATACGAAATTTTTTTAATCCTGAGGCGTCTTCTTTCTTCGGTACGACCCATACCGGAGAATTGTAGGGAGATTTCGATGGTCGAATAATGCCATCTTTAAGTAATTCCTCAATTTGTTTGTCTATTTCTTTTTTAAAGGCATTGGATAGGGGTAAGTTTTGGAATATATTGGTCTATCGCTTTTAGTCCTAATTTCGGCTTTAACGTTCGTGACATATGTTAATTTTTTATCTGGTTCAGCGAATAATGTTGGGCAAGAGTTAAAGAGTTGTTTTAATCTTTCGTTATCTTCGGGACTCAAATGATTTAGCCTTAATGTAGTGTGTGCAATAGAGTTAATTGCTAACTGGTGGATGGGGTATTCATATTTATTGAGTAATGTAAAATAGTTCTCCTTAGTAAAAATTACTGCGTTTAAACTTTTCATTGTATCGTTACCTATTATGGCATCAAAGGTTCTTAACTTGGGCAAAATGTGAAATTTTAATTTACCTATTTCATCACCGAAAACACTGATATTAGCATGATGAGTAATTTTGACGGGTCCACCAACAGAATTTGCAATGAAGGGTTTGTTCGGAATGGGGTTCCTAATATAAGTTGGACTAATATAATTTTTGTTCGATCCGGTATCTAATAAAAATTTTAGTTCATTGCCATTTTTCATTTTGAAACGATAGTATGGCAATGAGGAGTTTAGTCTAAAAAATTGATATTGTCACTAGGGGTTGCTTCAATCTCTTCTTGTTCTTCGTTGTATTCGGGTTGGTAGTCCTGTGAAGACTCGTAGTACCCTTCAGGATATTCTAATATTACATTATTGTATTCTATTGGGTCAGTTTCTGTAACTTCAGTATTGTAGATCCGTTGCATTTTATTAGGAGTCTGTATTATCTGTGATGGTGGTCTCTTACTAGCTTGATTATTATTAGCCTGCGCTGGTCCATTACTAAATGCTTGTGGTTTGTTACTGAATGTTTGCTGCCTATTATAAAATGTTTGATTTTGTTGATACTGAGGCCTATTCTGATAATTTATTTGCTTCGTTTGAACAGAGCGATCAACTTCCATTGGTGTAGGAGGTTTTGGAGGAAGAGGTGGTCTAAAGTTTGGTTGCACTGTGACGTAGTGTCGGTTTTGTCCGTACTGTTGATACGAATTTGGTCTAAGGGATTGGTTGTGAACATTTGTAAGTTCTGGGTAAAAGGGTCTTACTTGGGGTTTGAATGAGTATGACCTTGGTTGATTGTGGCTAATGGGTTGATTGTGGCTAATAGGTTTGGTATTGGTCGGCAAGCGACTGATACTATTTGTATGGTTCGTCCTGTAATTCATGTTGCCTAATTTGAGACACATATTGAGAGCCTGTGGTAAACTGGTTGGTTCCTTTACACTTAACAGACTGGGTAAGTTACCGTTCAGACCTCTTATAAATGTGTCGAGGGCCTTTTCTCTATATGTCGTTGTCATGGCATACAAAGCTTCTTCACCTAACTCCAGGCAATCGATTTTGTCTAGGATAAGCGAGAGATATTGATAGACTTGTTGATAAAATTCTTCAACAGTGCTACCCCGTTGTGCAAGTGTTGTCATTTGATATTCCAACGTGCTAACGTCTCTCTTGTCTGAGTAATGTAACATCAGACATTTTTTTATCTTACCCCAATTTAATGGGGTGCGGTAAGACTCAAGGGCCGTGTCGGCTTCGCCAACTATCTTGTGTCTTATTGTATGCAGGATAGCAAAATATTTTGGGGTATTCTATCTACCGATTTCCACCATGAACTGAATTCTCCGTTTTTACCCGAAAATTCTCTTAAACATTTTACCACATCTGGAACTCTTTCGGATGCGTCCACGTTAATGCTAAAATCTACAGGATGTTCAACTTCTTCTTCGATTTGTGGGTGTAATATGGTCGAAACTGTTTCCGATATTAACGAAACGAGTTCTCTTTTTTGATTAGGAGTGAAAGTGGAAGGGATGTTAGGAGGGGAAACGTTAGTGCTGGATGAGTGCAGATTTAATCTCGACAATGTCGATGCTATCTGTTCTTCCTGACTCATTTTGTTCACTTGTTTCTGATTATTTAAAAAAAATATATATTTTTTTTTTTTTTTTTTTTTTTTTTTTCAAAGTTATCTTTTCTTTTGTTATAACAATAATTATTTCCTTTCACATAACCTTACTTACTAATAATCTTAATATCAAACTTACATAAATATCATTTGCATTTTCCTGTGTTGATAGTGTTTCCTCCTTTGTGTGATTAATTTAGATTTCTCCCCTTGTAGTGGTATTTGTTGTATTGGTTCTATTTGATGAATTAATTTAAATCTTTCCTCTTGTAGTTGTATTTGTTGTATTCGCTGGATTAGTTTAAATCTTTCCTCTAGTAGTTGTATTGGTTGTATTTGATGAATTAACTTAAGTCTTTCTTCTAGGAGTTGTATTTGATTAATCTTTTCTTTTATAGTTGTATTATTTTACACTTGTTTAATTTATTCTAAATTTCCCCGTCACGCACTTTTTGTTCAATGTATTTGTATTAACTTATGCTTTTCGTTCGGCTGGGTTGATACTGCCCGTCCTTTTTCCGAAAGGTACTAAGGGGCCGAGTACGAAATGTTATTTAGGTTTAGTCCGCGAGTATAAAAAATATTATTATTTTTTCCTCACGGTCCCTGCTCGGGCGCCACATAAAAAATAAAACTATGCGTTTTTATAAGCAGCACTATGTGCTTTGTTGAGCTTTATTACAAAACTGAAAAACTTAACTTTAAAGTTTATAAGCTAACCTATGCTTGAGCCGGCCTACGTGACCAAAGATGCTTGGTCAGCTAAAAGGGTTTGCGCGTGTAGCGCTCACCTGCAGCTATTTGGTTTTGGGGGAGAAGACATGGTTGCGCGTGTTTCGCTCACTTAAGAATTTAGCGGATGCGCGTTTAGCGCAGTTGCACTTTGGTTGTAATAGGACTCCAAAGTATGCAAACGGTTTGTATGTTTCTAGCATATAATGTGGGAATGGAATTTATGAAGAAGTTCATAAAATATTGTGTTAACTTATATATTGGACAGTATCCAGTCAGAATAGAATTGTGGCGAGATTATCTTTGCTAAGTGCGAGTAGCTCGGAGGTTCACTTTGAACCAGAAAGATTTCGCAGTCGCAAAAAATCTGACTGTTGACCAGCATTTGCCAAGCTCACTGAAAATCCAGTCTTAAGACATTGGAAAACTGACGCGCTTCCAATCGGATGAAATTGAAGTTCCTAGTAAGCACATCGACTTTGTAGATTCCGGAGATTATCCTTGACTAGTTGTGAGTACACAGCCCCAAGCTCAAAGTACAACTATCTGAAGGAAGCTGCACTTCGGTGTAGTATATCTGTCATCACCTTAATGGCAACTGCGTCCGCTTGAAAGAGCCTGCATTCAAACTGAAGGGTTGCGCGATCGAAAAAAATTCTGCTACACCTTTGATCCAGAGAAAAATATTCTGCTACAATTTTGACTCTGGATCAAAGTCCCAAAATGTCTTCTATTTGAAGTAAACCTTATAAATAATACTGCATTTTCTTTTAAAGGTCCATAATTTTAAGGTGAACACCTTTTAGCCCTTGCAATTTAATAGTTCTAAAATTACCAAAAATTTAAGAAAATAAATACCAGAAATCATATTTCTCAATCAAGCTTCCTTAAATTTAAATTTACATTTTCGAGAAAACACTTTGCTAAACGAAACGAAGCACGTATTCACCCCATAAAACTTCAGCACTACGAAAAAAGTGAGTTAAGCTAGCTTTGCCAAAGTCCTACTTTTGGCTTATGCATTTTTAATACACACTATCAATTTATCAATTCACAGACACTACGAAACCAGTTCAATACAGGGAACAAAAGAAAGCAGAAAGTTGGACGCAGTACTCCATAACAGGGAGCAGCACTCATAATACACAGGAAATTTATTCATAAAGCATAAGCCGAGACAAAAATATATATATAAATCCATGAGTGAGTGTGTATATATAAACAGTTTGGCGAGCGTTGGAAGCAGAAATATTTTCCATTCGCTTTGTGATTTTAAGCAAACTTTTTTCACACTTTTATTTCAATGTGCACACACTTGCGCTCTCCACTGTATGTGTGGGCAATAGAGATTTTGCGCTTCAAGCAAATACGCACACATACACACATAGAGAGCTGCGCCTGGTCACTATTTCACCAAAGCAGACAAACGCAATTTCAATTCATCGCATTGTCCACTGGCATCAATGGTCAAATGCGAAAGCCGAGTGGGTGCCCTCAGGCATTGAAGCCGACTCGAACGTTAAGTGCTGCGATATTGCCCTATACCAATCACCATCACATGCAACGTCCTTACATTTGTAGAGAGGCAGATTTGTGCCTTCCATTAGACCGTACTCGCAGAGTGTTGCAGGCGCACGCCACACATAACTGCACTTTTCAGCGCTCATGCAGTCGCAGCTAGTGTCTTCCATAGTCCGTCGTCCATAAACACATTTGCCTAGGCGCAAAGAGCTGTGCAGACCATTTGGCGACCCAAATATCCACAAATATCATTTCGACATCCATTGCAATCAAAGTGCAGAGTTTGACTTCACGAATAGCCATATTTTAATGATCCCTTTTTGTGTGGCACTCATGGCGTTACTGGTGATTTTAGATTGTGGATCAAAGTCAGCAGAGTGTTGGGGAGTTCGTAAACGCTTGAAAGTTTTTTTTGCTAATTAAAGAGTTATAAAGTTTCAGTTGAACAAAAGTTATCACAAAATCCAGTAGCTTACAGTCGGCGAAGATAAGTGAGGCTGTAATAACAATTAGTCAAGTCCCTGAAGAGCTAGAAACCATCATGAGTTATTGGTGATTATGATGCCAAAATTGATGATGAATTGATGCTTGAGATTCGACGATTAACAGTTAGAGATCTTACTAACATCGTTGGAATGTCGGGAAGATAAGTGAAAACCGTTTTGAAAAATCATTTGAGCCTAAGAAAAGTGAAAGCACGATTGGTTCCAAAATCACTTAAGTTTTTAAAAAACAGCGTCGCGTTAACGTCTATAAAACAATGTTTTCCGACTACCAGAATGTCATTAAATGTTTAATTACTGGTAATGAGACATGGATCAATCGGCCGAATATCAACGCAAAGGTGAACCGAAACCGAAAAAACCACAAGCAAGATCAAAAATCAAGGCTATGTTGACAGTTTTCTTCGATTACCGAGGTGTGGTGCACTCCGAATTCCTTCCGATCGGCCAAACTGTCAACAAGGAATACTATTTGAGTTATTTGTAAAAAGAGGTCGGAATTATGGGCCGACAACTCTTGATTTTTACAGCCCGATAATGCATCGTCGCAGACTGCATTGATTCTTCGTGAGCTTTTCGCCGAATTTTCAACCAATATCGTTCCGCAATTACCATATTCGCCTGATTTAGCTTCGTGTGATTTCTGAATATACAGCAAACTCGAACGGTCGCTTCGAGAAAACCGTTTTGAGTCAATTGAAACCATTAATCGAGAAATTTATTTTAAGAAGTGTTTCAAGGGTTGAAAGAAACGTGGACACAAGGGTATTTGGGCCAAAAGGAGATCGCTGTTTGTTGCCATCGTCCTGATGGCCACACAATTCGTTTCCTATTGACTAAAGGTAGTCACTTCCGACGGTACAATTCTTCACAGTTTAATTTCGAATTAAGAGTTTAGCTGTAAAAGAGCAACTCTTAATGTATTGTACCATCCTTTAAACATAACAAAACAATTCTGGCCTGGCCACTTGTTTTGCCAGACAAGATCCCGCATCGAAACATTAAGTAACTCTTTAGTACTGATGTCAAACTTCTTTAATTTTATTGGTAAAATCTAACCGACATTTGGGCTAAAAACCGACCAGCCAGTTTGCTTAAGGGGTTACATGGGGATACAGGTTTCAAAAACTCCAGGCTAAGTGCGCCGTCTTGAAACATTTTTCTTGAAACTGTGTTTGCGAAGTCGGTTGTTAAGATTCCTCCAGAACCGACTCCTCAACCGATCTTCATCAAATTTTGAACGGTCCTTTGAGATACAATTCTTAATAACTTGGACGAAAGAGTCATCCTGCCAATGCGGGCGCATCTTTTTTACGAGAGGTCACCGGAAATGGCGTGGCAATGGCCGAGTTTAAATATTTTTTCGAAATTTTAAGATTTTCTTTGTTAATACTATATGTGTGTAACAAATTTTAATAAAATATTCCATTTTTTATTTGAGAAAAAATTGTTAAAAAAAGGCAACCGGCAAAGGAAACCCATGTAACCCCTTAAAATAACTTTAACTACCTGTATAGCGTGTTTCATAGGTCCGGTTAGGTAAGGTTAGGTGAGGAGGTCTTAGAACGCCGGTCCGTTGTGTTAGCTCTTACTCTCCACCTACTGTCCATATACGAGTATTACAACCTCATCAATGTAAAGTCTGAACAATGGAACAGAAAGTGCCTAGATATTTCCGTCTCACCCTCTTCCATACGACTTTGATAAGTAACTTCTGTAAAAATTTGCACTTCTCCTCCGTTCTACTCTAGGCCAAAAGATAATGCAGTAGCACAAGACCGGGTCGTCGATCAGCGAGGTTCGCGCTAGAACGCAAAATACTAATGGAAATCCAAATTGGTCTCAAGGGTGCCGTTAGAAATAGCGTCGTTGCACGACTTAAACGACATTTCAACCGAGTTGTAGTCTATAAAATTTTTACAAATTACCCACCATTACATCATCTTCTACCAACCTGCATTCTGGTAATATTTCGATGTGTATTTTAAAAAGAAAGAAATGCAGATAAAAAGTAGTGCAAACAGCGGGAAAGAACTGTGAGAACACAGTTCTGTGCTATAGCACTGAAAGACAGAGAGGTAATTTGGTATATGTACCTATACATCTATATTGTTTCAGCTTGACACTAAGATATCTAGCGACTCTGCTGAAGTTTTAGCAAGTATGCTGCCCATCGACATCCAGAGAGACGAATTCAAGCGATTGGAGCCGTCTGTAGGCGTAAAGAAAAAAAGAGAACCAATAGCATCCAAAGTTGGAAAGCTTCAACCAAAGCACCACAGACTAATCCCGGACATCCATTCGTGGATAGATAGACAACATGGGGACCAAAACTTCCAACCAATCCAAATACTGAGTGGACATGAATGCTTTAGAAGCTGCCTGTTCCGACTGCATCACGTTCTTAGTCCGTACTGTCCGACGTGTATAGAGTGCATAGAAGACTCTGAGCACGTTTTTTTTTCAATGTCCTCGTTTTTCAAATGTAAAGGAAAAATTAAGAATTTCACTTGGCGATAGTTTTTCAACAGAAAGCTGTTAGTAATTATGACACAACTAATACAGATACAGTATATTAGTATTACTTAATTCGGTGGTTCCGTGGGACAGATATGAGTAAGGTTTCGCCCTACGGCTTTCGATGTTTCCTCCTACTAACAAAAAACAAAAACAGCTTGACAACCTCATATTCGCGGATTCTTCTTCCCTCTTTCTGATATTTAAAAGCTATCAAATATATTGTGAATCATACTACTCACTTCTTCGATGACTTAGAGCTTAAGCGAGTAGCAAACGAACACTCGTCTAAACCAAAAGATTTCAAATAAAATATTCACAACGTTTTCAGTCAACTACCGTTTAAATCTCTTCAAACATTAAACAAAATGCAACATATTTTAATCTGTAAACAATTTTCTAGTACACCTTTGCTGAAATTTCATCCGAGTTGAACGTTCGTTTGTTACTCGCTTACAAATAAAAAAAAAGTCAAAAAATTATTAGTTGAAAAAAGTAATACGATTTTCAAACAACGGAATGCACTAAAATTAAGAGAAGCATACTACGTCCGCAACCCAATCAATTAGGAGAGAGCATCCAGAAATATATTCATAAGCACCAACTACATTTCTATTAAGAAGTGCTGGCATGCAACATTGTTGCTGCTGGCGTCACAAAAGATGCGTTGGTCTTTTATAAATGTCGCCACCGGATACGTTGGTCCTCATGCTTTGGTGACTTCGGCAAAGTGAATGCAAAAACTTCTTGGCTCTTTCCGCACTCGATGCTGCCGAAGTTTTGCTTGATTTTTATTTGGCAGCAAATTTGTGTAGTAATAAAAATCGAACATGCAAGTCGGCCAATTGCCCGACATAAATTGAAACGTGCGACATATACTAACGATATATATATGTTTATATATATATATACATATATATTACCACATCTCTGTGGAGTATTATGCATGCAGCTGTGGTGGTCGAAAGGAAAGTGTGCGCCGAGGCGACACAAAAGTAGACACGCAGACTTCAATGAATCGATGAGTGAAGTGAACAACATAAAATGCGAATGCTTTAAGTTTCGTGTAAGCAAAAGTGAACATCGTCATAAAACCCCGACAACGTCTAACACACATTTCTGCAGTATTAAAATTAATTGTAGTTTTTCTTTTCTCGTCTTCCGTGTGTAAAAAGCGGAGGTAATATTTTTATTTGATGGCATTACTGCGAAAAACTTCGCACAAAAGTCATAAAAATTCTTAGAAATTATGATAATTACACTCTGCAGTTGTTGGAGTTGAAATTTCCATACAAAATGGTTGTTCTAATGAAGAACAGTTCTTTTGCGCTTTTATACTTTCATTTCGGCGCAAATTTTGTATTGTTATGTGGTATTTGAAGATGTAAGGAAGTACACTACCAACTCACTTTGTAGTTCCTCCCTCTAAGAGCTATAGATTTCAATATAGCTGAACACTAGCATGAATTTGAGTTAGCACGACTAGAGCTTGGTCCAAACTTCAGAGAATGATTTTAATCCTTTAAATAACATTTTGTTTTTTTTTTGTAAATGCGAAAACCTTTCAGTTCTCATAATATATTTCTTGGTGATAATTTTTGTAAAAAAACTGCTTTAAGTCGGAAAATCCAATACTTGATTAATCAAAACCCTATGGATGGGTTTAAGTCACAAGACATTTTCGGCCCCTCCCAATCGTTTTGAGTGGTGCTGTACGGCGATCCTCAAGTGGGTTGCTAGAGCTCTCAAGCTGCTGTCACCTCCAACAGCAGGTCGTCTTGGGAAGTAGCGGAGGCCCTACCGCGCTATGAGGCTCCAGGGCGGCGGACTTCTGTGTTCCCCTTTAAAAGTATAGACAAATACACTCCTCAAGTGGTTTCTTAGAGGTCTTATGCATGCTGTCACCTTCTAATCCAGAGTATGCGACTAATATACCCATTGGATCTATATTAATTGGATGATTGGCAGAAAGGATATTCATTCGGCTGTATTTAAACGGAGCTCTCCAGGCCGCCTTAGGAACAAACGGTGGGCTTACAACGTTATGAAGCTCTAGGGCGGCGGACTTCAAAGTTTTTCTATAAAAGCATTAGACCCGGCAGATCATGTTGATGAGCGAAAAGGGTGAACCAAAAACAGCAACAAAACTGACAACGTTAACTCCGGTGCAGGAAAGAGCGTCCCGGAAAGCAAATGCAAGTTTGTCTATCGCCAAAGGAGCGTGCGTTGTATGAGGAACATGCCCTAGATGACTATAATATACTATCATACAGCGTAGGACCACGTATCAAACATTTCATACCAGTCAGACGTGTTCTAGCATTTTCGAAGCAGAAGTCTCTGCAACAAATCTCCCACGAAGCATTGGCAATGAAGTATCGTCATACTCAGCGATAATCTAGAATACTTGAGGGGATCTGAGCTTACGAAGTTACATCGCTGTTAGTGCAGCAGTGCATAGGACGACTGAATACCGCTGAAGTTCGCAACCAAGTACATCTCATTTGGATAGCAGGTGTGTAGTCGAGAATGAGCTGGTTGCCAGTGCTCTGTAACTGCTTCGTGAAGGGCAGGACGGGAATCTTGCATTTCGATGGTCGCATACCTCTTAGGTTTGCTAAGAGAGACTCACAGGCATGCGTCAAAATTAATAGTTACACCCTCACTAGGTTTAAAAGTGGAACCAACCGCCCGAAGGCCGAATTCCGTCTACTTTTGACATTTCACAATGTACACTGTAGGCTCAAAAAGCACTTATTTAACATGGATAATATCTACCGGCTATGCGACATGGAGTTGGGAACTCTTAAGCACCTGATGCTAGACTGAACTGCAGTCTTTAGAGGCAGGATCAAGAAGCTTGGGTGTATTAATCGGAATAGAGATCAAGAACGCCCATCAAAATACTAGTATTTATCAGTATGCTGGACCTATGCGATTTGTTTGACAGACGTACATTAAACCTTAGGTTGCGCTGCAAGCCTCAATGTATTTCCATCTATTCATTTTTAAATTCTGGAAATATTTTTATCAGTACCCCAAAAAAATTCCCTTTAACAAGAACCCAACAAATGATTTTAAAGCTTATCTTATACAATAATTTACACATTTACTCCAAGTAACTTCCAGTAAGTAATCTCACAATATCCGTTACATTGATGCATTTCGCAAGAGCACTTACGCACTATGCTCTTGCAATTTCCATATCCTCATTAAGTAAGCAAAGCATTACACATATATTAAGTTTAAACCGCTTAAGCAACATGTTAAGATATTAAACCAAGAGTTACTGCATGTGGCTAAGCCAAAAATAGCAGCGCTGGTCTTGCTTTAACACACACACGCACAGCTTACGAACAATCGAGTGTGTGTGCGGGCATATCCGGCAGACATTTGCGTAAACTCGCCTCGCTTAAGTACTTGTGCATTTGAATGGCAACTTAATTACTCATCAATACCGTTGAGCCGGACATAATGGCCATTCACAGTGATGAGCTGCGCCATGCAATAATGCAGATACAAAGCAACTCTCATGTTTCCCCAATCAGGACATGTATTGTTTAGCTGTCATTAAACAAGTTGACGGTAGTGGCAGTGGGACTAACGGCAGAAACTAAGAATATTGATAATACGGTATGCCAAGGCGCTAGTTACTTAGTTATACTTTGCTGGTATTTAATGATTGTTTGATACTTGGACCGAGTTTAGTATGTCTAACTAAGCAGGTGAAATACTTGAGTGGCAGCAAATAACTATGGATAAAGATGGGTGTGGTGAAGACCTAGGTGACAATGCTTAACAATGTGAAAGTCATAGATGTAAAGGCTGTAATGCCAGTAGGAAAATTTAACGTTTCCTGAAGACTAATCTTCTTCTTTATTGATCGAGAGGACTGCAGGAAATATCTAAAGTAATCCCTCTAGGGAAACAATGGATCATCTCTCGTGCAATTGCCCCGCATTGGCAAGACTGCGCTGTAAGCATCTGGGGTACCCACAGTATGATATACTGAAAGAGGTATCGATAGTAAGGCCGCAGAATCTGTTAAAATTCGCGTCAAGCGAAGGCATCCTAAATGATGACTGCTCCTTTTATAATTAGAAAATGAACTCCATCTGCTATCGCAAAGTACCAAACTGGCTTATTGGTCTAACGGATTAACCTTACCCAACCTTTATTGACGTAGACACCGCTTACGCGATTACAGCCGAGTTTACAACAGCGTGTCAGCCCCTTTTTCTCTTTTCTATTTGGTTCCTTTCCAACTGGTCTTTCCAATCGTGTGAAGATCTTCCTCTTCCTCTGCTTCCCACAGCGAGTACTGGGTTCATATCTCATACAGCTTATCGCTCCATCGACTGCAGTATTCGCCATTGCCAATGCGCAAAGCACCATAAATCTTCCGCAAAAAGTTTCCTAGAAAGCTTACAACGCCGAGTCATCACATGTTGTCATTGTTTATGCCTCTGCACTATATAGCAGGACGGAGAATTTGGTCTTTGTTCGTCGAGAGATAAGTTTACTTCGCTTCCTTAACTAGCTGGAGAGAGCAGAACTAAAGGCGTGGTTGTTGTGACCAATGATATCGATGTCATCGGCATATGCCAAAAGACCAAGTACTTAATCAAGTTTATATTTAAACGAGAGACGACGGATGGAACGGCTTCTACTTTTGGGAAAGATGACTTGGTACAGGCCACATACATGACATTCAGATTGACAAACTCGGGAATGTGAAATCGACCTCCATCCTTAATCACATCACATCGCCTACAAATCAGTAAGACTACAAAATTTTTAATATCATGCAATGAATTTTCTTTACCAGAAATTTCTTTGGAATTCTCTCGATTCTAAGGTCGAGGAATGTGCTAAAAGGCCCTCAAGCATATTTACGGGGGCCTGCCTAAGATCTCTCACTTAAAAAATGAATCTCAACTAGCTTTGAGTAACCTGCCTAATTCGGACTAAAATGTCGTTTAAAATGAACCAAGTTAGGTTAGGTTAATCTGGTAAGCCAATGAGCCACACATACGAGGTTTGACAATTAAGTAATGAGACTGATTTTATTGCCACGCTCATGATAAACCTATAACCTTCAAATTCCCTTTTTCCTTTTCCGGCATCCCTCCCCTCTCCATTGATATATATACCATCGCTCTAGCTTGTTTAGTTCGCCTGCTGCGACAAGTTGAGTAGACGTGTGTTTGTAGTGCTCGTCACGAAAATGGTAAAACGAAATCAAGAGCAATGCGTCGCGATAAAATTTTGCGCCAGATTGGGCGACACAGCTTCGGAAACCTACGCTAACATTGTAAGAGTGTAAGGTGATAGTGCTCTTAGACTCGGAAACCAAACGCCAAAGCTCACAATGGTTGTCTCCGCGCGCCCCCCGGCCGAAAAAAGTTCGCATGAGCAAGTCGAAGGTGAAAACGATGATTATTTTCCTTTTTGATAGCCGTGGAATAGTCCAAAAAGAATTCGTTCCACCGGGGAAAACTGTGAATCAAGTCTACTATTACCAAGTACTCGAAAGTTTGCGAAAACGAGTCAACAGGGTGCGCTCAGACATCGCTCGTAACTGGATCCTTCATCACGACAACGCGCCGTTCCACACTGCCCTCAGCGTGTCTCAGTATTTGGCCTCTAAAGGGATCGCAGTGTTGCAACAGCCGCCTTATTCGCCCGACATGAGACCCTGTGACTTTTTTGTTTCCCAAAACAAAATCGTTGGTCAAAAGAACCCATTTTGAGTCGATTACGGACATCCAGGCGGCCGTGACGAGAGTACTCGCGGACATCCCAGTCCAAGCGTTCCAGAAATGTTACGAAGCAGGCAAAACGCGCTGGAATCGCTGTATAGCTGTCCAACTTTGAAGGGGATGGCAGAGTTGTAGAATAATTTTCAAATACACGGTTTTTATGGAATCAGTCTCATTACTTAATTGTCATACTTCGTAGACTAGTTACAGGGAGCATGAGATGTAGTCATCTAGATATAGTCAAGCAGATAACCAAAATTGGTTAAACCTCTACTTAATACCTTAGACTTCTCTACAGATCTCCCAAAAAGATATATACCAAAAAAATGTTAACCCTACCTCCAGATATCGATTATTATATCGTCTTGGATCTCAATAGGCGGCTTTGTTGACTATACCTGCACCCATCAACTCCAGCGGTTAGTAGACACCTCAACAGCAGCAAATAGAACATAATGGACCGCCTGCTAGCTACGTGCTCGACACATATTCAACTCTGCTTGCGCATTTAATTACTTAAGCACATATGCAGTTGCTTAACTATGTGTGCGTGTGTTGTCCCCGACTACACGTGTACCTCCACTCTACGCGTTTGCATTTAACCAAACCCAAGCATCTCCATTTCCACTTGATGTCACTTCAATAGCTCGCTGCGCGCCTACCAACTTGCGTGCGGAAGCATATTAATCTCTCACAAAAAGCTCCTCACTACCGCTTGTTGCAACACATTATCCACTAATGCCTGCTACAATGTACGGTTCCCCCCCTCAACAAATACACACGCGCACATGAGCATAGACTACAAGCCGGGACATAATCTACACTTTGTATCTGCCAGGCAAATCCTGCCAATGCACTTTATCACTGCTGCCCATGGACTGGGCAGGCGGCTGGTGTCGTGCCGGCTAAAAGCCATGTTTTGGCCAACGAATGACCGGCAACATTAACATTATCATCGATAAATGGATTTGCTGAAATATTTTCTAGCAACAACAACATCATTGAGCGCACATACCAACGCAGCCGCATTTACGTGTGTATGTGTGTATATGCTGGTGTGAGTGAACAGAAAATTTAGAACTTTACACCTACCAGCCTATTGAACTGCCTCAGACCGAGACCGAGACCGAGCGTGGTCCACACACATACCCGCATGCGTGTCGATAGCTGCAGCAGTTGCTTTTGAGGCTTTGAACGCGCGGCTATTTGACCCCACTCTGCCGGCACTACATTATCGATTGCTGATCTTTTTGGTTTAGTGCGACAATACAAAGTTGCTTGTAAGCGCTGGTTGGTGCGGTAACTGGCGTACGAGGGGAGGGGTATGGCAGCAGTCAAAACGAAAGCTCATAGCAACATATATCGCCTGGTAAGCCGTTTATAACAAGCCACTTCCCAAGCACAACGAAATTTGTCCCTCGAAATTTATGCGCTGCAAGAAGTCATTTTTGTCTGCTGTCGTTATTGTTGTTGCTGTTGTTGTTGCTTTCGTTGAACAACTAACTTAATTTCGGTGGCCATTGTTGATAGCGCTGCCCATAACATTTATCGCTGGATTTGCGCTGTCGCGCCAATTCAAATATCTACAACAATACAATAAACAATCGACAGCCGAAGCAAATAAATGGGCGACTTATTGAGTCGCCTACGCTCTGAGGACAGAACAAAAAATGCCTTCCAACTTTTGTTTATTTTACTTGAGGGTGGTTCTTAAATGTAGAAGAAGGTTTGTGCATTAGATGAACTATGCATAAAATGCTGTATCGGTATTTCTGCAGTAAAAATGTTTAAGGGTGGCCCAAGACCACAGAGGGACTTTCTTCAACTTATGGTCAACATAATAGGTCCATTACGCGGACTATTCGCAACACCACCACCCATCTTGAGACCCGCCATTCATTACTGGCTAATATTCGACCGAGTAGACAACGTCCTGCACGCAGTGAAGAAAATATAGACCGTGGAGAGTCGATTCAGCGCTATTCGCAGCAACTCGGACTGACCTAAGGAGAGACTTGGCGCATTTTTCGTCGAGATCTTAAATTGTAAGCGTACAAAATACAGCTTGTCCAAGAACTGAAGCCGTTTGACATTCCCAAGCGACAGGCTTTGCTCTATGAGCTCTTAAAATGTTCCTAGAAGATCCAACGTATTCCAGCCAAATTTTGTTCAGCGACGAAGCCCATTTCTGGCCCAATGAGACCACTTCGGTAATCAGATTATTTCACGTTTTGGGGCGGTCGAATGGCCACCAATATGCTGTGATATCAACCCCACTTCGACTCAGGCCTTAGAGTAAAATATCACGAGTGGCATTTGACAGTCACCAGTCCAAATGCTCGAACGAGTCATCGAAAATTGGTGTCAACGCATGGACCATCTAAGACGTAGCCGCGGCCAAAATTTGTAAGAGAAAGATGTGTCGATAAAGTTGACCCCTGATATATGCACATATCCCGAAGACTTACGGTATGAAATTATGTAGCTAACAAAATGGTCTTCTAAGAACTTTTTTCTCTTCTGAGACAAGTCTGAACTTTGTCTGTTTAACTAGGTTCTCTGTTTTGATGGTTGGGTTTGGTTAGGTTATGTTCACATTTTTGTCACAAAAGAGACTAACTTAGACATCGAAACCGTGAAGTCCATTATAAAAAAAGTCCAAAAAACAAAGATTTCTCGCAAAATTCATTTCGTGTTCGGAGTCAGCTTAAAACGTGTTGAAATGCATTTCGAAAAAGCTGTAGAGTGAAGGAGGTTAAGTAACAACCGTTACTACCGTCTATAAGTACAGTTTCAACACAATACTAAAGATTTCTCGTAATACCTACCTGACAACGAGAGACGAAAGGGTCTTTGGTACCTTACTTATATTCGTCTCGTTAAAAAGTAGGTTGAAGCCGGTTTTTAATTTGATCTCAGTCCTCATTGATGTCTACTGTAGAAAGCGATTTCGATTACGATATGTAGATTTTCTGTACAGCAAAGTATTCTGGTATCCAGATTCTGTCCCAATCGTGAAAAATGTGAAGCATTCTTCAACCCGAAGAGCCAGTGATGTGGCAACAACTATCGAAACATATTTTAGATCTCTAAAAGATGTATCTCGTAACCTCTTTTTCTTATAAAGCATACCACAAATCACTTCCTAGACGGATTGTGTCACTAAGTAGAGTTGTTCTTCCATTGAGATATGAATGCTTTAAAGACAGTTTAGAAAATAAACTTTCTTGTACTTTCTGAGTAACAATAAAACTTTATTCCTCTAAACAGGCAACAAGGGGTGTTTGAAATATAAGTCCTTAGTCTTAGTAAATACATTTGGTACCCTTCGTAAGGAAATATTTGTTTGTGTAGTCTGCAAAAAATTTTATAAGAATTTTTGTTTGTTAGCCTGCAGCACAAATATCGAAAAATAGAATTCTTCAGTCCCCCTATGTTTAGTCTTCACAACTAAATTTGGACTTAAAGTAATTCCCAACTTTTAATCCAAAAACTAGATTATTTTTTCAACTGCAAGTTCCAACCATTAAATTAAAAACTAACGAATAGCTGAGGAAATTACAACGAAAACACCGTTAATTTAATGTATAATTTTAGGACCACCCTAACGCATCTATTTACAGTTCACTGTGTTTATCGGCAATTTGTCTGCTCCTTAGCAATGTGGGCAAATACATAAATAAATTTTGATCTTAAGTCATCGCCTTATGCGTGTTTATCCCCCATAATGCTTAGATATCGTATGCCACGCTTCTAATACAATAAGCGATTATATAGTGTCACACGTATGTTTCTCATGTACATATGACCTTTTTCCTTAAGCGTATACGCCCTCAGCGTTTTAGTGACATAGCATTATTATTAGTAAGCGCGTTGAAATTTATCTCTTTTTTTGTTTCTTCTCACCCTCGCCTTCATTACTCGAGTGCCGCCTTCTACGTGCCAGCGCTATCCTTCATACTCAAACTTTCCACTTTGGTTAGCTTTTATTTCGCTTTATCTGCTTTCACTAACTGTTTCATATTTTTCTCTCTTTACCCAGCTCTTGACACTTCGTACTTAATCGCTTTGAGTCTTCTTTTTTTATCTTTCTAAATTATAAGCCAAATTTTTTTTATTATCAGCCGGCATTATCCCTTTGTGGCACGTGTTGTTTTTGTCTTTTTTCTATTCTGTTGTTGTTATTTGCTTTTTTTAACCTTCATGCTGTTGCTATTGTTGTTGTTACTGTCTGTTTATGTAGTTGTCCTTAATGTGCATTTAGGCGGCTCAAATTTGTGTCCGTTTAGTGGTCAATTTAGTGGTGCCGAACAGCAGTTAAATAAATCCTAGGAAATATGTTTGCACTTATACACTTGGCATATGCATGTCTGAGCAAATAGATGGGCTTACGTATATTTGAGGATATACCCAGTAAACCAATTTTTTTGTAAACTGTTTTCGTCGGTAACAAGCTTATATCCCAGTCTAAAGGATATAAGTCCAAACGGCAGTGGGAGAAGAGGCTGCCATCGCGCAGAAAAGGAAGAAGAACTTCTTCGCTCTCGTAAGCAGGTGATCGAGGGTTTCAACTCTGGCAACAAGAGAGAGCGGTGGTCGGAATATATAACCGTCTCGAAGGCAGGTCCAGCATGAAAGAGGACGTGTTGAAACGGCTGGTTTGGGCCAGAGAGAAGGTGAAGAATGGAGGCGCCCTTGAAAAAGAGGAATTGCAGAGACGGAGCCGGGAAACTAGACGTCAATCACGCAGACGACAAACCAACAACGTCAAAAGCAGCGGCAGCGAAACGGCATTTGGCCGTCGTAGGCCGCTGGGACAAATGTCATACTCGTAAGAACGATGGAAAATAGTGTAAATGAAGCTATTGGAAGCCCTCATTACGAGAATGGCCGCTGAATCAAGGGGACACATGCCTTGGATTGATGGAGCAGGATGGCTTAGCGGAGTCAAAATCTTGAAATGTAACGCCGACTCGACGCTAACATGGGTAAGTGCAGCATCAAGCCGGAGAACTATCAATTGCCCTGTTAAAAGAATTTGAGCCCTCGGCAGAAAACGTTTAGCATCAGAGGTCTATGACATTAGAAGACAGATAAGGTAAGGTTCATTTAAGAAATAAAAAAATCTAGAAAAAAACAGTTGACATTGGTTATCTTCTAGCATTAAAAAATGTAAACCGTCAGACCAAAGCTTTCATTATAGCTTTCACTAAAGCTTTTATTTTGCTCAAACTATGAAAAGTACACCGAAATGTTTATTTTAAAATCAGTTAACATCATAGAGAACTCCACATTTTGTTCATTGGGTTACAGCTTACACTTTTCCTTACACAAACAATTACATATTTTCGGCTAACACACAAAGTGGTTTATGTGCTTAGCTGGTGATTGCTTAGCATTGGCATGTTTATAATTTTTTATGTGGTTTTCCAGTAGTTAATGGAACTTTTAAAATGCACAAAAGCAAAATAAATTGAAAAGCAATTGCAAAGAAGATAGTGAAGGCTTAACCTACGTTCATTAAATAAACATGTAGAAAAGTAATTAATTTTTACATAGAGACTGAAAAGGAATTTACTACGAATGCAGATTAGAGGTCAAATGTAGTATACTTTTTTAACAGTTATCGAATCCCTTATAAATATGATATAAGGTCTAGTAAAACGAAATCGATTTTCTTAGCATTAAATTGAAGGATTTATTTTGCATACTTAGTGTGATCCGATTAAAGTCACCAAAGAAAATGTTTAAATTTGTCGTTATTTTTCACTACTGGTGTTCATCTTAGACGTGCCATCAAACTATAATGAATGAAGCAAAACTGTGTGGGAGACCTTTCAGTACAAAGCGTTGTTTTTCTAACGCCATGCAGTGGTTTACAATGCGAATGCCATCTATGGGAAAAAATACTGATTTCTTATAACTAGACCACTAAAGCCTCCCCGAGGGCTGATAACAGTTCGCCCCTGTTGCAGTTGGGAGGTATCTAGCTAAAGACCGACTTCTTTTCTGGGCTTTCAGATAGACAATCTTAATATGGTTTTCGTGCGGATTCGTGCGGATGATCAATATGGCTGGAGCTCTTAAATAAACCAGACTCGATCGGAGATTACGGATATTTGGCACACTATCCGTAATAAGACAAACTTACTTACGTAGCGAAGGCTATGCGCAAGCGAACCTACTTTCCGCTACACTCGTGGGTCCAAAATATGAACCAATACCATAAAAACATAAAAAGAAAATATTATCGAAGTCCGGATATCCGGGAAAAAGTCGAAGTGAATTTGCTCAAATGCAGAGGGCAACTATGTATTGTAACCTGCTCGAAAACAGCTAGCACAAAGACAGAAGCAAAGATTGATTTAGGTGCAAAGGTTGGCACTAACGGCGCTGCATACCTGTTAAGAAGGATGCAACTGCTTCGCCAAGCAATGAGGTGAAAAGGTTCTATGTAGTTTTAAGCTTGAACCGACAGCACCGGCAACCAAGAGACCAGCTGAACAGGATAAGCTGCCAGCCAAAAGGCCAAAGATCAAAGGCGAAGTGATGCCCGGAACTGCATTACCATTAGTAAACTGGATAAGGGCGATCCTGAAGGAAAAATTTTCAGAGCCCAATTGAAATGGGTGCAAGTTGCCTGGCGCTGGAAGTACCATTCAGCAATTCCGATCCGTCACCGTCATGCACAAATACTGGCTGCTATGTATATAAAATAAACGCTTTGTCCGGTGACTAGTACGTCTCTTTGGACACGGAATCCAGTGGAAAAATTCATTACTATCAAAAGTGATGTTCAGTAATCACTAATAAAGGTCATTGTTAGATTATATAGAGTATACGAGTACATCAACTAATAAATCCAGTGCTTCCATAAATCTATATTTCCGCCTGTAAGATAATATCTACTATTGATATCACATAAAGTAGAAGAAGCTAGGCGAACATAGTATTAATGAACCGATCAACCAGAAGAATAATGAAACACAGAATAAAAAGAGGAATGAAACTTCATTCCTGTGTTTGATTCTACGCAACCTAAACTAACTCAAATTTGTATCCGATAAAGAAACTAACAACTTACCGATCTACAAGTAAATAAAATTTGATCGCCGAACTAACAGACTTTGGTGGGAATAAATTGGAGCTTCCTCACGTCAATTGGTTCGACCTAACCCAAATATACCCAATTTTGTAACCGATATCGAAACCTACAACTTGCCGATCTCGTTATTCAGATAGATGGCGGAAAAATAGGCTTTGGTCAGATAGTATACCACAGTAACCATAATAACTTATGCCAATCAAGAAGAAGAATAACTGTAATAACCTATTACCCAGACATGTACAAGTAGATTCGATTTCATATATAACCATGCAGAAAGTACGCCTGAGCACAGAGGAATTTTGGAGCTTTGCACAACCAGTATTAAGACAGAAGTTTTAAAAAGTTCATTTAATCGCTTCACAATTTTATTAGGAAGAACCGGAACTGTATAAAACAAAAAGCTTTTCAGTGAAAGCTCTACTCTTATTCTCGTGTAAGCAACTTAATTAAGCGCATCTGCTAATCATCAAAGAAACCTAACTTAATAGAACAACCGAGTACAGAGCTTGAGCATTGCTAATTAGATTTGAACTGCTGCAGCCGAGTATCACTGAATCATCTGCATGCCATTGCACTTTAATCAAACTCTGATGAAATTTTTTTAAAAATGTGGACATATGATTGAAGCTTCTGTTGAACTGATGAAAAGCTCTCGAGAATTTGTTTGACATGCTCATGCTGCTTGTCTTTTCAGCCGAAAATTTCTGCTCTATTTCTATTTATTTTCGCTTATCTTCTTAGCTTTACATTTTTTTTTTTTTTTTTTTTTTGCTGTTCTGCTCGTTTTTGGTGCAAAAAGCAAATAGCTGCTGGACATTGATTGCTTGGTTTGCGTGCCAGTAAGCTTATGTTGGATATATGTGACATGCAAGTAAGTATGTCTAAGTCCGGGCGTTTTATTGACGTCTGTGAAATGGAATTCCCGCTGCTGTTTGGTGTGTGATGTTTGTGCCGCTTGTTGCATCTGGTCAACGCTTTGAGCTGCCGAGCGATATGTGTTGATTGCTTGTTTTTTTTTTTGTTTCGACAGACGCTATCGGCATTATACTCAATTTGTGCGCATATGCATGTGTGCTCAAGTAATAGCATTTGCCATTTTTTTCTCATTTTTCTTCAGTTCGAAGGCGAAGGCGAAGCGATCTCTCTTTTTTATACCTTAAATGGAGAATATTAGGTTTGCCACAAGGTTTATAATATCCAGAAGGAAACGTCGGAGACCCCATAAAATATATATATATTTTATAAATTATCTTCATGATGAGCTGAGTCGATTTAGCCATGACCGTCTGACTATCCGTCTGTATGTCTCTCTGGAAACATGGGAACTAGTCCTTCAATTTTTGAGATTTCGATCTGAAATTTTTCACACGTTCTTTTCTCCTCAAGAAGCTACTCTCTTGTTAGAACCGCCGATATCGGACTACTATAGCATATAGCTGCCATACAAACTGAACTATCGGAATCAAGTGCTTATATGGAAAACTTTTTCATTTAATGAGATATCTTCTCCAAACTCAGCGCAGATAATTGCGTAAAGCAGTGAGGCCAATCTTTGAAGAAATTGTTCAAATCGAACCACTATAACATATAGCTGCCATACAAACTGAACCATCGGAATCATGTTCTTGTAAGAAGTCTCTTGTATTTCTGAAGGGTATTAAAGCTTGGGTGCAACAGAAGTTATAGTTCTTTTCGTTCTCTTTTTTTTTCTTTCTCTTTTCGGTTTCTCATTTTCTTCACTCCGATTTCCATTTAAAGTCTTGTGCTTTCTTTAACTGCAGTTTTTCACTTTCGGTTTTTTTTTCTTTTGTTGCTTTATGTTCCACGCCTTCGTTTGTCCACATGCTTGCTATCTTAATTTCAATCTTACATACACACGCTCGCTTTCTTCTGCCTCTCTTTGGCCGACAGTTCAAGTATGCACTTTTGCGTATGAAATGAAAACGACTATTTGGACAGGAAGCCTTGGTCTATTGCGTTTCACAATTGCTTGTTGTTGTTTTTCTTTTTTCATTTCGCCAGCATATGCAGCAGGCTGTGCACACAAAGCTGAAAATAGTTTGGTCCAGAAAAAAGTGTGTTTCAGACATGTTGTATCTGCACTTGTTTCCTCGCTCTTTGAAATTGTTCGCCTTTTGTGTGTGTGCGCGCTTTTGGTTTTGTTAGTGTTGTTACTGTTTTTCTGCCATTTTCATTTCTTTATCTCGCAGCAATTGTTTCGGCGTGTTGCTCAAAACCCATTTGGTAGATTGTCTTACTCGAAACGGAAATTGTCGCAAGTCCTTAATGAAACTTTCATGAACTTCCGTTGTAGTTGCTGAAGTGTTGTTATTGTCCTCGTGTTTTTTTGCT
Organism: Bactrocera zonata; assembly: GCA_037783105.1. Classification (NCBI taxonomy): domain Eukaryota; kingdom Metazoa; phylum Arthropoda; class Insecta; order Diptera; family Tephritidae; genus Bactrocera; species Bactrocera zonata. Next base: position 1,457,227 of record JBAWJQ010005959.1, on the reverse strand, counting down.
GCTGTTGTTGTTAGAGCATGTTTTTTAGCTCGCTTCAGTTCGGCGTGTTGTTTGTGTGGTCGTGCTTATGTTATGCTATCTGTGGGTATGTATTGTCTTATCGCCATTTTTATGTTTCCGGAATTTTGTTTTTGTTATCCTTCCAGTTTTTGCTTTCGCTTTTCTCTTTATTTTCATAGCTGAACTTTTCCGCTTCATCGGTATCGTTTCCAAATTGGAGCTTTGGTAAGTTACTTCCACCGTTTTGTAAGGCGCTTACCGGTTATTCTCATATTTGGCGACTTTAACGCCAGGGTGGGCAAAGAAGGTATCTTTGGCACTACGGTCGTTAAATTCAGCCTCCACGACGCAACATCCCCAAATGTGTTGAGGCTGATCGATTTCGCCGGGGCCCGAAATATGGTTATCTGTGGTACTAGATTCCAGCACAAGAAGACACATCAAGCTACCTGGATGTCTCCGGATCGAAAAGGCACCAACCAGATCGATCATGTTGTGATAGACGGAAGACACATCTCCAGTGTTCTAGACGTGCGTACGCTCCGAGGTCTTAACATCGACTTGCACCACTACATTGTTGCAGCCAAGATTCTCACTCGTCTCTGTGCAGCAAAAAGCGCACGTCAACAAACACAAGGAAGATTCGGCGTCGAGAAGCTGTAATCACAACAGACAGCCAAACGATTTTCTACTCGGCTTGCACTCCTGCTCTCTGAGAGCACTTGCCAACAACTTGGTATAAGGGAACTGTGGGACGTCATTTCAAACTCCTTACGTACAGCTGCAACCGAAACCATTGGTTTTCGGAAAGTGCAAAAAAGCAGCTGATACGACGAGGAGTGCCGTGTCGCAACGGAGAGAAAACAGGCTGCCTACCTTGCAACGTTACGATCGACGACAACACGTGCGGGTTGGAATAGATACCGAGAGTTAAAGAGGGAAGCGAGACGCATTTGCAGACAAAACAAGAAAAAACGTTAACTTCGGTTGCACCGAAGCTAAATACCCTTCACAGGTGCATTTCTGTTAGTAACTATTTGTTCAGTTTGTATGGAAGCTATATGCTATAGTCGACCGATCTGAACAATTTCTTCGGAGATTACATTGTTGCCTTAGAAAATAATATATACCAAATTTCGTGAATATATCTTGTCAAATGTGAAAGATGTCCATACAAGAACTTGATTCCGATCGTTCAGTTTGTATGGCAGCTATATGCTATAGTGGTCCGATATCGGCCGTTCCGACAAATGTGCAGCTTCTTGTCTTCGACAATAAAGAAGAAGAATTCGGTGCTTTAAATTAAACACCCATAATATTAACTGTATTTTCGAGCATTTTTGTTAACTTTATGTAATACTAACCTACAATTTCTATAAGCCAATTTCAAACAAAAGCCTTAAAAACTTACAATGCCTCAATAAAGTAGGAGTAATAGTAGGGATGCACATTAATAATGCAACACCACAGATGACCGCACCAACACACTAACACAGAGGAATAACAATAATTTCCAGTGGGAGCAATTACACTGAAAACAATGGGATAATCTATTGACGTAGCGGCAATTAAAGTAAGCCAACGCCGTCGACACAAATTGAGCCAAACGAAAGTGTCAGCCGGCAAAGGACACAGGCACGGTGAGGAGAAAGGAGAGCGCGACGCCGGCTGCCTGGCATGTGCAACTTTTTTAACTGTTATTGTTTTAAAAGCTACCACATGTGGCAACACGAATTAGCCAAATAGTAAATAAATGCACTCACAACAACCACAACAACTGCATACGTGCCACACTGGGCCTCGTTTGGTGGGTGTGGGTGGCATCAGCAGCTGTCAACTTGTGGCAGTCAAGTAAAAGCCACAATGTAGCAAACAAAGTGGGCTTTTTATACCAACACACATACACAGCAACCACCAATGTGTATATATGTGTTGTTGCGACATAACAAAGAGCGGAAGTGGTCCCTCTTCTGCGTCTTCCGGTTGCATGCAACACCGCCCTGCGGACTCTTGTCGCTTGAGGGAATAAAAAGAACAAAATGAAACCTGAAAATCCGCTGACGGCTGTCGGCGGCTTTCTTTTAAGCGCAACGTTGAATGCAAGCGATAGTGAAAGCCGCAACAGCAACAACAACAACAGCAACACAATGCCGTTTCAAGCTTCGTTAAACGCGGTGAATAGGCGCGCCAGCACACACACATACATGCGCGGACTTACATGTGCCTGTTTACCTCATGTGTATGCATGTGTTGCATATAGGTGTGTGTGTGTTTGTGTGTGTTGGAGCCATATTCCCGTTGGATATGTTTCCCATGCACATTGCACTCGTTAAAGTTGTTGTTTGCCATTGTTATGGCTGCCAACTTGCCAACATAATTGTTGCAAGCGCCAACAAAACTAAATAACAACAACAATAGCAGCAATAATAATAACGGTACATTGTTGTAACTTAGCCAAAAGTTTTGTGAGGACAAAGTTTTGCACTCGCCTCAAAGTGTTTGCTCGTTGCAGTCGTTGTTGTTGTTGTTGGTGTTGTTGCTGTTATTCCCACTCGTTTGGCAAGTTGCTACAGTGCAGTGGCTTTTTTCCTAACTGCTTACCGCTACTGCTTTTGTCGTTGCTGCCACTCCAAATGTTTATGTGCACAAACACACATACACACACACACATGCATACTTGTTTAAGTAAGCACATTGATTATAGTAAACGGCAACTTTTTCTTGCTCCAACACTTGCCATCAAAGTGCGGCAGCATGAAGATGCATACAAAGAGGAGAAGTGGCAAGCTTGGCAATAAGAATAAGAATTTGTTGGCGAAGCGGGAGAGGAATAAATGGTAATCCTTTGCCATAAAGGCGCTGCCAGCCACAATGTCTTTCGCCACTCACACACACATGGACATGCACATGTCTCTCCTTGCAACACGCGCCACCACAGCCACAAATTCGAACTATAACTTTCAAGTGTCGCGCTACAAAATCCACTAACAAACTGTTTACTTGGCCAACAACACTTCTGCGAAATTCGAAAACTGCTAGACAGCCAAACGGTAGTTATTGGCGTTACTGTTGTTATTGTTGTTGTAGTTGTTGCTGACACTTAACTTGACAAAGTCTGCCATTAGCGTTAATTATTTGCAATTCATTGTGTTGGTTTAATTGAAATACCCAAATGGAGCCGTGGACCGAGCGCGCGACCAATGGCGGACTAACGGGACGTTGTGCGCAACAATAACCAATATTACAATTGAACGCATAAAGGACATGGCATAGCGGTATAGTAGTCTTCGGTCGCCAGTCATCCGCACTTTCGGTGGCTGCCTTAATGTTATTGAGCAAGTGTCTGAAGTTTTCAATTAATTTGATAAACGGTCAACATAATCAACTTTTGTGGGTAGAGAGGGTAGCAAGCTGAAGGGGTGGCATGTAAAATGTTCTAGTCTAATATTGTAGGGCATGTGGAGAGATAATTTCAATCGGAAGCTGAACAAATGAATATTACTTTATACTAACTATAAATTTCAGTGTATTTTTAGTTCGTAATAAAATTATACCAGAATGCTATGCTGTTAAACATATGCGAGTACCAACGAGAAGTATTGATCCAATTTTGACAATTTTTAGACGTTTACGTAACTTAATATAATATTCCTTAAAAACTTTATTCCAATAGCTTTACTTCAGCTAACAAGTCAATTGAAAATTTCCCCAAAAGAGGTTACTACCGACGAAAAATTCCGTAAGGTAAACTTCTTCGAGATATCAAGCAATCTGAAGATATCAAATGATCGTATACACCATATCAATAACGAATATTTGGGTATGGAATAGCCCTGGTTAAAGTGAATGCCGCACGAGCTCATCTTTGACCAAAAGCAACAAAGAGTTGATGATTCGGAGCAGTGCTTGGAGATGTTAAAGCCTATAAACCTGAGTTTTTGCGACGATATGGACAATGGATGAAACATGGCTCCAGCATTTTACGTTTAACTCCGAAGTCCAATCGGCAGTCTCACAATGAATCTGCTCTAAAGAGTGCAAAAACGCAACAAGTTGACTGGCAAGGTTATAGCGTCTTAGCGTCTGTGTTTTGGGGTGCGAATGGAATAGTTTTTATTGACTACCTTGTAAAAGGGAGGACCAACAACGGCGATTACTACGTAGCCTTATTATGCTGTTTGAAGGGCGAAATCGCCGAAAAACGGCCGAATTCGGAGAAAAAGAAAGTGCTGTTTCACCAAGCCAAAGCAACGTGTCATCAAAAGTGAAATCGATAGCAAAAATTAATAAATTGGGCTTTAAATTGCTTTCGCATCCACCGTATTCTCCAGATCTATCCCCAGCGACTATATCCTACGCTCAGACCTCTAAAGAATGCTCGCATGGAAGAAATTTTCATCGAATAAAGGGGTGATCGCTGAAACTGAGGCCTATTTTGAAGCAAGGGATAAATCATACTACAAAAGTAAATCGATCTGGCCCATTAAAGACTTTAAATAGGAATATTATGTACAAACATGGTTGAAATTGGTTGAGTAGAACCTGAGGGATAGAATGTCACTTTAAGGTGGGCGAAGGCATGCCCATTGTCCACTTTATACACCGGCTCCTATAAGACCTTTTTGTCTCACGAAATACGTCAAATTAAATGTTTTTGGTGCATTTATTCACAGAGTTAACGTATTTTTAGTAGTTTTAACGAAATGTTTTATAAGGAGTATTTTATATATCGCAATTCAAATAATTTCGTTTCAATATTACACTGTTAGTAATTAAACGTCACTGAATTTGACATAGGGATAACCTTATTTTAGCCTTACAAACCAATATAGAAATACATATTTTTTCAAACGAAGAGAACACCCCTTTAAAGGGGTTTTTGTTATCACCCAGTGCTTTCATGAGTAAGCATGTGGCTGGCTTAATAGATTAAAATTTTTTCTTTATATTAACAAAACGGTCTGAAGTTTCAACTGAACCTATGAAAATTGTTAATAGTTTTACAGCTTAGGAAAATAGTATTTTATTTGAAGCACATTTTCATTTTAAAATACATATATGTACTACGAGTATTAGAGGATTGAAAGCCCTATTCCCATACACCGATAATGGATGCATTGTTTTACGCATGTGAATCTGGATGTACCAAAGTTTGATTGGCGGCCTCCTGGCTTTGTCTTCGCCCATGACAAATTCCAGTATAGTCCACAATTGCAAGAAAGCACTAAGCTCAATAAAACATAAGCTCCACCTAGACTTGATCTGTGTTTCCGGCCACAGGAACATTTTCGGCAAAGAAAAAGCAGACGAGTTGGCAAATTCAGGAGCTTTCCTTAACGAATTCGAAGCGGTGCTAATACCAAGCCCGCTAGGATCGATCAAAAGAGAGATTAATAGACAATTACAACAATTTGCAAATAACTGACGGAAAAACATAACAAAACGTATTTTAACTAACCAATTATGGCCAACATATGGCAAGAAAAGAACTAACGACTTATCAATAGGAAAAGTATCTACAGAGTAACAGGTACCATAACAGGGCACTGGCCATTTGGAGAACAGCTGCCGAGGCTGCGGAACAACAAGGATCAAGGAAACAATTTTCCACTTTCTCTGCGAATACCCAACTCTATCACAGATCCGACACAGAGCACTTGGAATCCATCAAGCACCAAACCTTGAATGGTTTTCTGCTAAAAACATATCAGACATAAGTAGCTTCATAGAAACCTCAAAATCGTTTGAGAGAGAAGGTGAAACGTGTTAGCAGATACAGAGGGTTCTACGAATAGTGCATCAATATGGCACAGCCAGTGCTAATTGTGTCCGAAGGACAACAGGGCTGCTTTCTTACATATCTGCCTACAACTTCCTTGAATGTTTGAAAATGTTACATATGTATGAGTACATTTAAAATTTTAATTCTTCCAAATGAAGAAATTCGTTACTTAACGAATAGTGCTTTGAAAATATATATATAACTTATACTTACTTCAGAGTATATGAATCACTAATCCTTAACCTCTCCCGTTATTCAAATGTTTTCTCTTCTTGAAAATTATGAACCATGAGTTGCAAATAACAGACGAAAAAGTTGTTGAGAATGTTTTTAACGTTAGAGATTAATTTAACTATAATGCTTCACAAACTGAATATAAACTGAGAGTCGTTAGATTATGCAATCTCTCTTTCCATATGTTGAAGATTCTATTTCTTAGAGGTAGTACCACCTAGAACTAACTTTTTTATTTTATAAGAGGAAATATAACAAAAAAAAATTTCCAAATACCGCCTACTTTGCTATTAATTTCTTATAAAATATGATTTCGGCCAAATGTCAAGTTTTCCAATAGAATAACGTGGTAATAAACTGCAACGACGCTGGTACGTGAGACTTCTAGAGAGGCACACGAACTCTTTGGAATCGTTATACAATTAGAGAAAATATTCTGGTAGCAAGACCACAGCCCACTAAGAAATTAAAAAATCAAAAAAGTGAAGAAGGACGTAACTCTTTCGTCCCGATTTATTCAGCAGCGCCTTTAGATCAATGTTTCAGCGTCAATTCAGTGGGAAACCGAGAAGATGGTCATTGCAGACACTACAATATTAAAGAGCCTTTCATTAGCAAAACGCAACTGAAGGCACCTTGGCCTATCTAAAACCCTTGTTGAAATTTATAAGCAAGCAATTACTACGGCTGTTATATTTGGCTGCTATGATGAATTTTTGAGGACTTTGAAGTTATACAAGTATATGTGAACAAAATATTATCAGACACCCATTACAGAGCCAAAGTCTGACCATGGCGCTAAAATTATGTAGGAAGTAGAGATTACGAACTTTTTGCCATACCAGTTACAACTCAAAACCAAAATTTTAAACTGCGAAGCATGAAAAAGACGAACCTTAAATATTTTCAACCCTTGAGAAGGCAGAAACAAGTGCTTGGCAAGCAAAGCTAACGGCCTACGCTTAGAGCCAAACCCACAAACAAGCCACAATGGAGCGAATTAGGCAAATTTGTAGCAACAACAATAACACAAGCATCCAACAGCCATTGGTGAGCCCTGCAAATAACTAAATTCTAATAAAATAATCGAATATGTTTGACAAGGAGCAAGAGTAATATGCAAATTATGATTGTTGCTCATATTTTATGCACTCGAACACGCACACACACTTCACAGCAACGCCACACTTGTACGCGTATAATATGCGCCTGCCATTACTTAACCGCTAACACTTCTGGATAACCGCGAAACGGCACTTCAAATACACCTACAACAATAGCAACAACAAACAACCATAATTTGTATATTAAAACATAAGCGTGAATTGCCTAAAATATATCAACAACAACAGCAACAATAACAACAGCAATAAGGATTGAGGAGTTTGCCGCAAAAATGAGTGTAAGTGCGAACGGCAAGCCGCAGCAAAGCAATCAATTCACACCGAGCGCCAAGCGCCAAGCGACCGAGCGAGCGAGCGTCGGGTAATCAGTGTTGCTTGCAGCATTACTTAATACTGTGGAGAGCAGCAAAATCGATTTTGCCAGCTGCGCTGATATGAGTTCGAGTGTATGTGTGGGTGTGTTGGTGTGTGGTTGGAAATTTTACGGTGGTTTTACGAGTGCGTCGGCCGCACACCTCGTGTAGGTGTGTGTGTGTGTGCGTGAGTGTGGTAAACTCCAAAGCCAGCCTCATTACCGACGCCCTTGTCGTATAATTTTCAGCATAATTTGCGTTTTTATGACAAATGATTTTGCCAGCAAATATTTATGAATTCATAAATTTTGCTAAATGCGAAAATTCGAAAATGCGAAAATTCAAAAAGTGGTTGCGCTGCGGCACCGCCATATCCGGCCGGTATGCTGTGGTGATTGGTGCGGTGAGACGCAAATAATTTTCAATGTAAAATTAATCGGGGATTCATGGCATAAAACAAACGAGTGTGGCAATGACAAAAGAGCTGCCATAGCATAAAGATGAGTACCATATGGCTGTGCGCCTATGTATGTGTGTCTGTGTGTATGCGAGCGCAATTGGAGCGCGTCGAAAGCTTTCGAGCATATTTACTTAGGTTTCACGCACCACTTCGCTTCGCATACAATACGGCCTTACGCCGATTCATGCCAGCGGTGCCTTAGAACTTCTATTCAATGAATATTTCAAAAGTCGCGCCTCATCGCACAAACATAACAAACTGAAAGGGGAGCAGCGATGATGCACAGTGTAAATTTTTTGAGCAAATATATAGATAAAGTTCAGTTTAAAACTTTGAAAATTGAAAAAAAAAAATTAAGTTGGATATAGATCTCCCTTTTATCTCGCTCCGAAGTCTCTTGACAGGCTTACTCAATAAAGGCGAGCTCTTTATATTGAAGATCTCCTGTTAGAGAGGTCTGAAAGTAAACTAGACTGGAAGTTGGACCACGGTGGAGTTTCCACTGCGCCTTCGCCCTCGCACTCGTGTCTGCTTTGCTGCGGAATCCTCAACCCTTGAGGAGATAGGTCATTTTGTTACTGCAATCCGTCTCTCCCAACTCACGACTGTAGAGTTATAATGCACGCGAGAACCGTTGAATCATATCATCAAGTGCCGATTCTTCCGAACAAGGATCGGTTTTGAGAAGGTAGTTCTTTAGATGCTCCCAACCAATGCCAGGTCGGACGTCCCACAGCCTTCAGAAGCAATAGGATTCCCCTCTTTCCTCAAACGGCCATGGAAGTAGACTCGTTCCTTTCGGAGACAGTTAACGTAACAGACCATTAACTGAGGGTTTTGCTTTCAATCTCTGGCGGTTACTCGAAGAGGATCGTGTCGAGAATCTTGCTAGAGAATCTAGATCCTTTAGATTGATCTCCAGCAACCGCTGATCATTTGTTTCATCTAGGAAGGACGACAGAGGCGTCCTAATCCAAAAGCCGTCGCTGAATAACGCCTCTGGACTGAGGAAGAGGAGCTGGTATGAAGGGAAATATATAAAAAACGGCTAGGACTTTGTGGCTGCTAGATTCGAAGACGATGCTGGAGAGCTCTGGATTCTTTTCTCTTCTAATTTTAGCAATGAGGACGTTGTGACAGCTAAGCTCGAGTACGTTGCTGGAGAACTCTGGCTTGTCTCGGCCTATAAGCCGCAAGATAACAAGATGGAGCTACCCTCAGATGAAAAAGATTCTGACGGAGACTCGGAAACGAAGCCAGTGTTACTATTAGTTCGAAAACGAACTCAAGGCACACTGTCTGTGGAAGGTCGGACATAAGCGATAGAGCTTAGTCGCTTTTTGAGTACTCTGCCACTTTTAAAACTGCAGGCAGGTAAGAAATCCTTGACTTTTGAGTAAGTAAAACTTATCGCATTCTTGAAAATATTACTTGGGACTAAAGAATAGCACTTATAAAGCTAAGGTCGTTCGGATATTCGGCAGGTATTTCGTTTTGTCACTACTAAGTTTTCGAAGACAGTCTTACTGCCAGTCCTGTCCTGGTGAATTCATTAGATTACCTTAAGGCTTCACAAAGTATGGTCAAACCTTGAATAAATAAATAGAGTAACTAATGGAACACTTAACATACCTTCTCTGAATAACTTTAAGGCCCTGTTGCGTCTAACATTCCGCTTCCTAACACATCCAATATTGGATTACTTCGTCGTCTTTGAATAAGAAGACAAGCTTTTTTTGAAATTAGATCGCCAAAAAAATTTAATTTTCACCATCAAAATACCACTGTGCGGCCACGTAAAATAATAAATACAACAATAACAAAAGCAATATGCTGTAAACATACAACATTTATAAACAACGAGCAGCAATAAAAAGCCAATAAAAACAATTGTACAAGTTATAAACAAGCTGTTAGACAAAAAGCCCCAAACACATCGGCCAAGCAGCTCGAGAAAAGGGGCGGAGTGGTTAGCGGCAGAGACAGTTAGTTCACCAGAAGGCAACGAGGCGGCAATTGCCTAATGACAAACTAAATGGTATAATTCAAAAATCTCTATGACATATTTATTTTTGTTGGCCGAGCAAAAATAACAAGCTGATATTGCAAATTATATTTATATAAATGTTCGAATAACAAGATGTCTTTGTTTGGCGAAATGTTGGAACATCTGTTGCGTTTCTGTTGCTCATCACAACTTCCGTTAACCCTGTGGGCATGCGGTGACCTTTGAGCGCTCCATTTACTTTGCACAGCACAATTAGTGCCTTACTTTGCCTTTTAATGTCGGTTTGGTGCAAAGTTGGCGTCCTGCGCGGGGATAAGACGCTCCATTTTGTTTGTACTTTATGCACACACGACTATTGTCAGCTTTGTGGGCGCTATTAAAAGCTCTCTCACACACACATACACATGTGCTTTATGCCCACTCAGACGTAATAAATTGATGTGCCCTTATCAATTTCCATTCCATTTGGCAATTAGGATGGTCAGCGCGCACAGGCGATGCCATAATTTTATACTTTACAGTTAGATATTTACTGGAGTAACATATAATTCATAAATATGTATTCGAGTTTTTTTAAATGTCTATCGGCTATTCAGAAGAAGCTTAAAACCGGTAAAACGCATGATTGTCTGATTGACTTTGAGGCGTACTGGCTATCAGGAGTTTAGGGAAGAACTTTTGGATTCTTAAAGAACGATAATAATAACTAACGCTTTTTATTTATGACATTATTTTTCAAAAATCTAGCTCAGTCTCTCATTCTTCTAGAAAGAGTAGGAAGATATTCTTATTTTCCTTTCTCAAACCACCAAAGAAATTTGTTTACTATATTCTAATATACATTATAGTATATTGGCTATTCAGATAAAGTTGTTCGGAGATTACCCAATTGACATGGAGGCGTACTGGATACCAAGGGTCCACTGAAGGTCTTTTGAGTTCTAGAAAGAATATGAAGATAATCATCTTTGTTTTCCTCTACCAACAAATATATTTAGAGACAAGAAAAAGTTATGACGTGGTTTTAGAAAACTCGTCTATGAAAGCTTAACCTCACAAAAACTATGTGTTAATTTATTAATTAACAGATTAACGGTGTCTCTTACCAACATTCCTCGAAAATTTTTATAAATAATTCCAATTAAATTAACTTGAGTGCAATTTTTCGAAGAGCTAAAGGTGAATAGGAAAAAATCACGAACCACTGGTCAGTCTTTTGTAGCTGGAACCGACGTGGAACATCAATAAGACGTACAAGGAACAAATGAGCAAAAATTTCACCACATAACTAGCAGAGATAAACTTTAAGCGCTATTTGTGTGTCTATGTGAGTACATATTCTCCTATGCGGACAACCTCCCGTGCTCTGTTCAGGGTTTTATCTTAATCGCTTATCCCGGCACATAGACAGCACCTTTCAAATCTTCACAAACTGTGTGGAGGGTCACGGAATAACTGTTGATTCGGAGAAAACAGGAATCTTTCACTTCACAAGAAGAACAAAAACTTCACAATTCAATCACTCATCCTTAAGACGTAGAATTATTGTAGTCTCGAGTTATATCAAAGAACTAAGAACCAAAAATCGGACTGTTAGAAAGGAGAACTTATTGAGATAGTCATTTCTCCAAACTGGAGTTTACAACCTCACATGGTCTATTAGCTCTATACAGATGTCATCAGCCCATGTTAACGTATAATGGATGGCATAATCGAAAATGTGCCGGATTTAACTCCTGAAGCAGAGACTCTGGAGGTTATCTCCGACGTCCAGCTAGTATGGATTCAAGTAAGATATGAGCCAATACTTACGGTTCATGATTTTAGGCCATTGCAGCGAGGCTAGGCGTCACTACGGGTATGGTATCATACTGAACTATTTTATATAACTCGGGTTAAGCTAGCAATCCGTCAGAGAAAAGGAAACCCACGAGGAACCAAACACATGGTTTTCATTTCTCAGTAGAGCAGATATAATCGACAATTCCAACAGCGGAATCTACATATTCATTAGCGGATCAAAGGGTGAAACAGGAACAGGAGCGTACTTTCTTGCAGACCGAAATTGTGAGCATAACGGAAGATGTCAAGTAGACTTCTACTTTTAACAGTAAGTCCATAAACGTCCTATAGTTAACATCCCATATTAAGGCTATCCGTAGCGTTATATCTAAATCTCATTGGTTTAGGTTATCCAAGCTGAAAATAACCAGACTTTTAGTAAATAGCTCGGTAATATGACCCAGTCTTATAGGAACAGAAGGAAATGAAAAGGCAGACAAATTTCTGAGGGGCATTGGGAGACACAATTCCTCTAAGATCCTCCAGACCATTCAAATTCTTCAAGGATTGTGTGAAGCTTTTATGCTACTTCTAGGCAAAATTGAGCTTAGTAACATTGTAGTGGTTACAGGGCACCTGCTCTTAAGATCCGACCTTCAGAAATTGGAAAAATTTGATTCGGTAGAATGCAAAGCATGCGATAGGATAATGAAATCTTATCTGTGCGAATGCTCAGCCATCAGGCGGATGAGAATAGACATCTTCCAAGGCTTCCAATACTCTAACTTAAGATACATTGGGCAATTGAGGTTTTTTATAAAATCCACTGAATTTGCTAGATAATGCTTAAATTGGTTTCCATTCGGGAGCACAATGGTCGTAATGATGCCCCAATTGCGGTCTAATTATGACCCGAGGAGACTACCTGCGGTTTGCTACTCAACCTATTCAAACAACCAACGAAATTTTTTAGAGGGTAGTATTACTATATCAACCTCTTCAATAGTCTCAAAGTCTGTGTAATTTTCCATTCCTTGACGATATACAACTATTAATGATGCGTCCACTTTCCTGGACCAATTTAGGTAGTAAGGCTGAGAAAAGTCTCGACATTTCCAGTCAATTAAAGTCTCTTCTGAATACATAAACAATTTTATGAACAATGCAAAATTCATTATCTCACGAAAAGTTAGAAATATATCTGTTTGAGAATTTTTTCAAAAATAACTGCTTTCACTTTTATCTGATTTGAATGTCTTTGTCATAATGTGAATTACTGTCGCCTTCATTTTTTATATGTGCTATATTTATCTTGGCGCTATCGCCGAGTAAAAATCTTGCTTAAGAGCAGTGGAACAGAAATTTCAAATGTGTCAAGATATTGCCGCAACATATTTAAATTTGTTTCGAATTTTTTACAGATTTATGGAAGTACAAGAAAATACAAACAAAGTGTGTGGACCAAATATCTCTATATATGTACATATGTATATGTAAATTATATGAAAAAGGAATGTTGTAAGACCTTGAATCCTCACGCTTATCCCTTGGACATTTATGTATATTTATGTATTAATATATTGTTTGTACTATTGTTTGTACAAATATCAAAAAAAAAATACAAACACGTGTATAAATCAGTCACTTTCATTTAAAGGCCCGACGGTGGCAACTTGGGCATATATTTAACCGCCGCGTTTAAAAAGTAATAAATTAATAAATGAATAAGCCATGTGACATCTTGTCAAATTTTGTACGCTTTACGCGCCCACAAGACGCTGCCGGCACGAGGCATTCAAAAAGTATGGTTGGCAACAAAGGAATGTGTGTAGGAACTCAAGCGCCGCATGTGCGCCAAGGCGTATACGTAACCCGTAACAATATAACTCATTGAGAAGGAGGCAATTTTGTAAGAATTATTATGAAATGGCAATAGTCATACTTTATTTTTTTTGTTCCTTCTCAAAAGCATTCTCATTAGCTTTGTAGCTATCGGTGTCATCTTGACATTGTCACTCAATTTACCAAATTCTGACAGTGTTAATTTGCATATCGTTGTTTATAGCGATTGTGTCGGAATTTCGTATTACAAAGAAAATGATTTTATGATTACTTGGCGGAGAGTTACACGTGTTTTTAGAATGTTTTATTTATAGACTGAAGTGAGCTAGAATTTAATTTCTACAAGTAATGGTCACCTTACTTTAGCCTGAGTTGAGTCATTTGGGATTTTTGCTAGCTTGACAAGACTCATGATTTTAAAGTGTATCTTCTCAGTTAAATTTTTCTGTTTGTCCAAAGGTTGTATAATCTCCGAGTTACACGTGTTTTTTTAATCAAACAAACTGAACTTTTCGATTTTTACCATGGTTGATTTAATTGTTAAAGGATACGCTTAAAATTTTGCTTGCAAAAAAAATTTAGGGTGCGGAAAGCCTTTGGTGATCAAACTAAGGTACAAAAATATGTTTCTATAGTAAGTGTAACGAGATCAAAGTGACCGAGAACATGTTAAATGCCATACTTTGGTGGACGATCATCAACCTCTGCCAAACAGAGTCACGTCCAAAAATATCAAATATTGTACATATGTTTGAAAATCATCGATTGATAACACTGTGATAGTCAAAAAAAAAGACAAGACCAAATTCGACGGTTTCCCCCTATTTTGGGTCCTACGAATCGAACTGCATCATTACTTTTTTGAGTTACAATCATGGTTTCATACAAAAATTTTTTTTGAAGTTTTTCATCAAAGTGGCCCATTGTAAGAGAAAGGCACATTTTTCTTCGGTCTCTAACTTTTTTAATGTTGACTTTTTTGGTAAACTTTCTTTGGCAAAGCTTCTCAGAATAAGTCCGTCTTTAAGTTCTTAGATGACTGTAAACCCCAAAATCAATGTTTTTTGTGTCCTTATAGCCAATATCTCGAAAAAACTGAAATTTAGTCCATTTTTTTTAATGTTTTTTCCCTCTCGTTTCGTCAATATTTTAATTTACCCTTTGATACTTATACATTAAGTGACATCTTGTAATAGTAAGAAACTTAAGCAAAGACAACGTTCTAAACAAACTAACCATTAGAAAAAAAACTTGACAAAATTTGTATTTTTTAAAAAAGCTACACTAACTATGTTTGTGTGCTATTTTTTTTTTTTTTTTTTTTTGTATCTTATAAGTGTTATCAATAAGTATCATTAATTTGTACACAATATTTAAATTAAATTTAATAAGACTTATCTATCAATGTCCAACACAAATCAGCAAGCAACGAGTCAAGCTTTTAACCACTGCACTGATAAGAAATAACAACAAGTAACGTTTGAAAGAAACGTTAAATGCTTGCCTAAGAGTCAAAATTTAAGCATAGATTGCAGTAATTAATTTGACTTTGACTTCGCGGAAAGAACATTGTTTTAGTGAATTGTATATTAAGAAAACAAATTAAAATGAATAAGTGTCCAATTGGCCTACCGTTGTTCTGCTACGTATGTGGAAAATTTACAAGCCCTCGGAGTAGACGCAAAATATCTTCGGGAACTGCCGGCATCTACGAGGAATATTTCGATTTGCCCGTTATAAGAGACGTAGATTGGGTGCCAAATACCATTTGCACGCAATGCAACAACAACCTGCATAACTGGTCAAAAAGACTGTGCCTAAAAATGGGGTTCGGCATCCCAATGATTTGGATAGATCCACAATGGCATCATACTTTTAACTGCTACGCGTGCAAGAACAAATTTGCAAGACTCAACAAAAAAAATACAGTTTACAAAAGTGTTCAATCTGCACAGCTACCAGTATCTCACTCAGAAAATGTTCCGATACCAAGATGTCCAAGTCCTTAGAACGTTGTCTTTGCTTAAGTTTCTTACTATTACAAGATGTCACTTAATGTATAAGTATCAAAGGGTAAATTAAAATATTGACGAAACGAGAGGGAAAAAACATTAAAAAAAATGGACTAAATTTCAGTTTTTTCGAGATATTGGCTATAAGGACACAAAAAACATTGATTTTGGGGTTTACAGTCATCTAAGAACTTAAAGACGGACTTATTCTGAGAAGCTTTGCCAAAGAAAGTTTACCAAAAAAGTCAACATTAAAAAAGTTAGAGACCGAAGAAAAATGTGCCTTTCTCTAACAATGGGCCACTTTGATGAAAAACTTCAAAAAAAATTTTTGTATGAAACCATGATTGTAACTCAAAAAAGTAATGATGCAGTTCGATTCGTAGGACCCGAAATAGGGGGAAACCGTCGAATTTGGTCTTGTCTTTTTTTTTTTTTGAAAAAAGCTATCACAGTGTAATTAGAGAGGTCAATGAAGCCATTTTGAACATTTTTTGTGTCTCGGACGTAAGTCTTCATTGGTGCTAAACTCACTCAAGTGCACCATATCTTACTAAATTGGACTTTTTTATTAAAGACTCGACTCATATCGACTCGCAACCACTGTATTTGCTTGATTTTGGCTCTGAATAATTGTCAGAAAAGTACCATTCCTAATGTTTCGGGGACTGCAATGAGTGCATAAACGGTCTGCGCAATGGTTCTCCTCAATGAGCTTAGAACTGGCTGAGCAAAAGACAGAAGTCTCGCTCATAAGCGTAGGAAAGTACATGCGGACGGGTATACAAGTTATTAGAGCCAAGCCGTAGATGCCAAACGAGGAAAGCGAGTGAAAAGCTTAACAATATGGCAGCAGCGGCGGCAGACTTCACTCAAGGAACGGTGGACCCACAGACTGATATTGGACATCCATTATTGGATCGACAGATGACATGGGGATCTGGATTTCCACCCAACCCAAATACTAAGTGGCCATGGTTGCTTTAGAACCTACCTGTACAAATTCCGTCACGACATTAGTCCGAATTGTCTAACGTGTTCAGAGTGCATGTATGCTTCTATTGCCCTCTCTTTTTAAGTAGAAGGAAAAACTTGAAACTATTGTCGGTGGTCCCTTCACGGTAGCAAATTGGATGGCAGTCATGTGTCAGTCCACTTAAAACCAGAAAGCTGTCAGCGATGCGGCAGTCTCAATCATGACAAAACTCAGACATATAGAGCAGATTAGGCGTCCGTCAGCAGGTGCCAGAGAGGAGACTAAACCTCTTATCACTCCACGAAATAATATTTAATCAGGTGGTTCAGTGGGAGAGTCTTGAAGTCCGCACTCCTTCTTCTGATGATTCCCCCTACTTAAAAAAAAAAATCAATTGCGGATTCTTTTTAATTTTTGTAGGCCAAGCTTCATCATGTCTTTTCCATCTCGATCGTGGCCTTCCCCTTTGATTTAGTGGTGAATTCTGTGACCTCTACAATTTTCTTCCGCGCACTCTTATTGTCTTTACTCGTTATGTGGCCGAACCATATTAGTTAATGCGCTTTGATAAATCGTATAAAAATTTGACCTTACATAGGCTAGTCTAGCTCGCCATTCCGACTTATATGCCACCCGTCATTATTTATATTGCTCCAAGAGCGGTATGATGGTTTCGTATAGAACTAACTTTACAATCCTATTGAGAAGCTTTGATTTGAACGGGTGATCACAATAAAGGTACTTGTTTCGATAGCCTTTGCTTGACAGATCACGTGTAAGTCGCTTCAAACTGTTATGTCATTTTGTTCAGTAAAATGGAAAGCGTAGAAAATACGGCTTGTAAAGGGTGATTTTTTAAGAGCTTGATAACTTTTTTTTTTAAAAAAACGCATAAAATTTGCAAAATCTCATCGGTTCTTTATTTGAAACGTTAGATTGGTTCATGACATTTACTTTTTGAAGATAATTTCATTTAAATGTTGACCGCGGCTGCGTCTTAGGTGGTCCATTCGGAAAGTCCAATTTTGGGCAACTTTTTCGAGCATTTCGGCCGGAATAGCCCGAATTTCTTCGGAAATGTTGTCTTCCAAAGCTGGAATAGTTGCTGGCTTATTTCTGTAGACTTTAGACTTGACGTAGCCCCACAAAAAATAGTCTAAAGGCGTTAAATCGCATGATCTTGGTGGCCAACTTACGGGTCCATTTCTTGAGATGAATTGTTGTCCGAAGTTTTCCCTCAAAATGGCCATAGAATCGCGAGCTGTGTGGCATGTAGCGCCATCTTGTTGAAACCACATGTCAACCAAGTTCAGTTCTTCCATTTTTGGCAACAAAAAGTTTGTTAGCATCGAACGATAGCGATCGCCATTCACCGTAACGTTGCGTCCAACAGCATCTTTGAAAAAATACGGTCCAATGATTCCACCAGCGTACAAACCACACCAAACAGTGCATTTTTCGGGATGCATGGGCAGTTCTTGAACGGCTTCTGGTTGCTCTTCACCCCAAATGCGGCAATTTTGCTTATTTACGTAGCCATTCAACCAGAAATGAGCCTCATCGCTCATCGGACGTAAAGCGCGAAACACATTTCGAACCGAACACTGATTTTGGTAATAAAATTCAATGATTTGCAAGCGTTGCTCGTTAGCAAGTCTATTCATGATGAAATGTCAAAGCATACTGAGCATCTTTCTCTTTGACACCATGTCTGAAATCCCACGTGATCTGTCAAATACTAATGCATGAAAATCCTAACCTCAAAAAAATCACCCGTTACAAGAACTGAAGCCGCTCTACCTTCTCAAGTGTCATCGCTTCGCTTTATTGGCTATTGAAAAGTTGAAGATCCGATGTTTTCGAGCCAAATTTTTTTCAACGATGAGACTCATTAATAGCTCAATGGGTCGATTCAGTTACCACCGAAATGTTGGAACGAGTTATCAAAAATCGGAATCAACGGATGGACCACATCTGAGGCACGATTTAGTTGAGGTCAATCATATGTATGTATTGTTACAATACCTCAAATCGCGAATCGATATTATAAAAAAGAAAAAAATTATAAATCAGTTAAAATTGATCAGAATTTCTATATAAACACAGAGTAAACTAATATCCTTGCGGATACCAGAATTCGACCCCAGTCTAAAACAGTTCTATCTTATTCGGTGTTAACGTGCTACTTGTACATTATAATGATCCGCAGCATCACATCGTCATGTCAAATGCTATTTGTGGCGAAGTTTATGATATGGAAAGCGACATTTTGCGGCGTCTGTCTTCAGCGCATTTATTTTGGCATTTTTACGATAACAAATTTACATATATACACACACACTTATATGCGGCTTTTAGGAACACTTTGCTTGTGAGCTTTGAAGCTTTTTATGTGCGACATTAATTAAACCGTGTTTCGAGTAAGTTTCGGTGGTTTCATTTTGTTGTTGTTGTTATTTGGCTTAAATTAGCTCGAGACCTAACTTTGTTGGTAAATATTTTTGCTGTATTAGGCAATAAAATTCTTTGGAAAAATTTCATATCTTGCGAAGTTTTAAATATCCTACCGGCTATATTAGTACACTTCCTTTTTAAAAGTAACTAACCTCACTTTACTTCTTCATGGAACAACTTTTCTGAGTAAATAAATTAGTTTATTGTCTGTCAACATATTTTAATGATAAAGTATATATATATGTTACTTGTTTATTTAGGCAAACAATTTTAATGGTCGTGTTATTTCTGCGATGATTTTTATGAGCCTTTTCTGGGAATCAGTTATATATTACCCTGCACATCAAATTCAATGGTCAGTTTTGTTTATTATTATATTTATTGCGCCACTGTACGTAAAATTTTTATAACTGTTTATATGAGTTTAATAGAAGTACCGTTATATTTTTGGTATTTCTTGGACTGTATTATAGGCTCTAAGAAAAATTGTGTTTAGTTTGGATGGTTGTATAGGTACAATCTTATATAGAGCTCTGTGGCGAAGCCGCTGGAAAAGAGGAGCAGTGAGTTCGAACTTTGAGGGAAAGTCGAAGGAAAAGTTGTCTGTAAGCAAATTTCCTTCTTTGTTGTTTCTTTTAAGCGGAGGTGGCTGGCCTCGTGGTATAGGTAGATGTATTGCTCCGAAATTCAGCCTCTTTCAGGGAGGTGAGCATTCACGCCGACAGCTTCAATACTAAATTAGAGCTCGCTAACTGTGCGCTCAAAGTTGGTAAGGAGTATCCGTCCTCACTAAGGATAGAATTGTGGTACTTTATTATCATACTGACCAAGATATCTGGTCCTCGCTGGAAACTGCAAAGCCGGTGATTTTACCGGAGAGGAAATTCCCCGAGTAAATCGGGCTAGGAACGCACTGGGTTTCCGTTGTCCGCTTGCTTTCCTGCGCTAGACCTTTGGACTTCAGTTGAGCTTAACAGGTGTTGGTCAAGAACCAGCTTCTATGCGATCTCAAGATCCTTCTAAACTAATGCAGAAAGTGAGAGATCCACTGGACTACTTGTTCTCGGTAAAATTCTTTTTGCCGTAGATGTTTTCTAGACATAGCCCAGTAGACGGCAATGCAGTCGAACGTTAACTGTCAAATTAGTATGGAGCAAGGTGAGGTGGAATCAGCGATGCACTCTCTTCTTCATTGTTCATTTGCTAAAAAGTTTTAATTTATAAAAAATTTGATGATTATTTTCACCAAAAACCATCACTACGTAGGTTGCCTTTCATATTTCGGGATGTGACAACGCTAGTGTTGCTTTCTGGCAACTCATAATTTTATCTTAATATTAATCTTTTGATGTTAAAAATACTCAGAATGTTGAGACATACGAACTATATTTGTATTGTTAGCAGTAACTTAAAAAATTCATCTCGGCCAAAAAAATGGAATTAAATCGCAAAGATTTCCACGCGATTATTTTTTACAACTTTCGGCGTGGATTAAATCATCAAGAGTGCATATATGAACTCAATTAAATATTTGACGATGAAGCTCCACCAAGAACCAGTGTTTATTGATGATATGGTGATTTTAATTGAGGTCGAAAAATTAATTAGGACGAATTTCGATAAGGTCGTCCAAAATCAGTTTTTGTTCCGGAAACTATTGATGCTGTGGGTAAACTGAATTATATCAGTCATACAACCTATTGTATGATTGAGACTACTATAGGCGCTGGTGGGACCAGAAGACATTCAATATTGTATGAATATTTGACGGTATACAAAATTTGTTCACTTTGTGTACAAAACTACGAGGACTGCTATATATATTTTGAAGCACCGCGATCGTATTTTTCCAACATTTCTTTACACCAATGCACACGAGCCTCTTTTTGAGCGATTGTCAAATTGGGCGGGATCCAACGAGAACAAACCTTTTTTACGGCCAGGTGTTCATGCAATATCGAATGTATGCTGGTGGGAGAAATGCATAGGCATGCGTCTATCTGAAGGTATGTTACATGACGGTCTTGCATTATCAGTTCACTACGGCATCGCTGTTTTCTTGCACAACGGCTCTTTTTGGACGACCTTCACGGAATTCGTCTTTGAGCGAGCGTCGGCCGCGATTGAAATCGTTGTACCAGTTTTTCACAGTGCTATAGAATGGTGCTTCATAGCCATACAAAGATTTTAGTTCATCGATGTACTCTTGTCGTGATAATCCACGTCGAAAGTTGTGAAAAATGATCACACGAAAATGTTCACGAGTTAATTCCATTTTTTGGCCGAGATGAATTTTTTAATTCCCTGTAAATAAAACAATTCACGATTAAATGACAAAACGTTCTGAGTAATGTTATGCAATAAAATGTCAAACTTTCCAATGGAAATGTCAGATTGCACCTGGCAACACTTAGTGTTGCCTAGTCCAGAAATATATATAGCAACCTACGTACGATAGAGGTGCTTCGAACCGTGTGCTATGTGATGAATTGTGGATTTTGGTATTTCATGAGCACGAAAGTAAACAGCATTCGACTGTATTGGTGTTTCCGTAGAGCCGAATCCAACAAAGTGGTTCGCACTCGAAGCACTTCCAAGCAAATGGTTGCCTGTTTTTTTTTTTTTTTTTAACTAGACATGTCGTAAGCACACCACAACGCAGAACAGTGTATTCTGAGTGGCACACAAACATTTTACAGTATAGTCCTGACTTGGCACGGAATGATTTAAATTTCTCCCGTTCGTAAAAAATAAACTAAACGATCAACGCTTCTCGACACCTAAAGAGGCGGTTGATGCGTTCAGAACGCATATTTTGAAGAAACCAAATCAAAAGTGCTTCGACAGTCGGTTGAAACGTATGCAAAAGTTTGTTGATCATAATGGAGAATAGTTCTTTAATAGCGAAATATGAAAGGCAAGCCGCTTATTGTAACAATCATTGGATCACATGTTTGTTAATTCAATAAATAAATGAAATAAAATGCATATAGCCGACTTAACATGATGAAATAGAAAACGAGAAAGTAAACTCAATGGGTCTTAGAAATATGACCAACCGAGACAAATTTCGCCTCCTTGTCGCGCTCTACACAAGACTCTACAGGCTTAGGAAGCACTTATCCAACTTGTGCATAGTCTCATGCGCAAACTGCCAGTTTTGTGACAAGGAACAGGAAACACGAGAACACCTTATTCTAGATTGCCCCGCAATTTGTAGAAGCAAGTTTAAGGGCCTAGGTTTCATTTACATAGACAGGGATCACATCACCTCAGTCGCGTCCAGCGAACTCCTGGAATTGTTTAGAGTGCTGGACCTTTGTGACCATATGTGATATAGAAGAGGGCACAATAAACCATGATCGCAGTGCATAACCTCAATTACTTTCTATCTAAAATTGATGAATTGATTTTAGGACCAAATTAATTTCTTGGCGTTTGACCTCTAGTCTACAGGCAACGACCTATATTTTTAAATAAATTTATATTTTTTATATCTAAGTAGATATTGACACCTTGTTTAACTCGTTATACCTACGTATGCATCGCCGTGCTAAGTTTAACTTTGTGATTTAAGTAAAACCCAAAATATTATTGGCTCAATCTTGGATAAAATAAAATTTCCTGGAGAAGAAAAGTTCAATATTCATTCAACTAACTATTTTGGGTTCTGAAGTACTCTTTTCTTTTTTTTCGAACAAATCTTCCGCTTGATTGTATATTGGTTTATGTATTTTTTAATTGCTCGATGATATCAAACATTTATTAGAAGAGATGAGACTTTTTTAAGCTCAAAACTTATTTTTGATTATAATGAAGTTTTAGAAGAAATTCAAAATTAAATCTTCATTAATATATAAAAAATGAATAAATAAAATAATAATAAAATTCTAGAGAACCCACGACATACAGTAATAATTAAATTTTTCGCAATCGCGGTCCATCGCGAAACCTTAAAAATGTAATCGCATTAAGCCATGGCCGAACACACTCTACCATCCACAGTAAGAGGTCCATTCACAGTCGGGAAAAATGAATAGTAAATGAGGCAGTAAGTAAGCTTACGCTAAGGCTGAGATTGACCGCAGTTGCTGCAGTGCTGCGTCCTTGCGCAATTATCTATATACATACTTGTTGTTTTACTCTGTTATTGCATGCTGGGCATACACAAATACCAGGCTTCAGGTGTGGACTGATACAAGGACACCGCCAACTTAATACTCCCGAAGCGCATTAAACGGAGTTACATTCCATCACTTGTCTTAATGCAAGCAATTTAAATGTGTAGCACATAAATAAATACAAGTATATATTTATGTATGGATGTGGGCATATGCATGTATTTCTATGTGTTCTTACATAGTAAGCGAGTGCGTGAGGCCCAACGACATCTGCGTGCTCTTTGTGTTTACTCAGCATTATGTAATTTTTGCTGAAATCGCACTCAACGCAAATATTTATTCTTTCGATTTTAATGATTTATGGGTGATTAATTAAAATTTCATTACGGGATTTCGTACAAAACGAACAAAGCGAATGAATGCCGAGGCGAAAGGATGCTGTGATGCCGCGAAAAGTATGGTATATGTGCGTGAATGGGCGGTGAGTGGGAGGTAAGCAAATAAAAAGGTAAATAAATGAGGCGTAAAATAATTTGGAAAACTCATAAAAGAAAGGGAGTTGCCAGCTGATGGGCTGTGCCTTGCTTTGCTGCGGGTGAGAATAGCGTTTAATTTCTGTATAAATATGCAAATTTTAGTCCCATATATTTCTTATAAAACATCATTTTACAAAAATCTGGAAAAAATTATATTTAAAACTTTCAAATAGGTGGCAACTCTTCCTTGGTAAAGATTTTCTTAATTTTAATGTCCATAAAACAATATTTAATTTATTTCAATAATATTATTAAATGCAAATTTTTAAACATGTGGCAACTCTACCATGGCAAAATTTTTGTTAAATCTGTTTATTCCAATGTTCATAATAAAATATTTGAATTACTAATAATTTTATTAAATGCAAAATTTTAAACAGGTGGCAACCATTCTTTGGAAAATTTTAAATTTTTCAATAACTGTAATACAATATTTAATTTATTTAAATTTTTTTTAAATGCCAAATTTTGAACAGCTGGCAACTCTTCTTACAAATATGCTCAATTGAAATCATTCCTGAACCGGTTTAATTCGATAATCGTATTATAATCAGCAACTTAAATCATCAATATTTTTCGATACCATATAATTGGGATTAATTAAAATCAGAAAATTGGTGGCAACCCTGCTCTAAAATGTCTCCAAAATGTTTTTAAGAACAATCCGTTTAATAAGAGGTGCCTATATATTCTTTGACCTTATTAAATGCAAAATTTTAAACAGGTGGCAACTCTTCTTAAAAATATGCTCAGTTGTAAGTATTCATAAGCCGCTTAAATTTTTTAGAATAACCTGTTTAATTGGCTGTACATATTTTACTTTTTTATGAATTCTATGAACCTAATTTTTTAAGCTAATGAATTGTGAAATTGGTGGCAACCTTTCTCTTAAATATTTAAAAATACAAAACTTTCTATTTTTTTTTTTTTGCATACAACTTAACTAATTTATATTTAAATAAAAAATTATTATGTAATGCATTTTTTTAAATAAGTGGCAACCCGCTTCAAAAATTTTGTCAAGTGTAAGACTGCTTTAAGAGCTGTTTTGATGGTCAAACAGCAATAAATCGTTTGTATATAATCTAATGTTAATATTTAATTAAAAACTTTAAACAAGTGGCAATACTTCGCACAAAGAATTTCAGTTATAAGCTTTTCAAAACGTTTTAGTTGTTAGGATTTCGTTTTATATTTTTTTATAATTTTTTTATTATTATTTTCAAACAGGTGGCAACCTTCTAACCACTTTTATTTAAGCTCAGGTCTTAATTTTCAGCCCCTCAAAGCCCTCAACTTTTTGGTAGTTACAACAAATAAATGATTTCATCGAAATCCCCTGGTTTAATGCTAGTCTACAACCTTTCGAGCGAATGTCAATAACCCGGAATAAAAATGAAAACAACACCAATGTTCCATAACAGAAAATTCACATTCACGTAAAGTCAATTGGAAGCAAGGCGACTGTCAATAGCGAAAGCAAGAACGATGAAAAGCCAAAATGTATATGGACTTCTCATTTAAAGCACACATTCATTTCCATTCGCAGGTGCAAACCGCAACAACAAATACGCCAAGAATTTCGATCACCCTTGCGCCATTTTCATTTAATAACAGAATATATTCTGAGAAGTTAATGTAAATTCTTGCATCGTTGGCGCGTGCTGACAGCAAACTTTTTGCATCAATTAAGCATATATTCCACCTTGTGGTTGCTGGCGTTAAGAGTGTGATTTCGAAAGGCAATAATGTTCGAAAATCACAACACAATTAAGGTTCACCACTTGCATGAACCTCAAGTGTCACTTCAAGCGCAGGCATTCTACTTGATACATTTTTAACGGAGCAGCTCTTTGGCGCTCTCTCGCGGGTACCGGCAGGTGCGGGTATTATTACTATTTCATTCGCGTTCTTGCAGAAATAACGGCATATTACTGTCAGACAATTAATTCCAATGCAGTTAAGGCAATTCAGTTTCTGTCCGACTGTCACGCCGTCAATCCTAGGCGAGGACCGCAATTATTATTTCAATTAATTGCAAATTTTTAAATCCTTCAAAAGCGAAGAAAAATCGTCAAAGAAGATTTTTTTTTTGTGAAAACTACATTAAGATGGCATAAATTGTTGAGGTGACGTATATAACAGTGTACACTTTTAGAGAAAATAATTTTTTTGTCGTAAAATATGTTTCAAAATAAATTAAATTGTGTAAGAAATAGGAATTATTTGCAGATTCTATATGTTTTAAAAAATTTCGCCGCTTATTAACAGCAAACTTAAGTTTGTAATTATATTATAAATATTATAGAAAAAAGGTCGAAGACCCTAAAAGGACATACATAATTACATAAATGATCCTTCCGTATAATCGAACGAAACGCGAACTAATCACTCAGTTTTTGAGATTTCATCATCAAACTCTATCAAACTCAAATTTTGGTGTGGAAAACTTTTTTGTTTGATAAGATATCTTCACGAAATTTTAAATCTTTGAGCACTTTGTTTAGATTGAACTACTGTGGAGTAGCTTTGCCTTTTAGGCTATAAGAAGTACACCTGTTAAGGGTAATATAGCTTCGATCCACTTTAAGGCACGTTTTTTTCTGGGTTTTAGTAAAAAATTTTTAAAAATTTACAAAAAATTGGTTTTCCCTGAAATTGAAGTACATACAATTAAAATAATTTTGGAATTTCGTTGCGAAGTCAAAATTGATTTTTTTCGGGGGGTAACATTTCGTTTTGAATATCTGCCGATAAACTTATAAACATAATATAAAATTATGAAAATAGTATTAATCTCTAAAAAATTTATTCGTTTTTATTCTCGAAAGGATATTGAAATTGCAAATTAATGTATGTATTTATAAAGCTAGGCTGTGGTGTTCAGGCCATGCTTTTCCATTGAGGTTATCGTATATACAATATACATGTATGATTGTAAGAGATTAAAAATGATGGTATTCTTGGCCCTATGTTTCATTGTCATGAATTATCCTACAAAGAATGCAATATTAATGACACAAAAGTAATTTTGTATAATGATAATGTATGTGAGATATGCACATTTTGTCCATATCAAACGGTAAACTGAATTAGCACCAAAAAAAGCGCTAGAAGAATATAGAGTAGATATTTTCGGTACTTTTCGATGAAAATCTTAGTTCCTTTTTTGCCATTCGGACTTTCTGCTGTCTATGACATCGCTGTTCAAAACTAGAAATGCAACAGGTTCTGTTTACAGTTACAGAAAGAAAAAACGTCGAACAATTTAACGGTCGGCTGAGTTATGTAGCACCTATGAGTGTGAGGTAGAAAATAGCGGGAATTAAAATTAAAAATTTCTTGTGTTTAAAGAGCCCAATTACCAACATTTGTACTACTGTGTTGTTGTTGCTCCTGAAATATGACATTTTTATATGCCATAGCCTCCATGTTCCATATTCCAATGACAACGTATGACTTTTTGCTATTTCCAAAAATAGAGTGAATCTGAAAAGGCCATCTTTTTACAAGATAGATTAAAATCCCTGCAAAATCCAATTTCAGAAGTGTTTCGACACTATTTTCAAGGTGACAATGACAAACAATAATTCCCATTATTTTTTGAACACAAAACTGATTTTATTTTGTCATTAATTGATCGCTAAAAATTTATTATTTTGACAGAAATTAAAAAATTAACAAAAAAATATATATTTTAAATAACCGTTTAATACCTATATCTATTTATGCGTATGTCAATATTATGGTCTTAAATATTGACAGGAATAATTTTTGCTATTAACAAAAAAGGCAATTTAAAAAAACATCTTTTAGTAGAGTATTCTAGTCCAGAAATTTACAGAAAATTTTCGCTCATAGAACTTATTTTATATATACAAAAATATCTATTATTAAAACTTCAAATTATTTGTAAAGGCAGACAGCTTTACTTATGGCAACTTGGCCGGTTAGTCTTAAGTTAAAATTTTAAAAGGTGTGTTTGAAAAATTCAATTTTTATGTTATTAAATGGTACAATATGTTTAAATATTTTTGTAAAATTTCAAATCGACCCGATTAAAATTCTAAGAGGTAGAGCTTTCTGAAGTGGCGTTCATCATTTCTCGGTTACTCGAAAAGTTAGAAAGCGATTTTGTTCAAAATTTGTACTCACCTTTTTTTAATAACATTAACTAGTCATTGAATGAAAATTCATTTTGAAATTTTACCGAAAATATTTTTTGTATTCAAAGTCTGTCAAAAGTTCTTCCTTCATCCAATAACGAAACTTATCCATGTACTAACGAAATATATTTGCCTTTAGATGAACCAATAGTGAGTAATATTATCTACGGGAATGTTGAATGCCTTGGGAGATGAGGTTACAATGGCAGAATTTTCGTAACTTTTAAATACAATTTCACAAAATATTTTTTAAATATGTATCTTTGATATGCAGAATTGTTTAAATAAAATATTAAGTAAATAAATATATTAAATAAAATATATATTAAAAAAAATAGTAAAAAAATATCCTTTTTGAACCTCTGAAACCCACTTAACTCTTTAAACGATTTTTTTTTTCAAGTTATCTCCAGTAATAATCTGCCGATTTAGTTGAACCTTCAAATGAAAATTCTTTAAGTATATCTCTTTCGTATGAATGAAGATAAAATGATTACTAATTGGCAATATTTACAAAATAACTTTTTATTGTTTTTCGAGAAAGTTAAAAATTCATTAAAAAACGACATTTCAATTTTGAAAGCCGCTACTCTATGAAAATCCTCGAACTTTGCATTAATTTAAAAAAACTGCTCTAAATTCGGTCTTCTGGCACCCTTAAAAAACATTTCCTAGCATATTTTACTTGGACACTAAGGAATAACACTATTCACTGTATTGGCTACCAAACTGTCAAAATAAATCATTCTCAACTCAAAATTGAAAAGGATTATTGAATAATTTTGAAGCATACTTGCAAGCGCACATATAATAGCAACAGTTTGAGCGCCACCGCTAATTGACCTTAACTGCAAGAATGATGTGGATTATAAAATGTGGAAAGTGAAAAAGATTTACAAAGAGGATGCGTTCCACAAAATATTTTTTCAATTTGCGAAAAAGTTCACCAAAAGAAATAAATAAGGAACAGCAGAGTTGTGTGCGCAGCTTACAAATTTATGGAAACACACCTGAAAGGTGTCCCATATTAAAATTGATGAGGAAGCACTTACCTTTTGTTAGAAATCACTGCACATCCAATAATGTCATTTGCTTTTCTTCATTTCTCAATAAAATTAATAACTTTGAAACCTTTTCTCTTTGCAAACGCACAGCGACCACCGACTACACTTTCCTAACGAACTTATATTTGCACACATTTCTAAAAGAACTATAAGAAACCACTGCCCTAACATATATTTCACTTAACTACACACCCCCGATCACTTAACTTTCGCATTTTAAACAAAAACTTCGACATTTTTCACTTTTTACCACAATAATCAAATTTCATCCGACGCGCACGAAACTTTATACGGAATTGACTTAATGGCGGCGGATCATGGCGAAGCACAGTGTTGCACTTCCCATATGAAACTGGAAATATTACCATTCACTGTGAGTTATTTTGCAGCTGAGAGCTTAAATATAAAAAATAGGTGGCGCTAGGGTTTAATTATTTTGAAAAGTTAATAAAGATAGTTTCGATTATTTTTCTTTATATTTTGAAATAAAGCGGACTTATTTTAATTCAATTATGAAAAATTACCTCGCCAACCATCAGCAGGATCAAATTAACACTTTTCGTAATATTTGTATGCCAAAGCAGTGAAAGCAAGCCAATCTTAAAAAAATCTCCGCTAGGTGGCACCAAAGCACAAAAATTAGCATAAAAATTAGTAGAAGTAGTCGCTATTTATGAAAAATTTTACTGGGTTCTTATTACCCAGGAAGTTCTGGCTACCGACTCCAAATTACTTTGAAAGAATACCACGATCTTGAAAGATCAGACTACCAAGGGAAAGATGCAGGAACAATTAAAAAAATTTGCTTCTAAAACATGCCAAAATCAAATTAACACCACAATTTTATTTCTGGTTTTAATTGGCTCCTTATCCAAATATATTTGTATATTGCTATAAGCAAGGGATTAAGAATTTTTTTCGCTAGATGGCGCTAAATTTTAGTATTATTTTAAATAATATTTTATTATTATTTGGTATGAATGTTCTTCATTCAATCACATCGTGCATGTTCAAATATATAAAATATTTGTAAATTTTAATTTCAAAATTTTTCGATTTATAAAAATAATTATTCTAGCACTTCATTGTGAATAGAATACTTCAAACAATTTGACAGCAAATACAGCTCTGCGCATTGGAAACTTTCCGGCGCCATATTTCTATTCCAAGCAGTTCCGAAACTATTTCCGCGACGTGTGCATTGAAATCCGTAAAAATTGTAAAAATCCGAAAACGTATTAGTAAAAATTTTAATTTTTGTGCAAATTTAAATGTTAGTCGTAGTGTTAATTTGTATTTAAGTGCAGTTAAAGTAGTAGTGGTATTTTTCACGCAGTTTTTTGGGAAACAAAAAAAGTGCGTTCGTGTCGTCGCGGTAAAAAGTATGCGTGAGACGTTAATTCGGGAAAACTTCTTAAATAAGCGTGTTAAGGCGTTGTTAACCTTTGCATAGAGCAATTTATTCATAACTCACAGCAAGGTAAGGTTTTTAAGAGAATTATTATATTACTTACCATATACAAATCACATAAATGATATGTATAAGGAGCCCCAGTAGGAATTTACTGCGACAGATTGTAGAGCTTTACTGTTGCCAATTTCAGCACTTAATTTTGTTGTTGTTGGTATTTAAAGTAATGGATTTTATGTGAAGCTTCGAAGAGCTTTTGCTAGCAATTTAATTGAGGCTTGCAGATCCTACAGGAATACTGTGTGGAGAAAGAAAAATTTGCATACTTTTAGGCTGTTGATGTGGATTCCATTTTTAACTGCTGTAATTGCACTCTCTTCACCGAAACCGGTTGGGTATGTACGAACAGTGAAATTCCAAAACCAACAGTTTGGGAGCCAACGTGATTTCATTGAGTTTAAATCGACATAAGGTTAAATGTTAAGCATAGTAAGTAAAATCCCATAAGCAATAAGTGATGTTAAAATTGTGACAAACCAGCTATGCAGATGTTTTTATCATTTTACCTCAGCTTCAGATAAATAATTTTATAAAAAGCCTGTGCTTGAAGCATTTTTATATCAGCTGAAGACCATTCAGATAGAACGGGGAATTTTTAAAGTTTGAAAAGCCATCTTTATGAATATGTGAAGGTTATTTTTGAGAAACGAAAATTAGTTGGTGAAATTTTAGTTTAAATGAAAAAACGAAAATTCCTATGTTAAATACATAGAAAAAATAAAATAGCGACTCCTTAGAGTTAAGCTACAGCTCCTGGCTTGAGGGAGGATTTTGAAATTGAAAAAAAAAATTTTTTTTAAGCACCCTAATACACATATTATAAAATCTATTTGACTGAATCAAAACTTTAAGACTGTGATCATCACAAACATTTGTATTTATTAACTTCCTTTGACTTAAAGTGCTTGTTTGCCTTAGCAAATTTGTATCTTAAATATTTCAATCAGGTGGCAGCTGACTCCAAAATATTTACTTTAGAAATTCGTCGTAAAATTGTTAAGGTTTATACATGTACGTATATATGTGTATACGTATTGTAAAAAATGTATTTTACAAATTGACTGACACAGACATTCTTTTCAGGTGGCAACGCAAAATATATTTTGCATTGTAAAAATTTTTCAACCATGTGTGGTTTGCACAGGGTGGCAACCCTTAAACATAACATTTTTTAACTACTATTAATTTCTGTAAAATTATACAAATTTTCCAAAAATTTAATTCGATCAAGAATTGAACCCGTGGCCCCTGGATTAAAGTTTCATACAAATACCCTTTACTTTTATAATATTTCATACATATTTTTCAAAAAGACATCGACCTAAAATGTGATGAAATAGATTTGAACGGAGTTTTCATTAAAATTAAAGCACATAAAAATTAAAGGATGATCCAAGTAGAGATACTTTTTTCGGTAGCCTTTTCTGACGGATCCCGTGTGAGTCGTGTCAATTTGTCTTGTTATTTTAGTTTAGTGTTGTTTGGCCAAATTTTGTTCAAAGATGAAGCCTATTTCTGGCTCAGTGAGTCTGTAAAAAAGCAAAATTGCCGCATTTGGGACGAAGAGCAACCTGAAGAGATCATGAGAAATAATGGTTTGGTGTAGTTTGTAAGCCGGAGGAATCATCGGTCCACATGTCTTCAAAAATAATGCCGTTGAGATCGTAACCGTCAATCTCGACCGTTCTCGCGCTACGATTTGATGCCTAAATTGAAGCTGGTGATCTCGGCGACATTTGGCTTCAAGAAGACGACGCCACTTCCCACATATCGCATCAATCAATGGATTTATTGAGGGAACACTTCGGTGAGCAGATAATTTCACGTTTTGTGTCGGACGATTGGCCACCAAGAACGTGTGATATCACACCGTTAGACTTTTTCCTGTGGGCAAATATAAAATCTAAAGTCTACACGGACAATCCCGTTTTAATTCAGGCCTTGAAGCAAAATATCACTCATGTCATTCGCCAGTTACCAGACGAAATGCTCGAACGAGTCATCAAAAATTGAACCTAATGGAGAGACCATCTGAGACATAGCCGCGGGCAACATTTGAAAGAAATAGTCTTCAATAAATAAATTCCAAAGAATGTTTTTTCGAATGATAATAAAGATTCCTCATTAAATTTGAACTTTCTGTGTTTTTCTTAAAAAAAAAGTAGAGAAGCTCGAAATGGATCGCCCTGCAGTTCCCAATTTTTTATGGGACTTAATTTTTGAATAGATTTTAGATTATAATTACGTCAGGTTTGTAGGTAAATATGAGACGCATGAGGTTACTTTGACAGCTATCTTTTTATTAAATTCTATACATCTAAACAAGCACCTTATATATATTTATATGCGGAAAATTGCATATAAGTTATTTAAAATCTATAAACAAATTTGAAAATTAATAAACTTATAGTTTTGAACCGCTTAATTTAATTTAATAAATATCGCATAAATTTCACTCACTTTTTTTGAAAGCTTTTCCGCTGATGTCCACCTAAAAATAAAGAAAATTAAAGTTTTGATCATTGAGTTCATTAACTTTATTGATAAATGCAAATAAAAGTTCAAAAAATCAATTTATTTTATTCTCACAATATGCGCTATAAATATCATTTTTATATATAGAACGACACTCTAGATAGCAACTACCGTTATTTATGTACAGCATATAAATAACAATTTAAACTGTTATTTCATATTTTATTGTTAGTCGATACGAAATTTTCCAACTCAACGAACTCAACGAACAGCGTTGATTATCTGGGTCATAATGTCAAAAGTGTCAGCACTGAGGTACCGTAAATATAATGTCAACGCCACGGACTGCATCGTGTGTGCGCGTGTGTGTGTTTCACTTAAAACATATTTTGACTTTATCAAGGCACATATGTGCAACATTCTATCACATATGTAATATTTTTAGCCTTTGTTTTATAAGCTATTAACAAAACGGTTATACGCCCACACACACACACACACACACACACTTCTTCGCATATTTTGTTATTGCAGCCGAGCTCTTTCCAAGCAGAGCCAACAGCGGCACTATCAACACAATTTCAAGCAGCATTTTTTCACATTATCCTTTCAATTTAATCCGCTTTCAAGTGCTTTTACGACCACATACACACACACGTGCATATGGGCATGCCGGCAGACACATGTTTGAACTTTAGCGCTCTTTGACATTCGTCAGCGGCTGAAAACAGTGTCGGTAGGGAATCACGTGCTTTACATATATGGTTTTTGGAAGAAAACCTTATTAGCGGGGAAGTAAAATCGATAGACTACAAAAAAGTTGTGTTACGCAATAAAATTCCGACACTCTCGATGGACATGGGAAGAAAAAAAACGCAAAAAATTCTGAACTAATTTATTATTATAACGACATTTCAGTTTTCGAAGAAGCAAATTTTTAAGTTTCGAAGACAGAAAAAAGTTACAGGCACACAAACCTGGTCAAAACGGTGGCGGAAGGATGACGCTTGTTTCCTATCTGGCCAAAAAGTCACAATCATACTGGATTATGACAGCAGATTTTCATAGAGAAAAATCCACGAATTACACAAATCTAGTCATTTTCGAAGACTAGATTCACGTAGATGCCTCAAAACGTCCAAGTAGGGGGTTATATTGACCTAAGACACTGTGAAACGAGTTCATGGTGAGCTTTGCCACGATAATGAAAGAAAACACTGAACATTACTTTGAGTTATAACCGAGAATGATGTGACTCTTTCCATTTCGTCTCATTTTTGGTGCGCCATTCGGCAGATTTTTGAAAAGTTTTGACATCATATTCATAAACAAACGCCTCGTGACCGGTAATAATGCGTTTGTTCGATGCAGGGTCCGTTATCAGGTATAATTTTATAAGCTTTTTTCCGCCATTTCTCAATTCTCAAAAAAAAAAAGATAATAAGAAGAACAATTTCATAAAGAAAACTGGAAGCAGGTTAGTTAGGCGTATCGAATAAGCCTGAAATTTCAAGGACATTTTACAGAAATAAAGCAAATGGTTTATAGATACATACGAAGCATCCTTTTAATGAAAACTTTTCCTGCAAAGTCACCTATTCAACGATAACCACGAAAACTGATGCAAGAAAGACAGATTGGATAATTTTTTATGCTGAAGTACGTGAAAATGTTGATGGAATGAATGCTCGCTATAGAACGGAGACATAAGCTTTTGAAAGCTTTTTTTTTTAATAAATTTTTTTTGTTTTTGTTAATAAAGCTTTAGAAGTGAAATGTAGCTTAAAGTTGAGCATGAGCTTTTAAAGCTTCGTTTTTAAAGTTTTTACTTCATAACTAATCTTAAATAAAACACAAACAGAAGAGAAGTAGGATTTCATTCGCAATATCATTCGAGCGAAAGCTTCTTAAGCTTTTATATTTCTAAAAGTTTATTTTTTGCTTGAAATAGAGCTTGAGCTTTTTACATAGTTTTTCTTAAAGAAATCAATACTTTCCATATATACGAGTACAACTGAGACAAACGAGACCGTCTCTATAAGTGAAATGTGGCTTAAAGTGGAGCAGATCTGTAAAGCTTCTGTCTTAAATATAACAAAACCTCAAGAAACGAGTACGAGAATGTTCGCATTACCATTCGAACAAAAGCTTCTTAAAGTTTTCCTGTTTCTTAAAGCTTTTTTGCTTTTTTGCATAAAAAAAGCATGAGCTTTTTAAAAAACACAAGAAAAGTAGGAGTTTGTGCGCAATATCATTCCAGCTTCTTAAAGCTTTTTTGTTATACCGATATCATGAGCTTTTTTTAACTTTGTTCTTTTAAATAAATCAATAGGTACAAACTGAATATTCGAGTATAACAGAGGCGCAGGAGAACACCTTTTTACAAGGTCTGTCGCAAAAGAGACAGGACTGTTTCCTTTGCGCCAGGACCCCGCCTCACGGTATTGTGGTCGAGCACGACGAATGCGTGACAAAAGACGCTTCATAACACCAAGGTAAAACACAGCATTAATCTTTTGGCCAGCTGGGACGAACTCTCGGTGTACAGAATCCTCGGAACCGTAAAAACAAATCAGTATTGCCTTAATTTTTGACTTCTGAAGACGACTTTTTTGGCCCGACTTCTGATCGTCACAGAGGTCCTCACGACCTTCTTGGAATCGCTTAAACCACTCATGCATATTACCACGGGATAGGCGCTGATCACCATAAACTTTTTTTTATCATATGAAATGTTTCAGTAAACGTTTTCCCCAAGTTAAAAACAAAATTTAATATTTGCTCTTTGCATTTTACGACCGATGACCAAAAGCTGCTGTCACTTTTTGATCGATAACATCGATTGTAGTTATCCAATTGTCTTAAAATTTTTACGAAATGTCAACAAAAGATCAAACTTTTTATTTCATATACCCACCAATAGGTGGCGCCACCAGAAACAGTTATATTTCCATTCGAGTGAAAGCTTTTTAAAGCTCTTTTGCTATATCGTATAGTTTAATACTGACCTCAATGTAGCAAAGGGGACTAATAACTTTTTTATGAATTGAAATGTAAGTGTAGTTCACAATTCGACGAGCTTGAGGTTTTATAGGGCTTTCCCTTTACTAAATGTCCTTTTTACACAAAACTTTAAATAAAAAAATATGTATATTAGAGATTTATTAATTTTTTTATGAAGTGGAAGAAGATTATTATACATAGAAGTAAATGTCGGGACTCCCAAATGAACACCGTGATGACCTGAGTTGATTTAGCCATGTCTATCTGTATGTATAAATACGAACTAGTTCCTCAGTTTTTGAGATATCAATCTGAAATTTCTCACACATCTTTTTCTCTCCAAGTAGCTGCTCATTTACCGGCAGCGCCGATATCTGACCATAATCGCATATAGCTGCTATACAAATTGAACGATCGGAATCAAGTGCTTGTATGGAAAACTTTTTTAATTGCAAATATATCTTTTCGAAACTTGATGTAAATTATTACCTAAGTGAGTGCTATGTTTATAGAATAAACTGTTCAGATCGGACTACTGTAATATATATGTATCTGCCATACAAATTGCCCTAACAAAGTTAAGGGGTACACCTAGTGTGAAATTTTCAAAAAATCGATTTTTTTTTTCATATTTCGATAGGTTATACTTTTAAAAATAACATGCTAAAATTTCAAATCGATATCTGAAAAAGTTTTTGAGTTGA
The DNA here is from genome assembly GCA_037783105.1 of Bactrocera zonata. Taxonomy (NCBI): domain Eukaryota; kingdom Metazoa; phylum Arthropoda; class Insecta; order Diptera; family Tephritidae; genus Bactrocera; species Bactrocera zonata. The sequence continues at coordinate 1,420,660 of JBAWJQ010005959.1, read as the reverse complement.
GAGTAGCCGCTCGGCAGTTAGATATCGATCTTTTTATCTTTAAACGCGTTTTTCTCGAAACAGCATTTTCCGAATTTGCTGCAGTGATTACTCAAAAACAAACGATCCGATCACTACCGATTTTTTTTTACATGTTCTTTATATAGTTCTCCGTACAATGACCTATCGATGTTTGATCTGATCGAAAAATCGAATTTTGGCAAACCAAAAACGACCAAAATTTTGGGGAAAATTCGACTATTTTTTTAAAACGCCGCCATATTGTCAATTTTTGATTTTTTTTATCGTAGGTCATTGTACATACAATATTATCTAGTTTAATGAGAATTTTTTTTCTTAGATTTCATCCACGGAGAAGGCCGGAATCACTGCAGCAGTGAAGGACCTTTTTTTTCGCGCCGTTGGAGATCGAATATAACTTAAAAAATATTTAATTTTTTTCTTCAAAAATTTCACTGTATATTCTTGAAACATGTATAAATATATCCTTAAAATTTTGAAAAAGTATTTTTTTTTTAATAAAAATTTCCAAAAATCACCTTTTTTTAGGCCATTGCACTAGCAGTGCCCCTTAAGTCCCTGTATGGAACTATTTTATTTGTCAAGATTTCGTGAGGATATATATTGACATAAATAATTGATCAGAATCAAAATCAAATTTTTTTTTAAGGAGGAAGCTCGTTAACTCGGTTTTTGTACAAAGATTTCTTACCTTAAATGCAAGGAGGAAGAAATAATTGTGTTGAACTCATAAATACTTGTATGTATTCTTTAGCATACAGTGTGTAATAATCTCATATTACGATATACGAAACAAACACGTCCATATTTTTGATTCTTATGCGTGGATTACGCAGATCGCTGCTGCCAAAGAGGGTTGGCTAAAAAGTGAAATCTTCATATGAAAACAATTCAGTAAAATATAAGATGTGCTTTATTCATTAAATTTTCAAAAGTGTATGCTGCCATACAAACACACACACATATATATATGTATATGTACAGAGCCATACAGGCGCTGACAAAATGCACGTATGCAAACAGGGATTATGAGAGAAGCGGATGTTATAAAATGACGCAAGCGGTTGAATGAAATGAAAGGGAACGAAAAGAAAGCGCCAAGCGTCTACTGCTGCCGCTGCGCGTATGCAAAAACGGCGCAAAAGAAGAAAACGAAAACACTCAGCAGACAATTTGTCTGCCAAAGTGATATGATTGCGGATAAGTGCACACAGAGTCATGCACCCACAGGCGTGGCGAGCATATATGTATAATATACATTGGATATATATATAAGTGTATATATGTGTGTGCGAAAACTGTGACATGCTACAACAATAATAAAGTATATGCGCACAATGACGCCTAAAGACCCCAAGTAGCGAACTCATCATTTTCCCGCGTTTTTATTTCACTGCAGCATTTCCGCGACGGCAGGAATATCTGTAAATACATATATATATATATATATATATATATATATACATATGTATATATGTATATCTTCGTATACAAAAAAAATTTGTGCTACATGCATTGGCACGAGCGCTTAGCCGCAATTTCGACGCTGAACCGTTTTGTATATTCGCTTAACCCGCAGTTCCGCTGATTTTTTTCCGCTTGATTTGCTGCAATTTATAAAAACAACAAGCGCAGTTATTTAGAATGTGGCAACAACGAGAAATCCAAAGGAAAAATGGGATCAGCGCAGTATGTATGTATGTGTGTCAACAGTCATTTGGCCCACACGCCCGCTCTTCCACTCCTTTCAGCCCACCGCCATCGCCCTGAATCTCTATTCATCGTTTCTAACCTCAACCGCCCAACAAATGCGCTGTCATTTATTTTATTTGCAATTTATTGTTCATTTGCTGTTGCTTGCCATCCACCGTCGGTCCGTGGAGTCGCCTTTTTTCTCATTTTTGTCACTTGACTTTTGACATTTTTATTTTGTTATTGTTGAGTGTCGCAATCGAATGTTTTTCTTTCGCACAAATATGTCACAATCTATCTTCGGTTAACCCGCGCGACGCAAATTGCTGTTGTCACTCATAATAGTTACAACAACAAGCGTTAGTAACATGCTAATACCATGAAATGGAGTTTTGGGCTATCAACAGCCTTTTAACGCTTTAAATTGTCGGATATTTATAAGAGAAAGTAAGTGAGCTATCGCTTTAGCAATTATGCCATTGACGGTTTATAACTTCTTTAAAGGAAGTGGATGTAGTAGACCTTATTGTATCCAGCTGGCGGTGGTAGGCCTCTTTGTGAAGCTTTGTTTTGCAAATTTTGAAACGGTTGAGCTACCTAGGGATCTCAACAAAAAACGCAAAAAGCGCGTATGCAGGATATGTTCTACGGATCATTCCGAAGAACTTCCCCTAAGAGACTATGGGTCTAAAACCGATTTTGTGTGGGTTTGTCAACTCGCGTTCTGTAACTTTTTAAATTTTTCTTTCACACACGTTAACAAAAGTGGATGAGCGACTGAATGAAATTTTGGCGCCACTCAAATACTTGTTTTTAAGCATTTCATAGCCATGATTCCATCGGAAAAAGGTGTCTGCAAGAAAACTCTTTCTTCAGTTTGTTATTTTTTCATGACAAATCGCCAGATAAACTTTTCGCATCGTACAGCTGCCCAACATAATTAACTTACAGACCTCAAACTTCACAGGATTAAACAAATAAGCTAACCCAAACTCAACATCTTTGGACCTATAAATGGAGCCGTATTATCAGATGTCATGTAATAGCAGTTGCTTGCAGTTAGTCTAATTTTAGAGTATTTCGACTGGTAATTGGCGGATGACATGCGTGATGTTTTGCTTCAAGGCTTGAATCGAAGCTGGATTGTCTGCATAGATTTTGGACTTTATATAATCCTACAGGAAAAAGTCATACGATCTTGGTGGCCAATCGACCGCTCGAAAACGTGAAATTATCTGCTCACCGAAGTGTTCTCTCAATAAATCCATTGGTTGATGCGATGTGTGGGAAGTGGCGCCGTCTTGTGGAAACCATCACGATCACGAGCTCCAATTTCAAGCTTAAATAGTCGGTTATAATGGCACGAAAACGGTTTCCAATGACGTTTACATTCTCACCGGCATAATTTTTGAAGGAAAATGGACCGGTGATTCCACCGGCTTAGACCAATTGTTATTTTTTCTGGATGAAATGACAGTTCTTGAATCTCTTCTGAGGCTGCTTTTCACCCCAAATGCGGCAATTTTGCTTGTTTATATACCCATCGGGCCAGAAACGGGCCTCATCGCTGCACAAAATATGGCTCGAAAACGTCGGATCTTTTAGGAATTTTTCAAAAGTACATCTGCTTGTATAACCCGTTATTAAGGTTTTTATATTTGTGTGCAGTGTGTGCCTAGATAAGTTGTCAAGTTCTTCTCTCTAATCTTCAAAATTTGTGAAATTTCGCACAATCGCTTGTTAGCAGAACTTCCTGATATTGTAAGCGTTTTCATATCTTTAACAAAACTTTATAATGACTTGTTTTTATTAAATTTAGTATATTATATAAACTCATGTATTTGTTGTTGCACAAACTTCCAATTTATTTTTGGATTTTTAAAGAGTTGAAAGTTAAAATCAGAACTTGAATTGGAAAACACACACAAACAAAACATAATCAACTATTGCTATGCTCGCATGTAGATTTGCATGTAAATCTTTTATTTATAACGGTAATAAACGAATTTGAAATTTGCAAACTTATTTATGCAGTTATTTTCGAAATCACCTCTGCCGATAACTGCCGTGCCATAAAGCGCTGCGCCACACATGGCCAAGTGCAGTCAAACTCTGACGAGAGCGAGCCAACAGAGGACATGGCTGCCGGGGGCGGGTGGTGTTAGCTTTACCTGTTTTGCATGGGTTGCCAGTGTTTGTTTGTGGCTTTGCGAATGCAAGGCAAATTGGCACCGCAAAAGGCAAAGAAATAAATTGGCCAAAGTGCTGGGGCAAACAAGAAAGGCAACACGCACTAACCGAAAGAATTGTATTACAACAACAAATAAAGGGTAAACTCAAGTGTTGCTACGGCTGCTGCTTGTCGTTGTTGTTGTTGCTGCTTGCAAAGTTATGCCATGAAAATGCTTAAAGTTTTATTAGTTTGTTGCAAGCAAAAAGTTTTGCATGTAAAAGCTTGGCAGATTTCCTTCACCACTACAACCACACGCACACACACACACACACACACACACAGGCAGGGACTTGCCGCAGCAGCCGGTGGCATGACTAAACTTATTTATTTGTTTTCCTATTTATTTATCTGTTCGTCTGGCGCTGGCGCTGGCGCTGGCGGTTTGTGGGTGCGTGGGTGTGTTGTCTGATGGACAGACGGCTGTTGTTGCTGTCCAGGGCCAAGAAGCTAAGCGGGCCCGAGTGACTTTGACAAGAGAAAGTGGTGCCACAAAATCAAACAACGGTAAATTGTAGCATTGCAGGCGTGTGCCAGGAAGTTGGTAGTGTGAAACTTTCCACTTTTTGTTTTTGTAGCAGGCAATAAAACCAAATCTGAAGTTGGGTCTAACTAGGTGGGTGCGGCTTCGGGTTAAGTGTTTGGTCCGCATACACGAGTTAACAAGTTTTCGTTGCCTCAAGTGACCCAAAAAGCCGGTTTCTTGTATAATTTAATTTAATGTGCTTTTTTCTATTGCCTGTTCTTCTTCGTTGCCGCCTGATTTGTTTAATGTTCAAAAAATATGCATCATCAGCCAAACTATTCCAACTAAAATTAAGAAAACAAAGTTGCTTGAAATACATATGGTCACTCTCAGGCATATATGCACACACTTGCGATATCACATATCGGAAAAGGAACTAAAAACTTCCCAAAAAATATTTGTGGCAAGGGAAATCGCTGAGCGAAAGCAATTATGCAAGAATGTGTGAAATAGTTGGAGAGAGGGTCGTGTGTGGCATGCTGGAGGAAAGTTCTCAGATTTATAGTTTTCACTAAGAAATTTGCTTAATATTGATTAAAAGTTTATAAGTAGCAAAAGAAGCTGAGTGGATCCATTAAAATGCTATGTCGATATGCTGAAAAGGCTGATTTGAAACGATAATGACCCAGAAATACGAAGCACTCTGTCTGTATGTCGACGAGTATCCAAATGTTCCAATTGAAAAGAAGTGATCATCCGATAAATGTTAACTCAGAAGTGACCAATGGGGCACTATATACAATATCTCTCATAGTCCCTCTGGCTACAAAGAATATCTCTGCTTTGCATTTTTCAAGAGTTTTTTTGAATCTTTGGTTTCTCAGGTTATATTCACCTGTTATTTTGTATGTTCGCATTAGTTATCCCCAAATATTGGGGCTTGAAATTTAAAATGGCATAGTAAAATCAATTTTTTACTGAGAGGGGAAAAAAAGGAATTTTGCCTTTGCCATTTTTTGAAGGGAAGAAATACAGTTGAAGCAAAAGCTTGGCTTGATGACGAGTTTCCGGACACTTCCATAGGTTTCCATCAAGAATTGGTATGTAAGTTTCGGCATGGTGAAATGAGCACGGAGATCGGTGAACACAGTGGACGCCCAAAAAAGGTTGTTGTCGAGGAAAACATAAAAAAATCCACGAAATAGTTCTGTTAAGTTGTTGGAGATAGCAGGAACTCTTAATGTATCAACTGACTGGTGTACATCATATCATTCCCGAATATTTTCGACAGAGGGAATTCAAGCAGCATGCACCTCGGCTCTCCAGGCTATTCCGGAAAATGCCTTCCGTGACGTATTCAATGCTTAGAAATCGGTAGCTGGTAGCGCTGCATCGAGGCAGTAGGCGCCTATTTTTAAAGTTTCTAAAGAATTGCAACGATTGGTTTAACATTTTTTTTAAATCATCTCATCCCTTTCCGGTCAAACCCTGTATGCGTAATAGACCTAAGTTTTTGTGTCGATATATGGCAATGCTTGAAACATGGCTCAATCTTTTATCTCCGAGGTACAATCGACAGTAATCCGAGTGGACTGCACATGTTGAAAGTTATTTCGGGTAGCAAGTAAGATATCTTAGTAAAACTAAGTTAATGTCGGATAGATATATTATGTTTTAATACCCCAGTAATAAACCAAATATGTCGAAAAATGTGTTCGTTAGGTTAGGCCAGGTTAAATGGTCGATCTTAATAGCGATTTCTTTCCTCGTGGTAGCTAGAACTTCCATAAAATTATTCATAAAGACTGCCATGATTCTACAGAGTACTTTGAGCCGCTCACAAATTTGTTAAGACGACAATTGTCAGTGTCTCCTGGTTCGCTGAAGGTATAAGTGCCAGACGTTTCAGCCCCACTCTTGCAAAAGTTGGAGGAGAAAATACTTGGATATGCTCACCTCAGCCTTTTCCATACAACTTGTTTACGCTTTACTTCTTAGCATGAATACATATTAGAAAATGTCCTGTAAGAACTCCTGCGATTGCGGCAAGATGAACTTTACTAGGAGCAAGTAGACTTCGGTATATCTCCTACGTTCCTTAAAAGCAGCCACTTTTCGGTAGCCTAAAACTAAGCTTGACGAAAAGCTCCTTACAAAAAAACTTACATACTTGAAACTAGCTTCACATATTCAATTCACATATCCACAATGTCTGAGTTACCTTCATAAACATTCGTGGAAATCTGTTTTCGAGTCTATTGGAGCAATCTCGAAAGTGAATACAATATAACAGAGCTTGCTTTAGCCCCAATATGCCTTCATATTGATTTCCGAATTTCTAGAGTATAAAATGTTCGGTTACAATGCGATCTGTCAACCAGTTTGTTTATAGCAGCTTCCTAAGTCGGTACACCTCAGTAGGTCGCTGCGATTTTTACAATGGAAAAAAATACCGAACAAAGAATTTGTTTAAAATTTTGTTTTTCTAACCAGATTTCGTGTGCGGAATCTTTGTGAATGTGGGAAAGGGCAAAAATAGAGTCATACAAAGCTTTCGAAGACGGCGAGAGATCGTTGAATACATTCCGCATTCTGGAATTGGAATTCTACATCTTCAACTGATGAAAATGTTCAAAAAGTGAAAATTATGGTGCTTGAAAATTGTCATCGATATTTATCGCAAGTCTGCTCTAATGACTGTGGTGAATATTTTAGGTATGAAACACGTTCTTGCTAGACTTTTCCCGATAAAGCTGAATTTTTTTCAAAAAGAGTACCGTAACTAGATCCCTTTGGACATGCTAGAATGTGCAAGTTCCGATCCCACATTCATGTAGAGCATTATATGGTAACTGTCGATAAGACATGGGTTAATGAGTTTCACATGCAAATAAGGCAACAATCAACGGAATGGAGGGACAGAAGATCAATAACGAGTTCTGTTTGGCCATGTATTGAGGCGTTTACGTGAAAACATCAGTCGAAAATGGCCTGAATTGTGGAAGAAGAATTTATGGACTTTACAAACTGATGATGCACCATCGCATCGATATACGATTGTGACTGAATTTAAAGCCAAAAACGCAATGAATACCATCGACCAATTACCGTATTCACCAGATTTGGCTGCGTGGGATTTTTTTTTGTTCCCCAAACTGAATTTGCGCTCCATGGAACCCGTTCGAAGAGGTAAAACAAAATTCCCTGAAGGAGCTGGGAAGGCCCAAAAAGTGCTTATGAGAAGTGTTTCGAACACAGAATAATCATTGGCGTAAGTGTATTACATCTGGTCGGGATTACTTTGAAAAAAGGAGAAATTATGTAGTCAGCCCATGTTAGTATAAGTCTTATAGCAGGTGAACTTTTAGCATTAAAAAGGAGCTTTTTGCCTCCTCATCATCTACTGTGTTAAGAAATAGTGAAAACTCACAAGTTGTTTTATAAATTATAAATACAATAATTTTCAGAAATTAGTATAAATTGAGCTTTCGGGTTTAGCAAAAACACCGAAGCTTTCACGAAAAAGTATTCGATAAATGGTGTTGAGCTTTCGGTTTTAGTATTAATATTGAAGCTTTCACGAAACAATGTAAAATAGAAGACTTTCAGGTTTTGGCTTCAAAATAGATGACTCTGTTTTATTCTTATTTATACTTGGAATAAAACTGTTCGTAAAATAAGTAGAAATTTCAGTACAGTAGAGTTTATGTCGCGCCGGTATTAAGGATGATACTCAAAACTTTAACTGTAACATATAAATATGTGTGATAAAAACTGAGAAGAAACTAGTTTTAATGAAACAAAAATGCTGTTTAAGCAATTAACTTTGAGAAACTTTCAAGATATGCGAACACAAGCTTTATCCTTTGTGACAAAAACACTCGCTGTCTAATTAGCAAACTATGCTAATGTGCGTTGATAGCTATAAGCACAACAACAACTGTTGCCAGCTAACTTAATTTAATCATATCCCGTCACTTCAAGGCTTCGCTTATCGAATTCATACGCACAAGTGACGCGGTCTAACACATATACATTTATAAATACATATGTACATATATAAATATATACATATGTATGAATATACTTAAAGCTTATTTATTTGTGTGCGTGGTGCTGGCAAGCTTATCGCTAAGCGCCGAGTCAGCCAAATAAAACGTCTCGTCAACAAAATGTTTCACCAAACTACAGAAATCAGCACACAAATACGCAAAAGCTTGAATATTTGTATCACATAGCTAATTTACAGCAAATACACGCACTAACACACTTACATACGGTTGTTCATGTGATTATACCGTATGCGACATGAGTCGCTTATTTGTTGTCATTTATGTCGCATAAATATCGGTGTGATGGTTTTGCTTTGATTTTATTATTCCATCCATTAGGAGAATGCGCGGAAATAAGCAAGAGCCAACCACCAAAAACCAAAGGGCAACAACGATTTCAGTTATATGGTCATGTGGGGGTGTGTGTGTGTGTGTTTGTGTCGTCTATTGGCGAAACATATTAGTTTGTTTTTGTCCGCACGTCACACGGTCCATGTCAGCGCATCCATATTGCAGACATTGGCGGAAATTGAAACGCAAATGACAATTCATTTCATCAGCAGTTTTCTGGTGAACTCTTCACCCCAGACAAAATAAATCTGTGTACAAACCGGGCTGGTGACAACTAAAGCATTACGGCTGGTTACATGTATATGAAGAGAGTAATGTCACCTGGTACATTAAGCCTTCGGCGTTACTAGTACAATTTGGTTGGGTAGTAGAGACTTTTATGGATAGATTTCACCTCGAAAAACCTGTTGGAAAACTGCCAACATAACCTTGATTTTTGATTTGCTTTGGTGCGATTTTTTCGGCTTCGGCTCATCTTGCCGCGCTATTAGTCCGATTGATCGTCGGTTTCCGAGTCGTCAGCAGAGCTCCAAGACCCATAGCCAGGAAGTTTCATGACATCTTAATAGTCGAAAAGCATTGTTTCACAGACATCACTGAGACACTGTTTACCGAAAAAAATTAGTTACATTGGAACTTGGGCCAAAATGATCTTTCAAATAGTTTTCACTGATCCTCCCGATGTTTCAACGAAACCACTACGATCTCTAACTGTCAATCGTCGTTTCTTCTAGGTCTGTAAGGTTGCCTTGGATAATAATCTCTGCCAAATTTCTTGAAGAAATCTCGTCAAATGGAAAAGTTTTCCATACAAGCACCTGATTCCGAACGTTCTTGGTGAGAAAAGAAGGTGCGGAAATTTCGGACCTATATCTCAAGAACTGAGAGACTAGTTCGCGTAAATACAAACGTGCGAACAGACAAATATGACTAATATAATTTTTGAAATATTTTATAGGGACGTCGCTGTTTCTGTTCAGTGTATAATAAAATTTATCGACAACAGCGCCACCGAGAGGTGTCAGAATTATCGAATCTCAAAATACTGTGAACTACCAGACAAATATCATGACAGTGGTGCAACCTAACGAATTCAAATTGTAGAACTTGGAGAACCACAGATAAATTTTTAAACTCAAAAGAGTCCTTTCTCGAAAACGAAAGTACTATGGCATTATATAACCAGAGAGAATACCTACTAAAATATATAACACAAATATATAACTACAAATATATATAAAACCTGAAAAATATATTTCGAGCACAGCGCCATCTATCGGAGCCAAAATTATTCAATCTCATAATACTACATAAATATCAACTTTTGCTCAACATTTTCACAAAAATCGCTTCAATTTGGCAGTTTCAACATTTAAACACCACAAAACCCTTTAATTCGTATTACTGGGTTCTTTCAATACACTTTTCCATTACACTTTTGTTGACGTCCATTTATCCCTTCCAACACATCAACTTTCGCTCCTTTCGTTTCATAATCTTCACTGCTTGTTCGGTTCTCACAGACGGTCATCCGCGCTAAGCCAGTTCACCCATTATGGCTATTCATGTCACAGGCAATCGAAAAAGTTCAACAAATGTACACATGTGCTCGAATAGTTGATGCGCTCCCGCTCAATATTGGCCAATACCGTCTATTTCAGCTATTCACTTAGCCATCCTTTCAGCCAAGCATGCAATGCCTGGCTGCTTCAACATACGAAACGGATTTCGAGACCAAAATTCCCAGGCAATAGCCACAAGGCGTACGCTTCACTGACGATATAAACATACCATACGAACGCACGAAGTAACTGTAGCGTATATATATATCTATATTGTTTTGGGAGTATATTGAGCGTTTTATGTATGCAGAAATATGAGCATTAAGGGGGTGCTTTGTTTTAATTTTGTTTACAAGGAAGCAAAATCGAAACCACATAGATGGTTTCAAACTGGAAATGGGCTCCCTATTACTGTTTTATTCGACTACAATATTAATATTACGTTTTGCATTTTCTTCTCATCTGATTCAAGGATCCATTTCCACGCTTCCCCCAATTGTAAAAACCGATCTTTTGTTAGTTCTTGCTTCTTCTTACTCTTGGAAAGTACTGCGCATGATTCTGGAACTTCATAATGACCACAGACGCATTCTATATGTATGGCCCGTTCATTGTGTATCAAGTTTTGTTTATTATTGTTTGAATTATTTATCCAGGTTTTCAGAGGTTGGTTCACCATTATTTACCACTTCCATTCACTCGTTCGTCTTAGTTCTGAAACATTTATTCAGAAGCTAGCTAGTTTCTCCTTCACAGCAGATAGCAGGTGTTCTCATATTGGAATACTGGGTTATTTAGTAGAAAGGTCAATTCGCTATAGAATTGATATTATAAGTTCGGGAATTCGGTGCAAAAATTCTCAAGAAACACAAGCTGTATATTATTATTAATCCCGGTAAATAAATTATACTTTCAATGCTTTCTTATAACGGGTGATTCAACTAGAGGTTTCAATAGCCTTTTTTGACAGATCACGCATGGGTCGCGTGAAGCTATCATGTTATTTTTGTTCAGTATTGTTTGGTAGTTTATCGCGGAAAGACTTAGTGACCCGGGTAACGTCAATAACGTTTACAAATTGTTCCTCTGAGAGTCGATTCGGCGTCGTTCGCAGCAACTGTGACTGATATATGGAACGACCTGCCGCATTTTACGTCGACATCTTGAAGCGTACCAAATGCAGCTTGTGCAAAAACTGAAGCCGCTCGACCTTCCCAAGGGACATCGCTTCGTTTCATGTACTCTTGAATAGTTCCGAGCAGATCTGACGTTTTCTAGCTATATTCTGTACAGCGATGCGATCCATTTCTGACTCAATGTGTTGTAAACAAGAAAAATTGTGGCATTTAGAATGAAGAGCAACATAAAGAGATTCAAGAGCTGCCATTTCATCCAGAAAGAACAGCGGTTTGGTTGATCCATATTTCTTCAAAAACGTTGCCGGTGAGAACGTAACTGTTATCGCGTCATGATAACCGACTATTTGATGCATGAAATTGAAAGTAATGATCTCGGGGACATTTGGTTTCAACAAGACGGCACCACTTCCCATATATCGCATCTATCAATTTCACGTTTTGGCCGGTCGATTGGCCATCAAGATCGTGTGTATCTCACCATGACACTTTTTCCTGTGGGGATATGTAAAGTCTAAAGTCTATACGGGACTAAACGGGTGGACCATCTAAGACATAGCTGCGGCCAACATTTGAAGGAGATAATCTTCAAAAAATGTTAAGTCTCTGTCTCTATATCACCATTTATTATATGCGGGAATAAATAAGAAACATTATCAAAAAATTAAAATTTAGAAAATTTTTACAAACAAATTTGACAGTTCCTAAAAGGACGTCACAAACTGATTTTAAAAATATTTTTAAAGGAAGAAATCCAAAAATGGTTAAATGCGTAGTTGGACGATTAAAAAGACGATCCGCCTTAACTCAGTCACAAGTGTGGGTGACAACACATACACATGTATGTACAAGTACATTATTTGGTTAGATAGTTTTATGCCACATATGTGTGCTTTTGCCAGATTGCTAATGTACATACATATATGTATATGCGTAAATATGTCTGTACATGCTCCTGTGTCAACTTTGTTGCTGAATTTTGTTTTTGTTGTCACTACATTAGTTTTACGAAGCGGAAAATCAATGTCATCAGCTACTCAGGCTGTGACGACAATGTCAAAAACAACATCGTCAGAACATTGTAATGGGAATTCAATATTTAGATATGTATATGCAAACATTTATACATAAAGGTGCATATAGATATGTATGTACGTGCTTATATGCTTATGCCTTAATATTAATGCTATGAAATATGTTCATGAATATACATAGCCTATATAAACTGTATATTATATATGTACATAAGGACTTATATGATCACAGCTGTGTATGAATTTCCATGAATACTTTTTGTACCGTTAAATGTACATACATATGTGTGGTAGTAATTTCTTATTGACTTATATTTGTTAAGTAAGTAGATATGTAAATTCAAAGACACACTGGAAATAGCGCAAATGGTTGGCATAAATTTGGTAATAAGTAGAATTTGCATTTTCCTAATGTTCCTCTTTGGCTGGGTAAATATATTAAGGGTATATACATATACTATATGTGTAAATGTTTAAGGTTAAAGTTCTTGTTTATTGAGAATCTGTTCCGCTTCATTTTTCTATCACAAAATAAAAATATTCAGCTTTGTTTTTACTGCTAAGAAATTCAACCGAGTCTTTAAACGTTCTACATCAACCAAATATTCCGCTGATTGGGATATTAATTCAACATTTTATATAATAGCTAGATATCCGGTTTTAATATACATATGAAATCAATAAGTAATAGAATATATGAAAAGGTTTAAAATAAATTAAATTATACTTCCAAACATAAAATGTTAAACCAAGCGTCAAGAAGGGTTGAAAACCAGCCTCTCCTAATCAAACAAAAAAAAAAAAATCAAATCTTCATTTTATAATAAATTGTGTAGCTGTATAATTCTATTATTTATTTTCTGTAATTTATTCACCGGATATCCACATTATCGGAATTTTTCTCGAAGCAGGGAATAATCTATATTACTCGGTGCTATGTTCAAGTGCTTTAAAAAAATATGTTTTAATCATGCAACCTATGGTCTATTGTGCCCCCTCTTGAATGGGCGCGATGGAGGTGATGAGATCCCCGTTCACGTAAATGCAACCAAGGACCTTAAGCTTCTGCAAAATGCTGGACAATCCAGAATCAGATGTTCTGGAGTTTTCGGTTCCATGTCGCAAAATCGGCAGTTTGCGCTGGAGACTATGCTAATGTTGGACAAGTCTTCATTAAGTCTGCAGTGCACGCTATGAAGCGCGATATGAAGACAGAATTTATCCCGGAAGAGGTTGATGATATCTCTATACCTTGCTTGAGTGTTGCCTCCCAATAGTAACTTGGCGTGGCGCATACCTGTTGCCTGCTGCCAGTGTCGTTCTTTCCTTACTCTTTCTTCCAAACGGAATAACTCCTTTATGATGTGGAACCCAACTGTAGGTCATGATTCTGGTCCCATCATATTGGAAGCCGCAGCAGAGCAGGTTAGTTCATCGGCCAGCTCATTGCCGGCTTCCTCTTTATGCCCCGGCATTCAGGCAGGTGTATACGGTTGCAAACTAATAGGCGGTTCCGAATTCATATATACTCATCCACTATGGCGATTTGACTTCATATGCTAAGAAATATGCTCGGAAAGCTTCCCATGGGCATGGATAGCTTGGTTGCGATCCCGCAACACCTACCGATGTTTTCGAACCGTCAGTGTAGCACTGGATGTGAGGCCTTGGAATTTCACCTCTTTAGATACCTCCAAGGAGGATGGAGTCATGTGTAGAAGTTCACGCAAGTGAGGAAAGTTCTCTGATCGCCATTCACTTGGGAGTGGCCAGAAACGATTCTTTTACATATGACTCAAGCAGCTCACGACTTCCGGTCTCTGACCAAGTATCCTCTGGGTAGCCTAAGAACATCCGTTTGAAGGCGAGCTAAAGTGAGAAGGCGAAAAAACCCCTCAGCAGGGTTGTGCGCTGGGTTTGGGATCCGCCACGTAAAAAAACGCACCAATGAAAACAACCAAACAGCCTCGGATGAGAGACCCCCCTTTTGATGACGACCATGGCAAGCGAAATAAGGACTACGAATTGAGGGCATGCACCTGGAATGTCCGGTCCCTTAATTGGGAAGGTGCCGCTGCCCAGCTGGTTGATGTCCTCGTGAAAATAAAGGCTGACATCACCGCCGTCCAAGAAATGCGATGGACGGGACAAGGACAGAGACGAGTAGCTCCTTGTGACATCTACTACAGTGGCCATATAAAGGAGCGCAAGTTTGGTGTTGGATTCGTGGTGGGAGAGAGACTCCGTCGCCGAGTACTATCATTCACTCCGGAGAATGAACGTCTAGCCACAATCTGCATCAAAGCGAGGTTCTTCAACATATCGCTGATTTGAGCCCACGCCCCGACGGAAGAGAAGGACGATGTGATCAAAGATGCCTTTTATGAGTGCTTGGAGCGCACTTATGAGAGATGCCCCCGCCACGATGTCAAAATCCTGCTTGGCGACTTCAACGCCAGGGTGGGCAAAGAAGGTATCTTTGGCACTACGGTCGGTAAATTCAGCCTCCACGAGGAAACATCTCCAAATGGGTTGAAGCTGATCGACTTCGCCGGGGCCCGAAATATGGTTATCTGTAGTACTAGATTCCAGCATAAGAAGATACATCAAGCTACCTGGCTGTCTCCGGATCGAAAAACCACCAACCAGATCGATCATGTTGTGATAAACGGAAGACACGTCTCCAGTGTTTTAGATGTGCGTGCGCTCCGAGGTCCTAACATCGACTCTGATCACTATATTGTTTCAGCCAAAATTCGCAGCACGCCAACAAACACAAGGAAGGTTCGACGTCGAGAAGCTGCAATCACAACGGACAGCCGAACGATTTTCTACTCGGCTTGCACTCCTGCTCTCTGAGAGCACTCGTCAACAACTCGGTATAAGGGAACTGTGGGACGGCATCTCAAACTCCTTACGTACAGCTGCAACCGAAACCATTGGTTTTCGGAAAGTGCAAAAGAACAGCTGGTACGACGAGGAGTGCCGTGTCGCAGCGGAGAGAAAACAGGCTGCCTACCTCGCAACATTACGATCGACCACAACACGTGCGGGATGGGATAGATACCGAGAGTTGAAGAGGGAAGCGAGACGCATTTGTAGACAGAAAAAGAAAGAGGCCGAAATGCGTGAGTACGAAGAGCTTGATAAGCTGGCCAACAGGAGTAATGCTCGAAAATTCTACGAAAAGATGCGGCGGCTTACAGAAGGTTTCAAGACCGGAGCATACTCTTGTAGAACCCCCAAAGGTGATCTAGTCACCGATGCCCAAAGCATACTTAAATTATGGAGGGAACACTTCTCCAGCCTGCTGAATGGCAGTGAACGTACAACGCCAGGAGAAGGCGAACCCGATTCCCCAATCGATGATGATGGAGCAGACGTTCCATTGCCCGACCATGAAGAGGTTCGAATAGCAATTGCCCGCCTGAAGAACAACAAAGCGGCAGGGGCCGACGGATTGCCAGCCGAGCTATTCAAACACGGCGGCGAAGAACTGGTAAGGAGCATGCATCAGCTTCTTTGTAAAATATGGTCCGACGAAAGCATGCCCAACGATTGGAATTTAAGTGTGCTATGCCCAATCCATAAAAAAGGAGACCCCACAATCTGCGCCAACCACCGTGGGATTAGCCTCCTCAACATCGCATATAAGGTTCTGTCGAGCGTATTGTGTGAAAGATTAAAGCCCACCGTCAACAAACTGATTGGACCTTATCAGTGTGGCTTTAGACCTGGTAAATCAACCACCGACCAGATATTCACCATGCGCCAAATCTTGGAAAAGACCCGTGAAAGGAGAATCGACACACACCACCTCTTCGTCGATTTCAAAGCTGCTTTCGACAGTACGAAAAGGAGCTGCCTCTATGCCGCGATGTCTGAATTTGGTATCCCCGCAAAACTAATACGGCTGTGTAAACTGACGCTGAGCAACACTCAAAGCTCCGTCAGGATCGGGAAGGACCTCTCCGAGCCGTTCGATACCAAACGAGGTTTCAGACAAGGCGACTCCCTATCGTGCGACTTTTTCAACCTGCTTCTGGAGAAAATAGTTCGAGCTGCAGAACTCAACAGAGAAGGTACCATCTTCTATAATAGTGTACAACTGCTGGCGTATGCCGTTGATATTGATATCATCGGCCTCAACACCCGCGCCGTTAGTTCTGCTTTCTCCAGACTGAACAAGGAAGCAACTCAAATGGGTCTGGCAGTGAACGAGGGCAAGACGAAATATCTCCTGTCATCAAACAAACAGTCGTCGCACTCGCGACTTGGCACTCACGTCACTGTTGACAGTCATAACTTTGAAGTTGTAGATAATTTCGTCTATCTTGGAACCAGCGTAAACACCACCAACAATGTCAGCCTGGAAATCCAACGCAGGATTACTCTTGCCAACAGGTGCTACTTCGGACTGAGTAGGCAATTGAAAAGTAAAGTCCTCTCTCGACGAACAAAAGCCAAACTCTATAAGTCGCTCATAATTCCCGTCCTGCTATACGGTGCAGAGGCTTGGACGATGACAACAACCGATGAGTCGACCTTAAGAGTTTTCGAGAGAAAAGTTCTGCGAAAGATTTATGGTCCTTTGCGCGTTGGCCACGACGAATATCGCATTCGATGGAACGATGAGCTGTACGAGATATACGACGACATTGACATAGTTCAGCGAATTAAAAGACAGCGGCTACGCTGGCTAGGTCATGTTGTTCGGATGGATGAAAACACTCCAGCTCTGAAAGTATTCGACGCAGTACCCGCCGCGGGAAGCAGAGGAAGAGGAAGACCTCCACTCCGTTGGAAGGACCAAGTGGAGAAGGACCTGGCTTCGCTTGGAATATCCAATTGACGTCAAGTAGCGAAGAGAAGAAACGACTGGCGCGCTGTTGTTGACTCGGCTATAATCGCGTAAGCGGTGCCTACGCCAGTAAAGAAGAAGAAGAAGATACCTCCAACTCTCTGCAACGAAGTGCTAGGGGTATTAAGCCCGGAAAAGATTTTCGCTTTGTAAAAGCGACGACAGCTATTTTTTCAGGTTGATGTTTAACCCTACTTTGAACTATGTCGCAGAGAGTATTCTCAAATTTGTTTCATACCATTATGACAATGTTATCGGCGTACCCCTGGAACCGAGTCCCATTGTTTGTGAGCAACTTAAGGAGCTCATCTATTACTAGACTCCATAGTAGAGAGGGATAAAACTCCACCCAGTACGCAGTACAGCCTAAATACATCTGCATACTGGAGCCGCTACATTTCTTTTCTCCAGTGTCTTGATGGCGCTTGCATGGGCCGCATTGTAGAAAGCACCTTCCATGTCAATAAAGGCACACATCGCAACCTCGTCATTTTGCAGCGAGTTCTGGAGTTCAGCCGTAAATATTTATATATCATAGCTGTAGCAATACTCTGAAGAAGTTATTTGAAATTAATGATCTAATGATCCATACCTCGTTTCGCCTTCGTGACTTTGTATATACACTTGGCGACACATTTTGAATCAAATGGGGTTTTAGGAAATAGGTACATACTTTCACTATCTGACGAAGGGTCCAAGTTTTGCTGTCGGTAAACTTGAAACTGGTGGCGAGTCTTTATTTTATGAATCTGACTTCGGAAGTATTCAACAATCTAGTGAAAGGCACTCTAAAAATGAGCTGAAACCGGAAAAATTTGTGACAAGCACTAGACTGGGTTGCCACCCAGATGAAGCTTTTGTTTTGGCTCAGGAGCCTTGGGAGACTAATTAAATATATATTTTATAGGGTCTCCGACGTTTCCTTTTGGGTGTATAGGTTTTCCTGACTGTCATTTAATTTTACCTAAGTTAAAATTAACCAAAAGTTAAAATTAATTAGAGAACACCGATATTTAATGCGCCAACCCTTGATGAACCCTTCATATTGGTTATGCTTTTGCATCAATCGTGTCACAAAGATAGCTTAGTGCGGACATTTGCGACATTTTTGCGTTTTTCGAAATTCCCACTCAATAATCATAAGCATTTCGTCCATTTCAGTCTCCACATAACACAACAACAACACTAATAAATTATCAACGGCAAACCGCTGTACTGCCAAAAATGGTAATTTCGCGCCGCAAGTAGCTTAGTATGCGAGTGTGTGTGTGAGGCGTAAAAGTGTTAACTACGATTTTTCATTTACCGTCATTTTTCAAATCCGCACCCTCCACGCTTAATATGTAGATATGAGCACACGAGCACGCAAACACGTTCGCAAATAAACAAGATATTTGTTGGTGTTCATGTGTGTAATGGGAAATTCCACGCAAGACCCATCAATAAAGTGAATTTATAACCTCACACACACACACACACACCCACCCACACACATATACATATGAACTACAGTAAGCTCATATGCGCAGTTTACATTGCGTTTGTATTCGGGAATTTAAAACGCGGACGCAGTGCGTATCCTCGTAAATATCTATGTTTGCAGGCAGCTCACAGGTCCAATGAAAAATCTCTGCTACTGCCGCGCCACTAACGAGCTCTGGATGGCGCGTGTGAACAAACAAATACAGAATGGCGCTGGTTTGCTGATATTGATGTTTTCCAGCTGCAGCGGGCATCATGGCGGAGGTGAAGATTGATCAGATTCGCTGATAAATGGCAACTGTGACATACATACATACTAATGTATAATATTTTATCGCGCTCTCTGAGACTCTGCCGTCATCGGTGATGAAACGAGGCGCTAAGGTGTTAAAATGTACAGTTAATCCAGATAACGGTGATAGAGCTTAATGTACTGTGTTACATGTTATCAGATATTTAATTTAAAATTCGATGTTATTTTGTTTTGTTAAGGGGTTACATGGGCTTACGAGTTTCAAAAAATCAATTTTTTATTTATTGTCTTATTAAATTCTATAACACCTCTAGAATATTGTCTAAATTTTCAAGTTGTTCAGAGTAATAGTTTCGGAGATACAGCCTTGAGAGCCTTAAACTATTAATCTTCAAATTTGCAGAGCGGACCTCGACTTCGACCGTGTTGACTTTACCTTAACAGAAAGAGAGTTTGGGTTTTCGTCTTGTAGAGATCTACGGTTGAGTTCACTTTACCAACGCCGAAATTCGAGTCAAGTTCAGGCACCCTAACGACTGACTACTCCTCATGGACTTAGTAACTGAAAGCCATCTGGTATCGCAAAGAAAACTGGTCTATGTGTGGCGCATTACCCCACCACACTTACCTTACCTAATATCACCTTTACTATCTTTTACTGACATTATATCTTAAATTATTTCAGACCGATAGTAAATTTATATAGGTAGATATCTGCTCCATAAGCTTCAAAACCTTTAAACCCGTTTTATCAAAATGCAAACAGCATTAGACTCGATGAGAAAAACTCTCCGGAATGGCCGAATTTGAAAATTCACACGACCTTCATAGACATAATTGTCATGTAATGAACGAAGGAATAATCTTTTTTTTTTTCAAAATAATTTCCTTTGCTTAAGCCACTCTGAAGTATACATATTTTTACAAAAAGGAAAACGGCTGTTTTTGGGAAGCCAAACCTTGATCAAAAATCAAATTGTTGGCTAGTCCTTCGATCAATTCCAGCTACGGTAATAATAAAATATTTGATTTTAAAATTTGAAAACATTCTAAGTGAAAAGAAAATGTCTTAACCGCCTCACACCTTTTTCGGAGGTCCTCCTGGAGGTCGACAATAAGATCAGGTGGTACCAATTCTTAATGAATCGCCGAGTAATAGGATTGATTTTCTTCCGTCGCGACTGTACTTCGGAGCGTGCGCGCACCAAGTGGATTCGGGCGTTCCTAGCTAACGAACGAGCGGCTGGTCAGTTGTCTCCGAGCACCTGCAGACGCAGGTCAAACATTTTCACGCAACATCTTTCTGTGAGCAGAGGTACGCGATTAAATTCTGTATGAAACTCGGTAAACGTGCAACAGACGCGTTTAATATGACCAAGCAGGCTTACCCAGATGTTGCTTTAGCAAGAAGTGGTGTGTTTCGGTGGCACCAGGCCTTTTTGGTGGGTCGGAAAGAGGTCGCTGATGAATGTCTGAATTGTCTTGTTTGACATCAAAGACATCGTCCACTATGAATTTATTCCTTCTGGACAAACCGTCAACGCCAAGCTTTACGTGGAAATCTTCAAGAGACTCAAGCGAAGGATCAAAAGGGTCCGACAAGATATCGTAGCCGATTGGAAGTTGCACCACGACAACGTTTCGGCTCATACAGCCTTTCTTGTGAACAGCTACCTAACCAAGGCTGGCATCCCAACGCTTTTGCAGCCACCCAACTTTTTTTGTTTCCTTGCCTGAAAAGGCCGATGAAAGACCAGCATTTTGATACGACAGCGGGGAGCCAAGCAGTATGCACCTCGGCTCTGAAGGCAATTCCGGAGAATGCCTTCCGTGACGGCTTCAATAATTGGAAATCGCGCTGCTAGCTCTGCATCGACGCAGAAGGAGCATATTTTGAAAGTTTTTAAAGAATTGTAAGGATTAGTTTAATAAATTTTTTTAAATCGACTCAGGTAATCCGTGTTTGAAACAAAATTTTGTGCTATAAACTTTATTAGAGCAAAAAGCCAGTATCCCTGAAATCTATACGGTATACTAGAATACTCAATATTTCTAAATCAAGCATACTTGTATTCATTTCTTCAATCTTTCTATAATCTTATCACTTCTTTTTCCCTACTATTTATACTTCCTTCTATTTTCTATTTCTTCTTTCATCAGCTTCAACGCGCAAAGCTTGCTCAAATCTCCCTCTCTCCGCAACAATAGCGCGTATTTTTCGCGCTACTTCTCCGTTATTTAATGTCAATATTTGCTTAAGCTGGTGTCATCAGTTCTTTTGTATTTCATTTACTTCTTCGCTATCACATTCTTTATATAATTTTCGTAGTTGTTCGCTCCCAAAAGCTCAAAACCGGACATCGCCAATGCCGTTTATTGACAATCATTGTCCTTTAGTTATTTTCAAACTACACAAGTCCCCGCAATTGTAAGACAGTTATTTTGTTCAATAAAATTCGTACGTACTTTATTTGTAAATGTTTGCGTTGTCTGTATTGACCATACGCTCACGGTGGTACCGAATTGTTGATCTCCCTCTTCTTTGAGCGAAAAATAAATATTATGTTTAACTTTTGTTGGCGCATGAACTGGTCAATTTTGTAGCGGTTTTTAATTAAATTGTTATTAAACATTGATTAAAGTAAAACATTTGGAATCTTATAAGAACAAGTACTTAAATATTAGTAAGTTTCATTACAAGTAAGTTTCGTACTTTTAGGTTAATGTAATGGGTTGGGAGAGGCAAGAAAAAATCAAAAGTCTTGTTGATGGCGCCTCAAAAAAGTAACATTTTTTGGAGGCTAGAATTAGAAATGATTTACTATGTCTTTCCAGATAATGTTAAGGATATTTATAGAAACAGATTTAATAATAATGAATTCTAAGAGATTCTGTGGTCATTATAATAACTTTTAACAGAAAGCTCGTTTAAAGTTTACTTCTTCTCTATTCTTCAACATTCTTACATTTTCTGGTTTATTTTCTGTTCAATTGATTCTTAAAATATTTATTCGTTCGACTTTTATTTTGGAGACTAAATTTATTGATCTAACTGTAGGGAGCCTAAAAAATATTGTTATACTGTTATCGCACGATGAATTTCATATGAAGGTTTTAACAAAGGCTTTAATTCTGCTCTGTCAGAATCTACCCCATCTAATATATTAAATCAACAACTAAACTTCACATAACACTACAATATGATAATATTTTGATAGTTATGAGAGGAAGACAGCCAAGAAGAGGAAGATATATAATATAAGTGATTTTCTGGCAGTTTGCCAATTACATTGAAGGAGATATGAAGATCAATCAAGAAAAGAATTTAAAATAATCTGGTATATAATTATGAAGCAAAATATACTTTGTTTTACTTAGGAATGCAACTCAAACGTCATCCAACGGAGGCCCAAGAAACGTGCTGTTTTGACGGGGTAGGACTATAAGGAGAGGGGTGTCAGATGTGTAGCTTTAACTGGGTATGCAAAGAGGTGGTTAGAGTCATGAGGGACTCGTTTCATACAGGATATATATTTGACATGCCGGGTCGATTTCGAATAAGTAGGTGTTGAACCAGTTATAGTATCCAGAACGAAGTTGTGCAAGATAACTAGAGCTCCTCATTTACAATTGGTGGTAGTTTGACTCCAAATGTGACATTCTTTGAGAGGGAGTCGGTTAAGATGTTTATGACTCCACTGTGAACTGCGGTCAGTGCATGCCTGAAGTTAGTTGTATCTGAAGTCTGGTCGTCGCAATGTCTTATGTCATCGACGTATTTAAGGAAAGACCTCTTGATGTTCCTACGAGGCGGTTCCGCTACGAAAACATCGCAGCAGAAACTGCTTACAGAGGAGTTCATTATGCTCCTTAACCTATGTAGATGTTCGAACGGATACATCAAGAGGAATTCCTTTATAGTCCGGAGTGCAGTGTTCCGGCATGTCTGAAGCTTTTTCGTCTGTGTTTCACTGCTTCTAAGCAATCATATTGGTGCGTACTCTTACAACAAAATAGTCTTGTTTATGGTGCCTAATGGTCGAGATTAATGTAGCAGGTCCATTTATGTAAGCTGTGATTTGAATACAAATTGAGATATCGTCATGAAACTAGGTAAACATATTTTTTGGCACCATGAAAAGTTTAATGTTGCAGATAGACGTAAACATAAAACAGTATTTACCGAAAACCTATAACGTTAAAATTTTTTTCACTTATATCCAAATCTACTGCACCGATTTCAACGAAATTCGGTATATAACACTATCCTAACCTTCCTACGTTACACTGCAAAAACTATTCTACAGTGAAATCGTACTAAAAACAATATTTTTCCAATATAACATATAACATAACTTGAAGTTCCTTATGATTTTTTCATTTTCCTGTATACAATTCAAGCATCCGTGAATATGTCGAGAAAAAGCTCTATAGGAATAGTGCCTTTAAGACGTGTTATCTTACGGCCAAAAATTTGTTAAAATCGGATCTCAACTGTTTAAGCTCCTACATACCCAATAAGTGGACTCCAGTTAATATTACGAACTTTTTACCGAAAAAATCGGCCAATGTATGAGATATACTACTGTGCCCAAAAAATAAGGTAACATTTGAATTTAAACTGCGCGCGTCGAAGGATTTGGAAAATTATTTAAGTCACATTTATGTCAAATTTCATGTCAAAATATTCGTTAATGTTTCAGATACGTGTCGTTGTGTGAGCTGCTAAAAGTGAGTTTTTCGTTTGTTGCGATGTCGAAATTTGTTGAGCAAAGAATTTGCATTATATTTTGTTTACGGAATCAATTTTCTGCTGCGGATACGTTGAGGATGGTGCAGAAAGCCTTTGGTGATGAGGCTATGTCTAAAAAAAATGTTTACAAGTGGTATAGTGAGTTCCAAGCCGGCCGTGAACGTGTCGAAGACGAAGAGCGTCCAGGGCGACCATCAACCTCAACCGACGAAGCTCAGGTTCAACAAATCAAAGACTTGGTGTTGAAAATCGTCGATTAACAATTAGAGACCTTGCTGATGAAGTTGGCATATCGAAGGGCTCAGCCAATACCATTTTGAAGGATGTTTTGGGCCTTAAGCGTGTCAAATCTCGGCTGGTACCGAAAACATTGATTTTTTTTGGAAAAAAGGCGTAGCGTTAAAGAGTGTGAAACGATGCTTTCCGACTACCAGGGTGTCATGAAATGCATTATAACTGGCGATGAGACTTGGATCTATGCTTACGACCACGAAACAACCGATCAATCGAGCGATTATCGTGCCAAAAGAGAGCTGAGACCAAAAAAATCTCGCCAAAGTCGCTCATAAATCAAGGTCGTGTTGACTGTTTTCTTCGATTATAGTGGTGTTGTGCATTATGAATTCCTTCCAACCGGTCAAACAGTCAACAAGGAATATTATTTGAACGCTACGCGTCGTTTGCGTAACGCTATCCGCCTAAAACGGCCGGAATTGTGGAAAGACAATTCTTGGTTTTTACACCACGATAATGCACCATCCCATACTGCCCTCGTAATTCGTGATCATTTCGCCAAAAACTCAATCCATATCGTTCCGCAACCACCGTATTAACCTGATCTGGCGCCGTGCGATTTCTGGCTGTTCAACAAGCTCAAAAGACCGCTCCGGAGACACCGTTTTTATACGATAGAGGAGATTCAAGCCGCAGCGGAGACTGAACTGAAGGCCATCGCGGAAGGTGACTACAACCAGTGTTTCGAAGATTGGAAAATCCGTTGGCATAAGTGCATTGCATCGGGAGGGGATTACTTTGAGGGGGATGAAATTGATTCGGGAGAATAAATAAAGAATTTTCAAAATAAATACAATGTCACCTTTTTTGGGCACAGTAGTATAACTGAAATTCAGAGAGAATTTTTTCCTGATAGTAGTCTGTCTGGTTAGAATCGGGTAAGTACTTCCCTGAGCCCTCAAATACCTAATATAATTATCGGTCAATATGTGAGTCATCACAATAAAATGGAGTGAGCGTGCTTTTCTAATAACGGTTCTAGTTGTGCCTAAAATAGCTAAAATCCAGATTGGGAATATCAAGACAGAGTCGATTCCACTTGCAAAATAAAATCAAAAACTATCTATTACATTTCTGTGAAATCATAAAAGTTTTGCAGGCACGATTTTTTAAGAATTTATTAGAAAATTATTAGAAAATAAGTATGAATTTAAAGGGTGTCTTTTAAAATTTACATTTGCTAGTTTTTGATGCAGAGAAAGGCAGAGAGTATCATCAGTAGTCCTATTATACATTTCGACAATTTGTTTTTTTTTTTTTTTTGGAAAATCATGCTAACCATAAATTTATTCATTTAGGAAACCTGAAATTAACGACCTACATATTGCAAAAAAATATTTAGCTAACTCCTTTTTTTGTAAAAAAAATGTTTTTCCTCCCCCTTTTAGTGCAAAATATTAAAGTACTTCAACTTAATCCAAAAGTTATCATCATTATCTCTCACTTGAGCGTTTACAAATTCTTCCGAAGAAGCTTCGCCTAATGCGGCTTATTGAAATTCACGCGATTATAGGCAACAATTCCCCAAATCAATTAATTTGATTTCTGTTAACGGGAAACTATTTTCAACACTGCGTCGAATACAATTCCCTTAACTTTGCGTTCAATGAATATTTCTTAATGATTTATTTCGGTGTTTTTGCCAATTTTGCTGGCATCGCTTGCCAAAGTGTGGTGAAAGCGGAGTAAACTTTCTCATTAAAAATGCAATTTCGCTTTCTTTACACACAAACGCAGTTACGCATACATTCCATCACAATAGCGCGAACGCAACTCCTTTGGGAGCTAACAACAACAACACAAGTACAAAGTACCTTTGGCTGGAACGTAGTGAAGTTTTTAAGGCTTGTGATTTTGCTTTTGTTTTATTCTTGCACTAGATTTTCGGTTTGCTTGATTTTCGCGCGCAATTTCCGCTTTTGCCTGCTTTCTCCACTTATTGTTTCATATTCACCAATTCATCAGCTTTCAACCATTTGCCTTTTCAGCGCTCAAATGCATGGCTCAGTTACTGGCGTAACGGTACGGGCACTGCTTTTCTATTTCATTAAAAGCTGTTTGTGATTGTGAAAGCTCATTAGCTTACTTTAATTGGACGCTTTTATTTTCGGAGTTGAAGCCCCAAATATTTGCTCTAAAAATTTATTTTTTCAAGCATTTTGTCCAACACTAGAAGAAGCCACAAATTTCCCTGCCACGAAATGCGTTTTAACGGTATTACGCTCAACTTTCTATGGCAGATAGGTACACCTCCATGGCCGCAAAGTCTTTAATGTCTACTGGTGAAAGCTGGCCATACAATTCGCCAGTTTCAGTTCAGTAATTAAGCCTCGCATTTTATACGAACAAAAATGACGCGAAACAAAACTGAATTTCTTTCTAAGCGTGCCAGTAAAACTTTCGCTTGTGTGGGTAGTTAAACACACACACATACATACACACACACACACACATACATACATATACAATTATATGCATGTGCCTGTGTTGGTACGCAAAGAGTTCATTGCTTTTGAAAAGTTCCAGGAAATTGCTTAGTTCAGCATTTTCTGCGTTGAATGAGCAAAACGTGCGAAGTAGATAGTGGGTGTAGCAATATGGCCCACACAAATACACATAATACATTTGCAAGCATAAAAATGTGTATGTGTGTGTGCAGTTGTGGGCGCGTAGTGAGTGCGTTGACATTTAATGGCAAGTCATTGACAATTGTATATTAGTGTGTTAGTATAACGGTTGTTGAGAGCTTATAACTTTTTGAAACGCCGTAGAAATTCAAACTTTCAGGTGAAAGTTTTCGTTTTTGTAATTTTCATGAGTGGCGTGGTGCAGTGTTCAGGTGATATTGCAAATGATGTTTGGAATTTTAAATGCTTTAATTTATTTTTAGCAAGAAGTCGATAAGGTATTGGGGAAATATCAGATTAAATATGTATTTTCAATAAAAATAAATGTTGACAAAATGGCACCGTTTTTTTCAAAGATGAATTTTAAATAAGAATTCATAATTTTAGAGGTTTTCATTTATTTTTATTGAATAAATATAATTATTTTGTATAAATAACTCTGTTACTGTACTACAGCTGATCGTTCCACCGGCTACGGTATTCGCCGTTGCCGATGCGACCATTAATATTCCACAGAAAAAAGTTCTCTGAGCATTATTTACTTACAAGTGGCCAGAAACGATTTTTTTTACATATGGTTCAAGCAGCTGACGTCTTCAGGTCTAAGACCAAGTATCCCCTGGGTAGCCAGAAAACATCCGTATGAATACGAGCTAAAGTTAGAAGCCGAATCATCCCTCCCCAGGGTTGTGCGCTGGGTTTAGGACCTCCCACGTAATAAAACAACAAACAATGAAAAGAATGCAACAGATTCGGATAACAGACCCACCCCGTCCCTTATCAGTGGAGTATTTGATTAAAACAGTAGCCTTCAAGGAATACTTCCTAATTATTTTGTAGAGTTTTTGTGGAATCAGCTGATAAGAGTAACCATTATTAGATGCACCCATTTATTCTTACCTAACCTACATAACTAAAAAAATTAATAAATAAATAAGCAGCTTCTTAAAAAGAATAGGACGTGTGAAAAATAAATCGATGTCTTAAAAACAGAGGGATTAATTCGCGTATTTATAGAGGGGCATGGCTAAATCGAATAATGGTTTCGGGTTTTCTCCTTTCTTCAGTTTTTGGAGTAGGGCGCCTATTTCAGTTTTACGAATTTCCCGGATGTGTTCTTCATCAGCGTGTTCGTTTCATGCTTCTAAGGATCTAGTCACCATCGTGCATATTGTATCCATTTCTGTCTTTATCTACTTCCGGCGAAGGCAGTCATGATATCGAAGAGTTCGTCTAAAACTTAATCCAAAACTTCCCATCCGAAAGGTGATAGATTATCCGACCAGAATTCGAATGCAACTATGGAGCCATAAACACATTTACGGACTCCCTCTCAGTGTATGGCGTACTGGGACACAAACTACCAGCCACTGCAGGTTAAACTTCTAGTTATTCAGAATCGACCTTGAAATTTCAAACATGTGTCCTCGCATGACTCTAACCACCATTTTGCATGGCCAGCTAACCCTACAGAACTTGAACCCACTCCTATAGTCCGACCCAGTTGAAACAGCACGTTATCTGAACCTACTGTTGGATGACCTCGATGGCAACTTATCTGAACTTTACCACCCTAACGAGGATTAGATAACCGTTACAAAAACAACATTAAGAGCTTGTCTAATTTGGAACATTGCTAGTTTCATCTTTTTGAGGAAGAGCCCCTCATCCTCTTCTGCTCTCATCTTCAGAATGAAACCCTGTCTTGGAGATTTATGGCCATTTTGTGAGCCTCGGTTGACATAAGAGTTGCTATCGTCTGTTTGCATCCTTTGATTCAGGCATGTCGAAAATAAGTTCTTTAATACAGACTGTTTTAATTGGCTTCTTTCTTTCTAAGAACTCTCTCTTTCTAAGAATTTCTTTTTTACTTTGTTCTTGAGAAATATTTCTTCGTTGTATTAACTAAATCTGCTCGAAACTTTAAAAATTTTTAAAGATAAGTTAGGACTATCCCAACTTATGCGTACTTATAAATTTTCAAAAGAAAGGTTTTAAAATTAAAATTTTCATAAGAATTCAAATGATTTTACGTACCCAAAGCATGACAGTCTAATTGGAGTTGCTGATATTTTAATTATATGATTATAAAAAATTATATTATTATGAAAAAAATATATTAAACTAATTTAAGCGGGTACTTAAGTGCATTCTAATGTTATTTGCCCACTCTTTTCGACTTTAGATCTATGCTGCCTTTAAGCGACACTTTACAAATGGTAAAACTCGTTTACAATAATTTGCCCAACCAAGGAAATACAAATTTAATCTATTTTGCTCCTTTCATTTTAAATGTGACCAAGCAACATTGCCACAGCGAGCGTTGCGCTTTTGCTTTGCCATTCGCTCACTTTGTTCATTAAGACGAAAAACTTTCGACTCATTTTTAACAAATCTTATCAACTTACTTGCCTTGCTGCATAATCAGTCGTTTGCCACATCCAACACAAAAAAATGTAAACTCGCTTAATCAGCAACATCAAATTCAACAAATTTCTATACACTTTCCCGAGCACAACATTTTCGCCGAGCTAAGCTTCGACCCGTCGTCCTCGTCGTCGCCGTCGTTGTTGCCCCGTTGCTTTGACATACTTTTAGGCGGTTTACCAACAAATTTATTTTCTGGCTTTGTTGCTTCATTAAATCTCCCAGCGAAATATCATTCACTCCACTCGTTGCGTACTTACTTCGTTTAATAGGTACGCATTATCCTTTGGCTGTAAAACTTTGTCCTTATTCCGCAACTCAACTCGTTATCCCTCTTGACTGTGAAGCGAAATGTCGTTCTAAGCCGCCTCAAGCGCGTTTGTCATGTCGCAGCGGTGCCTATGCACTAATGTGCAAGTACGTCAAAAAAAATGTCTGACAACGCAAATGAACACGTTTACGTACTTACGTAGTTGTCAGACCGCGAGCTTGTTTACTCCGTTCTGTTTGTCTTATTCATTTTTTTTTACTTGGTTACTAATTCTCTTTTACCTTCCATCACAACGTCTTATTACTCCTACCGCGGAATATATTCAACAAATCGGACTCTCGTTATCTTGTCGCAACCCTTCTTCGTATTACAACTCATATTTCAGTTGTATCAGACGCTTACGGCGTAATCCTTAAGCGTATTTCGCTGGTTTGTATCTTCATTATACTGCGGCTGCTTTGCTTTGGTCTCGCACCTATGATTATTTCGCTCGCTTGTTTTTTTCTGCGCTTTTCTTGCACTAAAATTGAGGAAAGAGCGGTTCATTAAAGCTTTGCTGGTTTATTGGTGGCATTTTTTCCTGAACCGGTTATACTAAGCGGAGACCCTATAAAGTATTTGGATCATTTTGTCATAATCTGTCCGAGTTATTTTTGCCATATCCGTTTGTATATACACGAACTGGTCCTTCAGTTTTTTGGTAATGGATCTGAAATATTGCTCACATTCTTCTATCTTCAAGAAGTTGCTCATTTGTCGAAAGTGTCGATATCGGATCACTATATGATATGATTTAGCTGCCATACAATTTGAACTACCAAATTCTAGTCTTTGTATGGAAAACTTTTTTATTTGACAAGATATCTTTCCGAAATTTGGTATAGATTATTATTCAACACAATTTCTGACCTATTGACATATAGCTGTCATACAAAATGACCGATTAAAATCAAGATACAAATTCTCCTCATCCCTTCAACATTTGGATTTATTTTAATCGCAGTGATTTCTAATTTTTCAGTTCTTTAGACGCTAGGAGTAAAAGAAAGACTGAATACTTAGAAAGTGATTTCTCCTCACAGAGCATATTGGACTATAAACTAGCGGAAGCTCTCTGTCAATAAAATATAAATAAAATTATAGATGGATCATAAAGTAACGAAAGCTTTATATTCTAGTGAAAGCTTTATCTATAAAAAGGATTGAAAACTTTCTATTGTAGTAAAAACTCGGTCTTTAAAATAGGGTGATAATATCTGTATCTATAAAGTGTCAAAAGCTTTCTATTAAAGTAGTGAAAGCTTTATTTTTTAGTTTACCAGTATAGTATTGAAAGATGTTTGAATTAAAAAAATGTTTATGGAAGAGTCAAAAGTATGCAGTTCATCACAATTTATTGTCTAACTGTCAGTAACCGTAATTTAGGGAAAGCTCTTTACACCAGTGAAAATTCAGTCTATAACATAACGAAAGCTTTCGGTTCTAGTAAAATATTCATCTATAAAGTAATGAAAGCTTTCTGTTCAAGTAATATCTTCATCTATAAAGTAATGAAAGCTTCGTATTCTAGTAAAAGCTCCATATAAAAATAATATATTTTTCAATAAATTATCAAAATATTTCTATGAAAATAGTGAAGCCTTTACATTCCAGTAAAACTTCAATCATAAAAGCATAGAAAGCTTTCTGAGGTAGTGATACCTATATCTTTATAGTAGCGAAAGCTTTCTATTCTATTCTAAAGCATCATATATTAAACAGTGAAAACCTTCACAACATCAATGAAAGTTTCATTTCGTAAAATTTACAATAATTTTTCAATGATAATCTATAGAGGGCGACAATTTCACTTTAAAACGTTACCAGATTAGCAAAGGATTATATTGAGCTTCCAAAAAATATCAAAAAAATCTAAATGTTGGGTCCACAAAGGGAAAAGATATAGATTTATACTTAGTCCAGCTCTTTCACATCGTTTGTTGTGCCCAAAATTATTTCGGAGCTTTATGTCGCTTCAAAACGATCAATAAAATGTCATTTTGAATTTACTTCTGCATAAAATACAAAATTTCCCTCCAATATTTCGAAATTCATAACCGTTAAAAAGCCAGTTCTCCTAAAGTCCATTCACCTCTTTCGCCCATTTGAAAGCGAAAACAATAAATACAATTTACGCAGTTCAGAAAGGTGGTTCGCCCACCTGTTCATTTGTAGTGATAACGGCGATAAACCACTTTGCTCAAACCATCATTAATTTATGCCCTTGCCATTTTATTGTCCACCGGAAAATCACAACTGCAATTTCATCATAGAAAATATCTTAGCAATCCACACAATCTCACCGGGTTGCAAGGGATTCAATGTGTTTTATTTCGTTAAATCATAAATAAATTTGCGACTTCAGAAGCCATAAAATATTTACTGCTTGTTTATTGAATACAATTTAACAACAGTTAACCCCATCTTCTGTGCCGTGGTGTTGGGCAAGCGTTGGCGTGGTCGTCAAATCCCAAAGGGATCCTTAAAGACGAATACCCGTTTGCAAGTACTATGGAGTGGCCTGTGCGCGAGAGGGTTGATTGAAACGCGGCAAGAGAGGCAGTGATGAATTGTAGTGATGAAGTCTGCTGCACAGCAACAAAATTACGAAATGCTATGAATTCTACCACTACGAATTCAAATAATATTGCAATTGTTTATGTCGGTTTATGTTTGCCGAAAATGATTTAATGAAACGAAGCACTGTTCTTCTACTTCTTCTTCTTTACTGGCGTAGACACCGTTTACGCGGTTGTAGTCGAGTTAACAGCAGCGCGTCAGTCGTTTCTTCTTTTCGCTATTTGGCGCCAATTCGAGATACCAGTGCAGCCAGGTCCTTCTCCACTATCGATCCAATGGAATGCAGGTCTTCTTCTTCCTCTGCTTCCACCGGCGGGTACTGAATCGAAAACTCTCAAAGCTGGAGTTGTTCTCTTCCATCCAAACAACATAACCTAGCCAGCGCCGCCCAGTCTTTTGATTCGCCGAAATCTGTCTGGCTGGAAAAATGTTTTCTCTGTAACTTCAGTATGTTCTCAACATTAGCCAAAATATCACCACTTTGGATTCTTCAATATTATTCTTCTGTATTGAAACCATCCGTAAATAATGATTTTAGAGCTCGTTGGTACATTTGTAGACTAAATAACCTTTATATTTTGAAACTTACTCGATAATCCATCTGCGAATCGCCACTAAATTGCAACAAAATCGTTCCATTTCTGAAGCGGATGGTTACTGGTGATGCAAAGTGTGTCATTTACGTTAATGGCCAGTGAAAACGTTCGTCATCGAATCCCGATGAGCTGGCGGTGGCCAAGCCAAGATTGACGGTTAACGTTTTGGTATCGATTTGGTGGAAATTCTGGAAGTTATCTGCTAACAGTTACTCTCCTATGGCCACCCTTAATTCGGACTTGTACTGTCAGCGATTGGTCCGTCTGAAGAAAGTATTCACCCGTGGGCTCCTATGGTCAATAGGAGTGAAATTGAGTTCCATCAGCATAACGCCATATCACCCACATCGATATGGACTCACCTTAAGCTCCGGAAACTTGTTTCGGATAATTTTATGCATCCACCGTATAATGAGGACTTGTGATGAAAGGACTGTTTTTGCTTATGGGGACGAGGAGTTCTTTAAGAGTGACATTACCTTCAAAGTACCGAAAAGTTCGGTGATTCATTACCGTCATAAATTTGTACGGAGTTACGGAGTTACTGAACTTACCGACATCGGCAAATTTGAGCTATTCTTTCGGCCGGAATTCGTCGACATTTTGCATTTTTACTCAAAATCGGTATTTTAGATGCAAAAAAAAAATGTTTGATATATACAAACTAACGAGAACGACTGTGTCTTAATCACCAACATCAACACGGAACTGAGGTTCGTTCCGCTTAACTATCAGCGCCACAAAAAGATCTGCAGCAGATAGCATAAATTTAATTTTTTGGATATATTCCCTCGAGCTTAATGATTGCTGTTTGAATCCTTAAAAGAAACTGCTGAAAACCCATATGCTGCGGTATCATCTGGGCAGGTTAGGGTACGGTTCCACTGATCTGTTTCGCTTCTGTGACCAAGGAACCGAGACACAAGAGATCCTGTATTATTTGAAAAGAAGAAGGTGTTTAGCTATCGGGATGTTATATTTGGTGAGAGAACACATTACAATCATTCATCCAGGAGCTTTACTAAGCCTCTTTGATTTAACTGGGTTAAACGAAGTGTTGTAATAACAAGAGAGTGCAAAAAAGACCACACGCTACAGTGCATTTTTAAATCTCAATATAATATAATAAAGCACTTGTAGGCTAATTTAAACTAGCAACTTATCAACTACTCAACTAGTGTTCCTCATCTACAGTGGCATGAACTGTTTAGGTGAAAGAACAATCCACATGTTCGACCAACTGAAATTCATGATGAAAGGAGGGAAAGTGATCTGAGCTCAGCCTCCAGCTAATATATAGATGATTTTATTGAGTATAGATAGAAGTGGGAAAACGTACTGGTTTCAGGTAGCAGAAAGCAAGCAAGAAGAAGATGAAGAGATATGGATCAAACTCGATAAGAAGTGTATGGTGTAAAAGATATCCTTAAGTTTCACTTAAATTTCTTCTTCAAGTTTTTTGATGTCAGTTTTTTGCTCTGACGTCGTCTGATGTATCGTCTTTTTAGAATAAGGTTGTTGCTATTATTCAATCACCCTGTGAAAGTTCGGTCTATGTGCTGAACTTTTAAATACCAACCTGCTTCGAAAAGTTCTCTCGGTGCACAGGATTCAATAAAAACTATATCGACAAAAGAAGTATGGGAATACCTTTTTTAAAGTCTGTATGTGGGGTCTTGAGGAATATTGAACATTTGATGGACAATGAAGTTTAAAAGAACATCTACAAAACAAAAACCATATATTTAACGTTTTAAGAAAAACTATATTAAAAATTCCATTATTTTACAATTTTTCCCAAAACTGTATAAACAACAGGCAACCCAATTATTTTGCGAAATGTGCACACAACTTTAATTATTCTCTATTTTATTTAAAACTTTCATTTCGCTCCTTCTTTTGCGCACTACACCAAAACTACTTAAATATCTGCCTGCGTAGACGCTTATGCATTAACTCGCGTATTCTTACTTTTATGGCCAACAATAAAAATTGCGCGCGTATACGGTCGTGCGCAAAAAAATATGTTCAGCAAAAAAGGCAACCGAATAATAAAATTTTTTATTGCATCAAAAAAATGCTATAAATTTGATGCATGCACCAAAAGTGCCCATACGTGAACTCTTTTCGATAGATAACAAAAACAAAAAAGCCAAGTAGCGAAGAAAGCGTAGAGAACTCTTCAAATGTGCGGATATAAAATTTTAATGTGCCATTACTGATTTGAACAGAAAATGCCGTGCAATTGAATACGCAGCGAAGGAGAAAAATAAATAAATCAAAGCCATATTGCAGCAAGTAATTACCAATGGCCGCCGGTGGCAAGTGGAAGAGGGGATGAGGCTATATTAAAGCATATAAATGCAAATATAGACCTCAGAATGCATTCATTTGACGCTTCGAAACTAATTAAATGTAAGAGTGAGTTTGAGGAGACACTTTTTCTTCATGTACAGTAGATTCCCGCTAACTGCGTATGAATAGCTTGGAAAATTGCCTATCCCTCATTCAGGTTTTGGTTTGCAGTTATTAAACGATTATAAAAACTAAACTGCTTTCTGAAAATAGCAAATAAATTAGAAAAGTAAAGACATGTCGCACCAACTCTAATTAGAAGGAAAAATATAGGATCGGGAAGGACCTCTTCGAGCTTTTCGTTATCAAAAGAGATATCATGCGACTTCTTCAATCTACTCCTGGAAAAAATAATTCGAGCCGCAGAGCTGAATAGAGAAGGTACCATCTTCTAGAAGAGTGTACCGCTGTTGGCATATATCATTGGGTTCAATTCTCCAGGTTGGACAAAGAAGCGAAGCACATGGGTCTTGTAGTAAACAAGGGCAAGACGAGATATCTTCTGTCATCATACAAAAAGTCGTCGCGTTCGCGACTTGGTTTTCACGTCACTGTTGGCAGTCATAACTTTGAAGTCGTAGATAATTTCGTTTGCCTCGAAATCCAACGCAGAATAGTCTTTGCGACAGGTGGATACTTCGGACTGAGTGCTCTTTCGACGCACAAAGACCAAATTCTACAAATCAGTCATTATCCCCGTCTTTTATATGGTGCAGAGGCATGGACGATGACAACATCTGATGAGTCGGCGTTACGAGTTTTGGAGATAAAGGTTCTGCGGAAGATTTATAGTCCTTTGCGCATTGGCAACGGTGAATACCGCAGTCGATGGAACTCTGAGCTGTACATATTATACGACGACATTGGCATAGTACAGCGAATTAAGAGACAGTGACCAGGCTGGCAGAGTCATGTCGTCCGTATGGTTAAAATTACTCCAGCTCTGAGTGTATTCGACGCAGTACTCGTCGTTGGAAGCAAAGGAAGAGGAAGACCTCCACTCCGTTGAAAAGGCCAAGTGGAGAAGGACCTACAGGAAGAACGATTGTTGTAAGCTTCACTATAACAGCGAAGAAGAAGAAGAAAAAGAAAAATCGCCAACTGAAAGGCAGAAAATAGCCTCGGTTGAGAAACCCACTTTTTAAAATCTCCAACTAGCGGAATACTATTTTCCAGTGCATTCCTTTATATATATCTCGAATGTGAAGAAAGACTGACCATAAATAGGAATTTTAGAAGTAATTCGACACCGGCGCCACCTGTCGGCAGTTTCTTATTACCTGTGGGCTTCTCCTAAATAAAGAAAATTTGACAATTTTTCGGATTCGGACGAATAGTGAATACTCCAACAATCGCATATTGATATATTTAAAAAAAAAAAAATTGAATCAATTAAGTGGGGACTACTGTACTTTCAAAAATAGATTATAAGTGGGTCAACAAAAGTTAATATAGCTTTTGTTGACGCTCGTGAAGCTACCTGCTCATCAAATGATGTCTGTCTCATCTGAGGAATACGCGAACACTAAGGAGATGTCTATACATATACATATATACTATGTACAGTTAAATAAAATTTTGTGGTTACACCGCTCTCTATTCATAGCAATACCTCGTCTGTACTCCAACGGCGCGTAATTGGATTTGCCAACGTAATTGTATAAGAATATTATGGAAATATAATATTAACAACAACAAACATATAATGCAATAATGCTGTTAATAATAACAATAACAATGGCGTAATGCGAAAAATTCAATCAAAATTAAATTATGTAAATATGCTAAGTTTTTCTAGCACTGGTCGCAGCGAATCTCAATAAAGGTGAATGAAGGTGAAAGAAAAAACGAGCCTCTGGAAGGAAAAGCGAAATCACTGCAGCCTTTTGGGCGTTCAAGCAGCGCTGCGATAATTCTATTTAGAAATGTAATTTTCCTAAACTCATCGACAACATTTTTTCCTTTAAAAAGACCACAAATTCTGTGGCTTTTCTATTTTATGCTTTCTTCCTTGCCACTTCAAATGCAAATAAAAGAAATTGTTTTCATATTTCTCTCCTTTTTGTTTCTCTTGCGCTCGAGTTTATTGGCAGGAATGGCAAAGCGTTATCATTTCGATATGAATTCATCATAATTTGCATAATTCGCTTATGAAACGTGCGCGTCTAACACACATACTTACATATATTTATACATATATACTTATAGATGAGACAGTGCCCTGGCAAGTGAAGGGAAATGTAAGCATGATTGATGCTGAGAAGGATAAAATTTGTCGTTGTGCCAAAAGTGGTCAACAAATATCGAAATGACATGACAAACAAATTAGGTTTTTTGATTATTCAGCCACACAAATCATACATGTGATGTTTTTATGTGCCAGTGATGCAAATGAGTTCGTATTAGTATTTAGAGCTTTATGGTATACATATTTGTACGACCATAAGACTCGTGTGCAGCTCGGATGGATAGGATGAACTGTAAGCATAGCTTCATCTCATCTTTTTTTGATACCTAACAGGTCGATTGAAAAGTTGGAATCTACCATAGTAGTACAAATTTTTTGCCAAAATTCGTTTTTTTCGCTTCAAGGTTGATACACTGATTAAAGCGACTCTTGGATTTCACCTTGGCTTCAAAATAGACCTCAGTTTCGGCAATCACCTTTTCACTCAGCGAAAATTTCTTCTCAGTGCGCATTCTTTTGAGATCTGAGCACAACAAATAGTCGCGGGGGGGGGCAGACCTGCAGAATACGATGGATGCGACAGCAATTCAAGGGCGAATTCGTGATTTTTTGCCAACTTGTGACAAGGAGCATTGTCTTGGCAAAACAGCACTTCTTCTTTCTTTAAACACGGCCGTTTTTCTGTTGATGAGCTTTCCTCTTTCAAGGTAGTCAATAAAAATTATTCCGTACGATTCCCAAAACACAGACGCAATAACCTTGCCAGCCGACCGTTGCGTTCGGGTCCGCTGGGATGAAAAATTCGGGCTTATTACGTTTGACCATCTAGGACCTGTTATTAAGATTAATGTTCTGTATTAAAGATTAAAAAGGGGCAAAGTATATACCGGAATGTCTCAAATTGATCCCAATGCGGCAGCCTGAAGGTAGGATACCTCTGTGAAATAAAAGTAAC
This sequence comes from Bactrocera zonata, assembly GCA_037783105.1. Lineage (NCBI taxonomy): Eukaryota > Metazoa > Arthropoda > Insecta > Diptera > Tephritidae > Bactrocera > Bactrocera zonata. The sequence continues at coordinate 1,382,435 of JBAWJQ010005959.1, read as the reverse complement.
TTATTTTGCAAAATCAATTACCTTGGTCATTTTATGGAGAACTATACACAGAATATGCAGAAAGAAATCGACAGTAATCGAAACATTTGGCTCCGAGTAATCATGCAAGTAAATTTGAAAAAAATGTACTTTAGAAAAAAATGCTTTCAAAGATATACTGAGGACATTGATTGAACTGAACGGCTGTATTTTATAAAGCGGTAACTTAAAAACTATTTGTGATATCGATTTCAAATTTTAGTCTTTTATTTTTAGAGGAATGCACTTTAAAAAGCGGATTAACAGTGTTAAAGAATTTAATTTATATCATGAAACGTCCACTGTCATACAATATTGACGGAGAACAGGGAATATATCAACCTTCTCAGCTCAGTTATTACTATGGTTAGAAAAGTTTAGAAAGTATTTGTAGGCCACAAATATTTTAGAAAAAATTTTTATGTTTATGTTGATGCTCAAGGGGGTATTCTAGTCTGGGAATTTAAAAAAACCGAATTTTTTTTTTTATATTTTTAAAGTTTAACTACTCAAGAATATGTATAAAAAAGGATTTTTCAAAATTCAAATTATTTTCGGAGATAAAGGCATTTTTCTGACCCGGCATCCTAACTGGTTCGGCCGGAACGCGAAACTTTAAACGCGTTTTTCTCAAAACTGAATTTTTCGGAACGATACCCATGATTTCTTAGGTTCTACTGGACCGATTGACTTGAAATTTTTATAGAGTCTTCTTCATAGGCTTGTCTATGGTTGGAACTAGCGCCATTCCCAAACTTTTATTTTTATTATTTTTAAAAAATTCGAAATAGTCCGAAAAAAAGATCCAAAAAAACTTTTGTTTTTCAGGCAGTCGCCATTTTGTGGAATTTTTTTTCCACTTTTCCGTAGTTCCGGCCATTGCGACATTATTCTAGATTAATAATCTTTTTTTTCTTTTTGGTTTCAGATAACTAGGAGGGTTAAAATCATGGGTATGGTCACGTGGAAATTTTTAGAGACCCCCCACTTCGTCAGCTCATAATTTTTGAAATTTTTTTACTTTTTTTAGTTTTTAATTTTTTTCTCTACTCTTTTAAAATTAGCAAAGAGCTAATGAGAAAATTGATAGTAAAAATATTAATTGCCTTTTTTTTACGACACTTTAAAAATTATCTGAAATTCATGCTTCTAGACTAGAATACCCCCTTAATAAAGATTTAAAAGTAGTCTTGATGGCGGCAAAAACATTAATGAGCCATAAACTATAAAAAAAAAAACTGCAAAAAAATTGTACCGGAATTTTTGATAATTTTTTCAAGTTAGTCCGAAAATAAGATTTGCAGGGCACGAATTCGCGCTTCGGTCCTGCAATATGACTCTTATTTATACTATTTAAATGTATCTGAATGGATAGTTGCGCCGGTCGTCTTCAAATCTGGCAGCATGCCACGGAGCTCCACTTGTAATAGAATACTTGTAGTGGTGAAGCGAAACAAAAGCTAGAGTCTTGCTTTCGAATTGCTCCCTTGAACTGTGTCAAGTAAAAAGTTTAGTTTCTGGTGTATTCTTCAACTTCACTTTTTTGCCGCAAATACTCAACAAAGAACTTAAGTTTTGATTAATTTTATTTCTTTAAATAAATACTAGTGCAATATATGTAAATATTTTGATCTAACATCTGTTAAATATTTGACATAAATATGTATAGAATTTAAATAGTGAGAGGGTGTTGAATCGGAACTACTTTACCAGCAGCATTTGCTCTGCAACCCTGCATTAGCATGTCCATCGGCGCATATGCAATTGTGTTGCGCTTCTTTCCTTGACGTAGAAGTCTTTCTTTGTGCTGTAAAGCATATTTTAATGAACTCTTAGTTTAGAGCCTTACGTTTTATTTAAATAAATATTTTATTTGAAGTCCTAAAGTTTTGAAAACTAAACAAAAATTGTTTGTATTTAAATTTTTTTTAAGAATATATCACATAAGCCATTCACAATGGTAATAATTATTCAATATTTCGAAAACAAAACTTGGTTACATTGCAGATTGGGGTTATACCATTTTTGTGTCGTATCCGCATACTCTCTCGTATAAATTCAAGTGGTTAACTTTGTTATTGCTTTTAAATTTTTTTTTTAACTATTTAGGCAAGTGAGCATCGCGTTTAGAAAGCGAGCAGTGGAATGGTGAATCGAATACAGCTTTTTTCTTGTAAGCGCACTTGAAAATACTTTGAAGAATAATTGTGAACTAGTGTACTTTTTTTGTAGAGAATTGTATCGTATCCACTTGTGAATTTCAAAATACTGATTTTTTTGTATAAAAAATATGAAATGTACATACATATATTTACGAAAATTCTTCGAAAAGTTGCTCCAGCCTAAAGTGTCGAAGAGTTGAACGTATTGTAAGAATTTTTACTTATGTTTTTTGTGGCATCTAAAATAGAACTGACTTTCAGGAAACTTTAATTGAGCAATATCTAAAAAATGAGTTACAATATTAATACCTTGAATTAAGTATGCCACGAATTGTATAAAACCAAGCAGAAAACTCGGTAGACCCTAAAAAAATATATACAAATTATCAGCATGACGAGCCGAGTCGGTTTTGCTATGTCTGTCTCTCTATCTACATATATAGTATATACAAGAACTAGACGCAATTTTTTAAGATATCGATCTGAAACAGGTCAGGCGTTTTTTCTTCTCAACAGAAGGGCTTTTCGGAATTGTCCATTACGGACCTCTATAGTACATAACTGCCGATACAAATCCTTGTATGGAAAACTTTTTTGTTTGACGAGATATTACCATGAAATTTAGTATGGATTATTATCTAAAGCAATGATGCAAAATCTGAAGAAATTATTGAAATCGAATAACTATAGCATATAGCTGCCGTACAAACTGACCCATTCAACTTAAGTCCTTGTATGGAAAACTTTTTTATTTGACGAGAAATTTTAATGAAATTTGACGTAGGCTAATATCCAAAATAACGGTATAATCTCCGAAGAAATTGTTCAGATCAGATCACCATAGCATATAGCTGTCATACAAACCGACCGAACAAAATCAATTTTTTTTTTGTATTTGTGTTTTCTTCTAAGCAGCCGAAGTTTAACTTTTTGCTTGTTTCAAGATATAAAATTTATTGCTAAATTTTACAGTATATATATATATTTATATACTTATATATTATATACATTAGGTATTAATCTCAACAGAGTAAACCAACGTTGTGGCATTTACATATTTTTAATTAACCCAACACACTTCGTATAAATGAATATATAAAACTCAATTCATTGAGATGTTTTTCGCGTGCACGCAATTTCTTCGAATCCCTTAACGTGTCCTGCTGCTTCGCAAGCGCACGCGCAAAATTTTGCTTAACTCGGCACTTTCGCCCATTAGATAAATTGCATTATATAATCTGCACTGATCCAAATCTGCAAAATATTAAATTAAATACTTCCACACAATTCGCTGGAGTACCGTTGCGTTGTCAGCGACAAATATAAGCGCGCTGGACAGTTGAGCTTACGCGCATAGCACACACGCACGCAGCCAGGCCACCAAGCCTCTTACGTAATAGTCACGTCGCGGCGTAAAACTACGAGTTACAACAACAACAACACACACTTGCAGAGACGCGTAAGCATTCCTCTATGGCGTATTTAATGCCAACGTTCAGTGGCCACTTCAGCTTCATTCGTGCAACAAGCGGCACGCTGAAGCCAACGCGTATGTATGTATGTGTGTATGTTTGAGTGTGTTTGTGTCAGTGGCTATCAGTGTTGGTTGCGAGTTAATTTTCACACGTCCACGTCGCTTGTTGTCGCATTTCCGTGCCGGCGCACACACACTCGTACACACATACTGCAGCGAGACAGCAATCATACGCCCTGGCGTCCTTTGTTGGTCCTTATTCCTTGACTTTTATGTATTTCCATTACAGTTATTTATATGCATGTGTGTTTGTGTGAGAGCACTGCGTATCTTCTGGTTGCTGCCGCCGCCTTGCCACCTGTTCTGCACGTCTTTTAATTACGGGTCTCACCAGTAGTGGTCGTTCTGAGACCAAATATAAGCGAAAGCAACAACAAAACTGTTCGCTAAATGAAGTTCGTATATACTCACGACAATTGTCAGTAGTTGAGACTGGACCTCACTTGATGGCTGCTGACTATTTGCCGTTCACTAACGGGCTTCCCGCTGACTGCGCGTCGTCTCGCAGCGTCTCAGAGGCGTGTCAACTGGGAGTTCACTTGTTTGTCCGTCCGCCGTTTGCAGCCACTGTTGATGACTGTTATTATTATTTTGTTACAGTTTTTCTGCTTCTTTATTGATATTTGTTTTTGCTTTTGTTTCGCTTTTTCCTATTTGCTTTCGGTTTGTTTGCAGTTACAGTTTCGTTGCCTGTGCAATTTCATTAGCTTTGTTTCGCCCTTCGCCGCGCTCTGTTGCCTTGTAATATTTATTTTTGATTTTTTGCTTTTGTATTTTCTTTCTTGCGTTTTTTGGTCTGGATATCGTTGACAGCTACTTGCTGCGGCGTGACCTGCGCGACGTCAGCAAATTGTGTTGCATGTTTATGTTTGCATTTGTTTTCTGTTTTTGCCTTTACAAGTGCTGCCGTCCACTTGAGTGTGTAAACGAGAAATCTGTCGTTAGTTGAAGGATCAAGTTGTGCTTTTTTGAAGCACTCAAGTGTCAGATCTTGCGCTGCGCAGACAAATGGGCAAATAGTCAAAATATTAATATTTTTTCTAGTTTTCCTTTCAATTTAGGTTTTTGTGTCCGTCTAGACTATCAATAATCCAAAAAAAAGTTAAAAATCAGCAAAAAATTTCAGGTTCATCAGTTTGTTTTTATTGTTAATAAACAAAATTGGTCTTTAACCTTGCGAAAAAATAGGAAAATAGTTGAAGAGCAATGAGGTAGCCAAGGGCTTATCGAAAGAGTCTCACTCTCCCTGAATCGATTTAGTTTTAAGCACATCAGCCTATATTAACTCCATCTTTAAGTCTTGTTTTCGTATAAAAATAATTTATTGAGGTTGCCGCCACCATTATATATATCCTTGCTACTAGAAATATTGCTTCGGCCAAAGAATTACCCTTCGCAGTCATAAACACCGTTGCATCTGATGATTAAACAGGTAGCGAAACATACCATACTTCTAATATCAGCTGAGGGTTTCGGCAAAGGGAAGATGATGTCGTGTCAGCAGACCTAGGGGAAAGCACACCACTGGCCCTACTTCCTAAGAAGAGAGTTAGAGTTACTCTCGGCAGCAAGACAGAGTGGAATGACTCCACGCTTGATATACTGCTGAGAGACAGTACTATACGGTGGGACATTGACGGCTCGAACACACCGGAAGTCATTGGAACAGGCATTGCGGAACCGCATGCTAAACTATCCATACCAATGGGACGTTTTCCAAGCAGAAGTTTTTGCTATAAGTCAGTGCGTAGAACTCAATCTCCACCGCAACTATTGCAACCAGCGTATCGCCATTCTTAGCAACAGGCCATCGGCACTAAAAGCGATGTCAGCATATGAGGTTAAATTGCTTTTAGTAAAGGAGTGCATAGGAATGCCGAACCGCCTGTCAGTGTGCAACCGGGTACACTTAATCTGGCTGCCGGGGCATATAGGGGTAGCCGGAAATGAGCTGACAAACTATTCCGTTCTACGGCAGCATCCAAGATGACGGGACCAGAACCGTACCCACGGCAGTAGGGTCTACGGAACGAAACCGGGTTTTTATCCAGCCAAGAACTATCAACTTGGCATACTAATGCCGCTACAACAACAATAACAAAAACGGGACCAAAACCATGCATCGCAGTTGGGTCCCATACTCTTAAGGAGCTGCCTCGCATGGAGGAGAGAGTAGAGAAAGAACAGCGCTGGCAGCAGGAATGCGTCATGCCAAGCTGCTTCTAAGAGGGTAGCACCACTCAAGGTTTCAGGAAATAAACAACCTCGCACGTGACAAATTCCGCCTACTTATCGCGCCGGAATTATGGGCCGACATCTCTTGGTTTTTGCACCACGCTAATGCCCCGTCGCATACTGCATTGATTCTACGTGAGTTTTTCGACAAATTTTCAACCAATATCGCACCTCAACGTATTCAGCTTATTTAGCTTCGTGTGACTTCTGGCTAATCAGCAAAATCAAACGATCGCTTCGGGAAACTGCTTTGAGTCAATTAAACGTGAATAGCTATGTGCATTAAAGTCTATTCCAGAAATTGGCTTTAGCAAATGTTTCAAGGGTTTGACAAAATGTTGTCACAAGTGTATTGGGGCTAAAGAGGGTAACTTTGAAGAGGACGACATAGATTTGAAGAATAAATTAAGAATTTAAAATTTATGAACAAAGTCTTGGTACTATTTGGTAATACCGACTACTCTAAGTACCTAAAGGGTGTTTTTTTTTAGACATGTAGTTAAAAAAAATAAAATGCATATAAATTAATTTCAAATAATAGCATTTGGGGATATTTCAGTAGAAACGCCCATAAATTGATTATTTCGTTGGATGTATAGCATGATACCGCCATACCACAAGCCACACCAAGCGGTAATTTTTATGGAATTGCTTTTTTCTGAATCACACAAGATTTTGTCTCAGCCCAACAGCGACAATTTTGCTTGCTGCCGAAGCCATTAAGTTCATCTGAGAACATGATTCTTTTATGATGTGAATTTACACCGACGATCTGAATATCTTTTATATTATAGTTCGACTCAAAACTTTCGAGTAATCTTTTTTTTTTTTTTTTTATTGCATATCTTTTTTACAATCTGTCGTAAAACAATAAGTAAATGATGTAATTGACTGATATAATTCACATTGATGCATTAAGTGCAATTTGGTCTTAAAGTAAGGGTGATCAGTAAATCTATCGTATGATTATTTTTGCATTAACTACTTAATTAGTTCTTACGATCTAAAGGGCAGGTCTAGATGATGCAGTCTTTGAAGTCGTCGTATGTCTTCACTGTTGTCTAATAAGTTTATGGCGTGTGTGTTGGGATGGAAATTTAGTCTTGTGATGTATTTAGAGCTGTATCTTTTTATTTCGTCAATTACCGTAGATGTGTTCAGATCCTTGTGGAGATGGATATTTTTGATATACCACGGAGCCTTAGCAATCAGTCTAAGAGTTTTTGACTGGTATCTTTGAATAACATTTATATTGGATTTACTTGCAGTACCCCAAATTTGAATGCCATAAGACCACACAGATTTTAACACAGCTTTGTAGAGAAGCATTTTGTTTTTCAGACTAAGTTTAGACTTAGGGCCAAGCAACCAATACATTTTTCTTGTTTTAATTTTGAGCTGTGTTCTCTTGGCTCTGATATGTTCACGCCAAGTAAGTTTTTTATCTCAATGTAATCCGAGGTATCTTACACTATTGGATTTAGGAATTATGACTCCATTAAGATTTACGCTGGGGCACTCTTCTTTTCTCAATGTGAAGGTGATTTGAGCAGATTTTGAGGCGTTTACCGAGATGTTTCAGTTTCTAAGCCAGGATTGCAATTGATCTAGCTGTGCTTGTGCGGTTTCAGCAGCTTCACTAGCCGAGTAGGAGGATGAAAGTATAGCAGTGTCGTCTGCGTAGGTGGCAACTATTAATTTATCGTCTTCTAGTATTGGCATGTCTGCGGTAAAAACTGTGTAGAGCGTTGGTCCCAGAACACTACCTTGGGGGACTCCTGCTTTTATCTCGTGTATGTCCGAGATTTCGTCTTGAATTTTAACGTAGAAATGCCTGAAACTCAGATAGGATCTGAGGAAGAGATAGAGCGGGGTAGGTAGTATCTTTTTAATTTTGTACAGTAGGCCTGAGTGCCAGACTCTGTCAAATGCCTGCTGAATGTCTAGGAAAATCGCACAACAATACTTTTTCTCTTCCAGGCTACAAAGTATAGATTTCACAATACGATGGCATTGTTCCGGTGTACCGTGCATTTGTCTGAAACCAAATTGATGATCTGGGATGACCGATTGCCTTTCCAGCTCTGGCAGTAATCTTCGAAGAAATATTCTTTCGAGTATTTTCGAGAATTGGTTAATCTTTTGGGTAACAAATTGGGTATATCGTATATCAAAGTAAAGATTTGTCTTAAAATACTGGTATTCGAATATGAGGTATTTTTTTTCACTTTGGGATGCAACTAAATTTCCTGAACTACATAGAGATTTGACTGACTCCAATAGTGACAATTTCCTTTGGTGACGAAGTCCATCTGAGAAGATGATTTTCCGATGAAGGAGAGTTTATGAAACCGACCATCTCAACATGTTTTAATAATCAACTCAAGACTTTCGGCTAAAGTTGTGGGCATGAATTGGGTATAGCGTAAAGTTTAAAGTAAAGTAAAAAGTTTTCTTAAAATAAGTGAAAATGTAGTATTTTTTGTCAGTCTGGGTGATATGTAATTGATTTATGGGACCAAATATTTTTTCAGATTTTTCACATATTGACCGAGTAACAGTCTTCAGGCAAAGATAAACGTATAAAACATTTTTCGGTCATACAATTGTCATATTTAAAAAATTTTAATTAACTGTTTGGATACATTTGTTGAAAGCATAAGATGATAAAATGTAGTCGAATATTACGAAGAAAGGCATATCAAGCGCGTAAGTCATACAAGGTCCGAACCGAACCGAACCGAACCGAACTTTTTAAATATAACTGTTTCTGGTGGTGCCACTTATTGGTGGGTATATGAAATAAAAAGTTTGATTCTTGTTGACATTTTAAGACAATTGGATAACTACAATCGATGTTATCGATCAAAGAGTGACAGCAGCTTTTGGTCATCGGTCGTAAAATGCATTTTGAACAAAGAGCAAATATTAAATTTTGTTTTAAACTTGGGAAAACGTTAACTGAAACATTTCAAATGATGAAAAAAGTTTATGGTGATCAGTGCCTATCCCGTAGTAATGTGCATGAGTGGTTTAAGCGATTCCAAGGAGGTCGTGAGGTCCTCTGTGACGATCAGAAGTCACCGAACAAAAATCGTCTTCAGAAGTCAAATATAAAGACAATGCTGATATACATTTTGATTGGTTTTTACGATTCCGAAGGTATTGTACACCGAGTGTTCGTCCCACCTGGCCAAACAATTAATGCTGTGTTTTACCTTGGTGTTATGAAGCGTCTTTTGTCGTGCTCGACCACAATACCGTGAGGCAGTGTCCTGGCGCCTGTTGCGTCGTGTCATCGGTCGACGCTTGTCACTGATTTTTTGACAAAAAACTCCACACTAACCATTAATCACTCACCCTGCTCACCTGATCTGGCACCCTGTAATTTTCATCTATTTGGAAAACTTCATTTACCCATGAAAGGACACTGGTTTCAGGACATTTCAGCTATCCAAAAGGCGACGACGGATATTCTCAAGATTTCCAAAATTCCGAAAAATAACCTTAAACACTCATTTGAAATGCTAATTGACCGGGCTGAACGCTGTATCCAAGCACAAGGAAACTACTTTGAATAAAAAAATATAACTTTTGAAAAATATTAATTTTTTGTTGTTTTTTTAACAGTCCTGTTTCTTTTGCGTCAGACCTTGTATAACCGCGTAAGCATTTCTAGGCCAATAAAAAAGAAGTTATATCATAGAGAACATTTTTGGGGACATTTTTTGGTATCAGGAACTTTTTTCACAAAATATGTTTCATGTAACAAGAAATAATCTGCTAAGTTTCTACAAAATTCTAATTTAAATCACTCAAAACACTATAGCGATCGAATCAATTGCCTTATAGTACTCAGATATGGAAAGGGTTGCGAGTTTTTCAAGTTCAAATTTTTAATTAAAAATTTTTCATTTTTTTTATTTTTATGTAACATAATTCTTGGGACTTACCTTCTCAGTAGCTTAGATGTTATTGTTGCAATTAGCGCAATATTTTAAAGTAAGTTATAATTAGCACTTTGATTCACTTTTTACACTTCAAAACACTTTTTAAGGGTTTGAGAAGATGTTTCACTTATTGTTGCATGTGCTGAAATGAAAAAAAGAGAAAGAATATCTATAATTAGACATAAAATAGTGTAACATAGTTATTTATTAGATTATAAATATTATATGTATATATTATATATATTTATTATATGACTTTGAACTATGTTAAGTTATTGACAAAAAATTTTTGCACTTGAAATAACACAAAAAGGAGGGTCTTAAATCTGCTAGACATCTTCACTTTCTTCAGTAAAAAAATATCAATTTGAAGCTGCTTTCATTTTATCTCAAGAGACACTAAGCGATCAGATAACTAAAAACATAAACTAAAGCAAATTTCGTCAGAGCAAAAATGACAGCAAGTGGCACCATATTTTATTTCTGTTTTTTATTTTTTTGTTGTTTTATATATTTTTCTTGGTTTTTTGCCACTGATGGCATACTCGTCCGCTCAATTTGTAAGAGATATGCAAACAAACGCTTTGAAGGATATGTGACTAGCAGCCGATCAACTTACCCACATGTCACGTGCACATAAAACTCACACACATACATACACAACACGATATATATGATGTGCCATGACATGCAGGCAACACAGATATGTCACAGAACTTTTCATTGTGAATATTTTATCTGCAGCGACACAGTCACAGTTAGACGGCAGCGAATGTCCGAACGCACAAGGTGCCGCTGCCTACTTGTAGGTGTGTGTGTATGCATCAGTATGAGTATGAAAAAACAAAAATGATGTCAAAGGCAAATCTGTGTACTGCTTACTGCGTCCGAAAAGGTAGGGTAGCCCAAGTAATCTTATTTCGTTTTGAGTGGTCATTAATCATGACAAAGCCTATTGAGAACATGAAATATATTTGTGTACGAACCGCCTAACAAGCTAGACATATTTACGTAAGTGACCGAAGTTGCATATAAAACCATTAGGCGGCCGGTCATTAGGGTGGCGCTTCAAAGGTCAAGCGCTGGCAGACAAACAAGCTGGAGCAATGAAGAAACATATTCGTAGTTATATATATGTGTGTGTATATGCATAGATGTGTGTAGACCAGATATAATTATGACATATATCATCATCATCGTTATGCGGATGAGTAACGATTTGCACAGACAAATGGGTCAAGTCCCCCGTTAAGGGAACAAACAAAGCGTTCAAGAGCTCAAACAACGCCACTATTTACCAGCGAGTTATTTGTTAGTGCTGCTGCTGCTTACTGTTGGTTATATAAACGACCATCATCATGACCCTGAATGAGCGTTTGACTGGTTTCCACACACTCACACACTTACAGTCGCCAGGTTTAGTTGAATATGATGGAGTAGTTGGAAAGTAATGAACTCGCGCGAATGTAATTGTAATGTCAGTGGACATTTGTATAATCGAGAAGCAGATCCCTTTTTCGACGAACAAAAATTTCATTCCATAAGTCGCTCATTATTCCTGTGCTATTATAGGGCGCAGGAATAAGGACGATGACGACCCGAGATCAGAAAGCACTTGGAGCATTCGAGATAACTGTAAAATACCAATTAATGAACTGGTTATTCCATGTTGTGCGGATGAAATTAGACACTCCAGTTAAAAGCTCCTTTGCTCCAAGAACCATGAGGGGACAACGGAAGCAAGTGCAGCCAATAAACGAACTAAGTGCATAACGACCTGCCTGCACTTGGGATGTGAAGATGGCCTCGCAAAGGATAGACCAACTGGCGAAGTTTTGTGTTCTCGGCCCAAACTAAGCCACAGTTGGAGTGCCAAATGATAACATTGTTAGGTTCGGTGCCATCCTTCACAAATACAAAAGCTTCCTTCCATCCACGTAGTCGATTAAATATGATTCGTCTGACATTTCAAGTTTTAGTTTTCCATCATAACTAATGTTCCCCAGGTTTGGACCTAAAATGAACCCTTATGTTGCTTCTGACGTAACTTCTATTTGTAGTGAACCCACTGTAGACTGGTACAGCATTTTCAGTTGCTAAGATAGCTCCGCACCACAGGATTGACGTAATCGAGGATTTTAAAGTTTGTTTATAAACCATCGATCATGTCCGTCCATCTCGCGGTGTTGAAGGCGTTCTTACTTCTATCTTTACTGTCCGTCAGCTTCATTGATAGCAGCTTCCAGTGTAGATTTAAATAGTTCTTCATAGAACTTTCACGCTGTGTCGAGCATGCATAGTGGGCGGTATGCTAATGGCAAGCTGGAATTTCTTTTTCTCTTGCTAGCTAGGACAGGTCGTTGATTCTTCCAACTTTCAGGAAATATTCCAGTTTCGAGGCAGGAGTTGTACATGCTTAAGAGTACTGCGGGCCGTTATGAGTATTTCTGCTGAGCTGTCAGGGGTCAGTTGCAGTTCTTCGGGAGTGAGTTGAGGGATTTCCGGGTATAAAAATAAACAAGGACTAATTTCACCTTAGATTACACAAAACTGCCCACAGGCTGAGTGCTAGTTGGTTGGCTTATCAATAAATTTTGAGGACCGCGAAAATATGTCTTAATAAGCTTGAATCTAAAATTCTTACAAAATTGATTCTCTCTATTTGTTGAGGTTATGTATTTCTACAAAGCTTTCAGAAATACTTTGGCTCTTGAAATAAATTAGCCCTCCCGCTAATTCCGACAACTGATAATTGCTGAAGTGAACCCAAAACGCTTTATAGGATTAATATAAATAATAACATTTTTTTATCAACACGGCTCTCTGAGAATAAAGGTATCAACAATATAAGCTTGCCGATTTTCGTCAATCAAACCAACAGGACCGAAGCTGAACTTCCGTTCTCACGACAGTTAGGTCCACGTAAGCGTGTCAGACCCGGAGTTTTATCAGACCAAGTCAACTTGGCAGATCCTTAGCTTATTCCAAATTGTAAGATAGAGATCCAAGTCGACCATATTATAAAGAAGCATGGAAAATACCAAAACTTTGTGTTTGAAAGATAAATCGGAAAAATACTTTTATTTATGAAACGAGAATCAAAGAGCCAGCATATTCTAAGCTTATCGACCCAAAAGCATTAGATGATCCAACTAAAAGGGTTACTAATTAAGCAAAACCTGCTTAGATTGGCTTTGAATAACACATTATGGTCACATAAAAAACTCTCTCTCACTGAGCTATAGTAAAACCCAAACTTTTTCCGCTTTTGAGCAAAAGTAAGTTGCATTAGCAAAAAAAATCGAAGACTTAAATTCAGAAAGTTGCTAGTTAATGCATTTCTCTTACAATCTTCGCTATTCATTTTGTGGCAAACTTAATTCATTTCGAATTTTTGCGGTATTTTCCAAGTTCTTTCTCTTTCAGCGCGCTGAAATTTGAGAGTTGTGCAGTAAGTAGCAGCCCGACCACCGAAATTGCCCGGAATCAAAACAATAGCGCACATTTTCTTGCTTACAAACACACACGCCAGTTTTTGCTTAAATGCTTAAGTGCATCGGGAACAATTGGTGTGCAGCAGGCAGCGCAGAAGGCGCAGATAAACATGAACTTTTTCAATTTTCAACGAGGGATTCTAAAATATTTTCATCCTCTACTCTTTTTTTACATTTTTTGGAAATTCTACCTTTTGTTTTCTGTAAACTTGCAGGTGCAACTAATTTAGTATACGCGTTTGCTTGCTGTTGCATGCGACAAAAGCTCGGTTTTCGAGGTTTTTAAAGGTAAAAATGAGAAGGTAGATATGAGTTGCGTGGGCTCTATCAAAAAATCGGCGTAAAGCTGAAGTGGGGTTTAAAAAATCGAAGGAAATGTATAATATATATATAGCTAGGACTATACCCGCGGTTGGGCTCGCGTGGAATTTGGCACTGCCATCATATCTTTATTGCGTTGTTGTCGAGGATATCATGTACTCTTTTCAAATCCTTTACCGTAGACACTCCTTCGGTCTCCAAACGAAGGTGTAGCTCTAACGAATGATTTTTTGTTTCTTAATCCAGCCGTTTTTATTTAGATTTTTTCATGAATATTACAATTACTATTCAAAACTAGCTTTTAGGATAGGTGAATTTTGACTTATATGGCATGTAAAAGACCTGAAAGAATATCAGTACTTAAAAAGTATCCTAAGGATAAACCGGTTGAAACGATCAGAGCGAGACACTGAGGGTTAGCAACCATCTGTCAGTTATATTCTGGTTAACTCAAGCGAAAAAAGAGTGTTCTGAAGCTTTTGATGATTGATCATCGCGAACAGCCAGACAAGGCCAAGAAAACTCATATTACCATGAGTCTTAAATTAAGACGTGTTTTTGGTTGTACAGAATTAACTTGAAACCAATTAAGAGAAGTTTTTCTCGAGGGTTTGACCTAAATTTTGGTCCGTTATAATTTTAGTTCCATAAAATTAATAAATTTTATTTCTGACAAAAACGAAGGAGGGTTCATCCAAATTTTGGTCCGTGATAATTTTGACCCAAAAAAATACATACATTTTATTTGTGATAAAAACAAAAGAGTTTTTCTAGATAATTCGACCCAAATTTTGGTCTGCGATAGTTTTAATCCCTAAAAATAAACACTTTTTATTTGTGATAGAAACGAAGTCGATTCTCTCTAGGGTTCGACCAAAAATTTTTTACCGTGATAATTTTAATTCCAAAGAGTAAATATATTTTATTTGTAATAAAAACAGAAGAATTTTTCTCGAGGGTTCGACCAAAATTTTGGTTCGTGGTACTTTTAATCCCTAAAAATAAACACATTTTATTTGCGATAAAAAACGAAGTCGATTCTCTCGAGGGTTCGACCAAAAAATTTTTTCCGTGATAATTTTAATCTCAAAGAGTAAATATATTTTATTTGTGATAAAAACAGAAGAATTTTTCTCGAGGGTTCGACCAAAGCTTTGGTCCATAATAATTTTAACCTCCAAAAAAATTATTTTTTTCGAGGATTCGACCAAAAATTTTGGTCTATGACAGTTCTAATCTTCAATAAAATTAATTTTTTCGAGAGTTCGACCAAAAATTTGGTGCGTGATAATTTTACACATACACAATTTTGTAGACCTTATGCTGACTAAGGATTTCCTCATATTTACCGAAAGTAAATACATTTTTTTTGTAAAAGTAAGCAAGAGAGAAAAAATCTAGAACGCCTCTGCTTCTGTCCGGCTTTATCCAGAACTCGACTTAGATATAGGCACTTTCAAGTATGTATGTATATGAATTAGATATTATATAAGGGTTGACATCCTGCACGACGGAATCTTCAGTTCATACTGATAATGAACCTCCAACTGGCATTACAAAGGATCTGTAGGGTTATATATTGCCACGCCATACACAACTTAATCTGACCTAATCTAATCTATTCGCCTTTGAAGAGAATTTTACGAAATCTGGCAACATCAAGACCTTTCATAAGAGATCAGTACCAATGTATGAGATCATTAATTATTGCCATATTAATTTAATAATCACAACCTGCTACCAGAAATGAGTGACATATTTATTTCCCTGATGCAGTTAATCTCTCCCAGCTGTGCTAGCCAATAAAACTATTTTACTTAGCATATTTGTTTTGCTGAAGTAAAAAATTTGCGAATATTACAGTTCTTGTATTTACGCAAAGCTCTTCGTTTGCAATTTCGCACGACAATTCAGTCGAAAAAGTATCAAAGCCTTCAGATACGCCTCGCACTCTTTTCGCAGCGTTTAGCTGCAGCTGCACGAAAGTTTTGCCCGAAATTATGATTAAACTTTCAAAAAGCCAAAACGAAAAAACTGAAAATGTGAAAATTTTCGCGCTAATAACAAGTCATTGCAGCAAAATGCCATCGCGTCTGTCAAATCAAACGTTGGCAACGCCAAAGTTCATCATTAACGAGCGCGCACTCATACGCCCCGGCGACTGCTAAAGCCAAAGCCAAGGCAAAGGCAACGCCAAAGCGACGACCAATACTCCAAGAGCAGTTAGTCAGCCAAGCGTTCGCGCATTTGCAACCGCCAAAGCTAACGGTAAAGCCGTAGCAGTGGCAGCGGCAGCGGCAGCAGCATTTAAGTCAAACTCAGCGATGCGAAGTGCAGCACAAAACTTTCCATTCATCATTCATTCAACGTCGAGAATGTTGAAGCGACTTCCAAAACCTCTATGCATGCGGGTGTGTGTGTGTGTATGCGCACATGTGGCTTTGTTTTTGCTCAAGTTTGAGTGCGGCTGTGTGCGCCGCATAAACTATCCAAGAAGCCGGCGTGTACTTCGTCTATTCATAGCCGCACTCGCAGTCATCATACTCATCAGCAACTTCGCCAATGCCATTTGGCCTTCACTTGACAAATTTCCCTAGCCTCCACTGTCGTTACAATATCGCTTTGCATTTCCTCCGCGCCAAGCTTTCTCTCATTCGCAGCTTCGCTTTGCTTTCCTTCTTTTGGTTTGCGAAAATATCTGCCCCACAAAAGCGAGTATTTTGGGCGTCTACCCACGGAGCGTAGTCGCAAGTGTTTTCTTAGTCGGTAGATGAGCCATTGCCGGTGTATGTGTGTGGGTGTGTGCGGAAGACGTTAGCATTCCACATGCAGGCAAGACTCTGGTTTGCAAGGACACAAATTTTGAAAATTTCACTCACAACATGTCCTAAAAGGATTTTCGTGCAAATAACCGCTTGTATATACGTTCGTACGTTTATATATCTGCATGTATATATGTAGTGTGCTTGTTTGGCGCTTGTTTTGAAAACAAAAGCATGCTGCCGTCTGCTGTTTGCAGATAGGCTGTGCAAATTTGCTGCCGGCAACGTTCTTCTTCGACTTTTTGTTGACTCTGACATGTTTTCGGTTGGGCAATTAATCTTTTCGCATATGAATGGGCAGCAAAGTTGGCCAAATAGAAATTAAGATCTCATAAAATTGCTTGACCTTAACACTTTGGCAATTTTTCAAATTCTCAGCATAGAAAATTTTGTCTTTGACTACAATAAAAAGGGTGCTGGAGATGGTGGGGTGAGAAGAAATTGGAAGAAATACAAGTTGGGATTTATACCAATATGAGAGAGATGCCCTGCAGTGATTCTACTCAGATTTGTTTCTTTGTTTCTTTGGCATTTATTTTTTGAAGATTATCTCTTTCAAATTTTGACCGTGTCTACGTCTCAGATGGTCCATCCATGAGTTCAACTTTCCACGGCTCGTTCGAGCATTTCGACTGGTAATTGGCGAATGACAGCGTAGACTTTAAGCTTTACATAGCCCCACAGGAAAAAGTTTAACGGCTTGATACGACTCACTCGTGATCTGTCAACAAAGTTTATTGAAAAAAGTACCTCTACTTGGATCACCCGTTATATGTATTTAACAAAATAGTCTTCGAAGGCCATGAAGAATACTTTCGTAAAATTTTTGTAGTTTTTGTTTTTTTGTGCTTTAGCCAAACGTTTTCACTGATTTGGGACACAACACATTGTCTCGGTGAAAACATAAGAGCAGTTTTCTCAAAGTGCGGCAGTTTCTTTGGATTTCGTCCTTCAAACGGTGCAATAACGCTATGTGATAGTCGCTGTTGATTGTCCTTTTTTGCCCAAGATAGTCAGCAAAAATTTTTTCATGTTAGAAATTAGTCAAGAAGTGTTTATTTTCACTATAAACAACATCAAGCTACTTCGTTATCAGATTTGCTTGTGTATCTTTGCCAGAGAGGAATCGCTACAACCTCTAAAGCCGATGCCCTAATTGCACTTACTACTGTGCCCAAAAAATAAGGTGACATTTGAATTGTAACTGCGTGCGTCGAAAGATTTGGAGACTTCTTTTTTTTTAGGTTAGTAGTACTGTCAGTCACATTTACTTATGTCAAATATCATGTCAAAATATTCATTAGTGTTTGAGATACGTGTCGTTTTGTGAGCTGCTAAAAGTGAGTTTTTCGTTTTTTGAGGCGTTGAAATTTGTTGAGCAAAGAATTTGCATTAAATTTTGTTTACGGAATCAATTTTCTGCTACGGATACGTTGAGGATGGTGCCTTTGGTGATGAGGCTATGTCTAAAAAAAAATGTTTACAAGTGGTATAGTGAGTTCCAAGAGGGCCGTGAACGTGTCGAAGACGAAGAGCGTCCAGGGCGACCATCAACCGACGAAGCTCACGTTCAACAAATTAAAGATTTGGTGTTGAAAAACCGTCGATTAACAATTAGAGACCTTGCTGATGAAGTTGGCATATCGAAAGGCTCAAACAATACCATTTTGAAGGTTGTTTTGGGCCTCAAGCGCGTCAAATCTCGACTGGTACTGAAAACATTGAATTTTTTGGAAAAAAGACGTCGCCTGAAGTGAAGTGTGTGAAACGATGCTTTCCGACCACCAGGGTGTCATGAAACGCATTACAACTGGCGATGAGACTTAAATCTATGCTTACGACCCCGAAACAACCGATCAATCGAGCGAATATCGTGCCAAAAGAGAGCCGAGACCAAAAAAATCGCGCCAAAGTCGCTCAAAAATCAAGGCCATGTTGACTGTTTTCTTCGATTATCGTGGTGTTGTGCATTATGAATTCCTTTCAACCGGTCAAATAGTCAACAGGGAATATTATTTGAACGATATGCGTCGTTTGCGTAACGCTATCCGCCTAAAAAGGCCGGAATTGTGGAAAGACAATTCTTGGTTTTTACACCACGATAATGCACCATCCCATACTGCCCTCGTAATTCGTGATCTTTTCGCCAAAAACTCAACCCGCATCGTTCCGCAACCACCGTATTCACCTGATCTGGCGCCGTGCGACTTCTGGCTGTTCACCAAGCTCAAAAGACCAATCCGGGGACACCGTTTTTATACGACAGAGGAGATTCAAGCCGCAGCGAAGACGGAACTGAAGGCCATCCCGGGAAGTGACTACAACCAGTGTTTCGAAGATTGGAAAATCCGTTGGCATAAGTGCATTGCATCGGGAGGGGATTACTTTGAAGGGGATGAAAATGATTTGGAAGAATAAATAAAGAATTTTCAAAATAAATACAATGTCACCTTATTTGATCACAGTGGAAAAGAGTTGTGCTTCCATTATTCCCCTGCATTCTAGCACTGCATCGATATTGCTTAAATGTGCTTTGCAGTCGTTGGTCTATGACCGGGTCCTATGTGAGAGTCCCCTGATCTAGAGAAGATCGCAGAAGACTACTAAACTAATAGGAAGGTTTATTTTGCCGTAATCGTTGGGGTTAACGGACATTGTTGAAGTTTTTTGGTCTATCGAACATCCATATCACCATGAAGTAACTTTGTGGAAGGTTAGTGTACTTTCTAATTGGGGCAGAAACCCTCTTGGTACCTTCTTATATGATCTCAATTTGGAAATGAAAGTTTTAATTGTAGTTATTTATTTTCATTATATCATGATCTGATTCGTCGGTGAATATGTAGATTTCGCTTTTGGAGCAGTCGATCACAGAACCATTAGTCCATTCTTCTCTATTGGAAAATAAAAACGTTAATACCTCATGCGTCTCAAAGTCAAGTATGTCGAGGTGACTGTAAGCATAAGCTCATATTTCACTTGTATATGTATTGTGCGCATGAGGATAACATGCATGCGAGGATAACTTCAGGGCCCTGGCTGATGTAGTTTTCATAGCACCCATAATCCCCAGCAAGCAGGCCTTTTGTACCTAAACGCCTATTTAATACAGTACGTTTTAGATAATTCCATTCACTTTACTATATGTTATTGAGACACTTGTATAAAGTCAACAGATCATGCGTAATCCTAAACCCCATTTTAGGGCAATGGCTCTTTTGCAGCAGTTCCAGATTCGATGTAAGTTGTAAGCCCTGGCCTTAATGTCTTCTCCCCAGCTTTATGTTTTGTTTGGGTTAACTTCGAAATATTTGACAGAGTTTGAGCAGAGATAGAAGTGTGAAAAATTTGTGCTTCTTGTGAAAATACAGATTTCTATTTTTTCCAGACTGACACTTAGGTCATGATCCACCGCCCAAAGATCTCAAGAGTCCTTTCTATGAGCCGCGATTATGCATATGTATATACAATATCTTTGTTAATATTTTATTAACCATCAGGAGCATTTTAGAAACTTCCCAGAGCAGTAACTATGAACATCACGGTGTTGGAACGATCCGGGCTATTCTTTTGAAGCACGGCCCAAGAAGGCTTTCTGCCAAACTAAAAATCATTAAAATGCAACGTATGTGCTTTAAACTTTCTCAGGTGTTATTATTTACAACTACTGTTACATGACGCTATAGAATCGCGTATTCCAGTCACGTGACGAGCATTTCCACAGGCACTAAGTAGACAGGACCACAATACATGAAAGAGGTGTAAAGTAAATTCATAAAAATAAACTTCAAATCAAATTTATGTTTCTACTTTTCTCCTTTCACTTCACGCTCATCTCATTAAGAATTATTTAATTTAAACCCGCTGACAATCTGCAATCTACAAAGTAACTCGCAACAAACTACATTAAAATGGCCAGAATACAACAAAGCAGAACAAAGCGAATTAAGCGCAAAAGTAACTTTGCACAACAGAAGCGTACAGTAATGAGGACAAGCTTGAGCAACAGAAAAAAACGTACAACAACAATAATAATGTTATTAAATAGAATAGCAGAGTGAAAAGACGAAGTGCCAACAACTTGTGTCAACTACCAACATCGGCAGCAAGATTAGCCAGCAGACGCAGCTGCACCGCTAATATGCCCGATCCACCACACATACATGCGACTACCACGCCCGACCAGCGCCTCATCAGCGCATAGCGCGGTTATTACCTCAGGTGCCCTGCGGCACGGCGTAATGCAACCCATTAACGCTTGGGCAACGCGGCCGCAGAGCCAAAGGAACACGTAGTCGGCGAGTCACGCGTGGCTGGTGCGCCCCAAACCCCAGCGGAAGGCAGCACTTGAGCTCAATTCACCGTATATTCATTTGTAGTTTCACTTGTGCACCCCGCCGCGGCCCATCCAGCCGTGTGTCTCCACATTTTATGCCTGGTCATCTCTAAGCCACGGTGTTTGTCGCTATACACGTAGTCGCCTTCGCCTTTGTCGTCGACCTGGCGGCCACCAGTTACAACTACTTCATTACCGAGCCGGTCGCCAGCCGCTGCCGCGTACTTCATTAACATCCTGATTATCATTTTCGCCTGTTGGCATTTTTACAGGATTTACTAGGACTCTCGACAATCTGCAGGACGCAAGCACCTCGGTGGCATGCTACCTGTGTCCACGTTGTTGCAATAGCAAATTCGCTTTTTAATTTGAATAAAAAAGCAGAAGAAATAAGTGTGGAGCAAAAACAAAAAAGAGAGAGCGCAACAAAAACAATGAACGTAAAGTGTGCAAGAAAAAAAGAAGTTGCCTTGATGAGCTAAAACAAAAAATCCTTAAATTGGCTAAAACTCTTGTTAAGCTAGCGCTGCTTACACGACGCTTAATCTAGTTTCATTTCATTGTAGCTCATTCGCTGGTCCACTCGCCTGGTAGTTCATAATTCAAATGCATGTGTAGCTTATCTCAGATGTAGTTGTGATTACGAGAGCTCAGCGAGCGCAGAAATTTGGCGGAACAATGTGAGCTCATGAATTTTAGGTTCATTCATATTTAAGCCCGCTACATGTATGGAGTCTAATCCTAATTAAAAAGTATTCAGAATAGGTGTTTTATGTGGTTTTCTTTTTATTCTTCGCCTGTGAACGATTGATGTGTTTTAGCGGTGAGCTTTGTAATGTGAGATGTAACCTTAGAATTTTGATGCAGCTCCTGAAGGCACAATCTCTCTTAGGTAAAACCATAACTAGGTAAATTCTTCCAACCTATTGAAGTAAAAAAGAATAAACTCGTAAACTTCGATTGCACCGGTTCCTTCGAGAGATTTTTATTGATAGTTTCTTCTTGATAGATAGTCTGATATTTGAGGAATTCACTTCGAACTGTCGTCTATTGTATCAATTTACGTATATTAAAGCAATTTGTTTAAGCCAGTCAAATCAAAGAAGCTTAGTAGAGCTCCTGAGCTACTGGTTGTAATATATTCTCTCACCGGATTTAATTGCCCTATAGCCTGACTCCTTCTTCTTTCGATTGCGGAGCAAGTCAAAAGTATGCGTTCTGGTATCTCTGCTCTTTGATCACCGAAGCGACGCAGATCTATCAAGCAGTACATTAATCCGCGTCGATGACACTGCAGCATGCAGTGAGCTTAGATCCGTACTAGTATAGATTTCAACGGACAAGATTGCCTGAAGTTCCGCTTGACTATAACTGAGAACGACAATTCCTCTTATAAATTTTCTCTAAAACTTGTCTCAAATTTTGTATTTTTAACTAAATTTTGAATGGGAAATAGTTGTGAATATTGAAAAAAGCTTTCGATGATTCAGTTTTATCAAAAACACAAGTCTATGAGTGGTACAAATCCTTGAAAGACGGTTGAGATCTCGTTAAAGACGTGTCTCGTTCTGAACGACCTTCGACCACTTAAGCTGATGAAAATATTAGAAAAGTGTAGGATATAATGCAAGAATATTGTCAAGCAAGTGTTATAAAGAAGGCAAAACACATCTCTCGCGAGTCCGTCCGAATGATTTCGGTGGATATTTTGTGTATGAAATGCGGTCCGGCTCGACTCGTACTGATAAAGCTGAATTTTTTTCAACCATTAACAGGGCTCTTTGGACATGCTTAATCGAGCGAATTGATCCCACATTCATGGAGAGTATTATAACTGCTGATAAGCCATGGGTTTATGAGATTGGCATGCAAAAAAGTCAACATTGATCAGAATGGAGGGAAAACAATGAGCTGAAACCGGAAAAACCAAGCCAAAGCCGCTCAAAATTCAAAGTGGCGCTTATTGGTTGTCTCGATATTCGTGGTGCGCTGCGTCATGGATTTGATTCAGGGAGACAGACTGTCAAACTGTCACTTTTGCTTAAGAACATTCATCGAAAATGGCCGGAATTGTGGAAAAACAATTCATGGTTTTTATACAATGATAATGCACCATCGCATCGAACCACAATTGTGACCGAATTTAAAGCTGAAAACGTAATGTATACCACCGATCAACCACCATACTCACCAGATTGGGATCAGTGAGATTTTTTCTTGTTCCCCAAACTGAAATTACCACTTTTTAGTCCATCGAAGAGATAAAACAAAATTCGCAAGAATTCGCGTTGGAAATTAATTCGTTGAAACCATAAAATCTCATTGAGAGAATAATTAGATAAAATTTCACGTTGGACTAGTCTTCTGACAATTTTTAACTGAAGTGAGGCTTAGTTGAAAGAAAAAAAAATACATCAGATTGCTATTTGAGGACTAACTATTCTGAATGCATAATTAACCATTCCGTGGCCAAAAAAAAATTATAACATAATAAACAGTCCTTAGAACAAAAATTCTCTGATATTTGCTAGTCAAGAGAGGTGTTATTAACGAGTCTTTTATGTCACCAGATTTTCACATCAATACGTACTTTTATAGTATGTGATTATTTGAAGAGAAAAGTGTACGCAAAGATGCCTTGAATCATTGACGAGCTCAAATCAAACATTCATGCCCAACACATCGCTTTGTTGTACACCGTCCGAGATGTTGTAGAAGTAATGGCATGTTCCATAATTGCACCTGTCCCTCAATACTGTTACAGAGCAAACTTAGCTTTTAGCATTAAGAGTTTTACGAGCAACCCAATTTTTAGGTACAACAAAATAGTCTAAAATATTCATGAGTATTTTTAAAGTTGGTAACTATAACCCATTTTGAATGGCGTACTGCTTTACTATATAACCAAACAATGGGTTAGTTTTGACAGTTAAATGAACGTCTTCTGCCAAGTTTAATCATCTTCAGAATCCATTAATAGAATTAAACGTATTTTCAAGAAGGTAAGGTCGAGCTACAGATTTATCTCAGACCTATAGAATAGTTTTCGAGATGCTAAAATTTATTTGAGGTTTCGCCTCACACTGGGCTTACTTTTTAAAATATTATCAACTCCTTAACCTCGAAAACCACAACCACAAAACCATCAGTTCAAAAACCGCTGAACTCAAAGCAAGCCGCGCTTAATGGCGGACACTTAAAGCTTCCATTAAGCTTAGAAAATCAGCAAAGGTTGGACAGCCGCAAATGCTTGAAAGGTCAAAGTAAATAAATAATTTTACCACCTTGCCTACGTAATCCTTTTATGCGCTTATAATCATTACGCATTTTCTCGGCTGTAAACCAAAATAAAAAAAGAAAAAACAAAAACAAAGAACCCATCAACCTTTTGGTGGAAAACGCTTCCTTTTTAGCAGCACAAGGCTGTCGCTTGAATGGCTTGCCTTCTTCTTGTTTTCCTTTTCTTTTTCGTTTTTTTCTTTTTAAAGAATCTTTGCATAATCTTCAAGTGGAAAAATTGTTTAAGATGCGCGAAGCCTTTCAAATCTCTTCTTGCAACAAAAACCCTTTCAATATTTTTGTACAAGTCATCAGGTGACATTTGCCGTTGTGGCAGTGACACGTTGGCTCGCAGGTGTATTGCTTAAAATAGAACGCAAATATAGATGGGCAACAACAACAACACGGCAAGTACATGCCGGCAAAGTATTTCGCAATTACTGCCAGCAGCGCCCTAACGACGACCCAGAAGATGACTTGGCGTGTTCGGGGGGTGTGAGAGAGTGTGTGTATGTGTGTGTGTGAGTGTGGAAAGGCACTTGACATTTGCGTGCAATAATGACGGAATGAACGCGACCGCATTTCCTAGTTCTCGGCTTGAGTGCAAAAATCAACGACAACAAAACGAGAAGAGCAAAGATGAGATAAATGAAGACAACGTTGAACTACATGGGCTTTTGTTGTTACTGTCATACTTGCGAGAAGTTTTACTTAGCATAAAAATATGTATGCCGTTGCCAACAATCCAACAATGACGAAATGGTATGTGTGGGCACCCTATAGGAAAGTTAATGCTAGAAAATATTTTTTTTACTTCTCGAATGCAGAAATACTTGAAATATAATATTTGGCTTGAATAGTTCATCAGCGTGACCGACTGAAATTGATAAGAATGTAGAAAAATTTCCTTAAATCAAAAAAATTTTATATTTAGTCTGCTGCTGAGAATGGGGTAGCGGGAGATCATCAAAAGCTAACAGAGGAAGTGACAGGTCACGACCCATAGGCTTCTCATGCGAACGGGTGGTCCGGTTGGTATTAATGTTACATGCAGAAAGTGCAGAGAAGTATTCTTGGAAAAGCCGTTGGAACACCACCTATGCTTCTGTCCAGCCTTATCTAGAAGTCGTCTTATGTATCCGGAAGCCTTGCAATCCAAAGGAAGTATCAAAATTATATATCACATCGCTCTTAAAGTTCGCCAAAGGTGTTGATGTCCTGTTTGACTAATATTTCTACTCAAATTAAACTGTAAAATTTCCCAGAGCTTCGATTTCAGTAGATCCATATCTATATATTTCAAGATACTTATCGTATATTCATTAAGAATATTTCCTAGGTCAGTGAGTTGCGACCTTTATATCAAAGAGACCACAATTTTGTTACGATAACAAATCATATTCTTCTTCTTTATTGTCTTTCTTCCTTTTCTTGTTTGGCGCCAATTGGAGATTCCAAGAGTAGCCAGGTCTCATCGACTGCGGTACTCACCGTTGCTAATGCACAAAGAACCACACATTTTCCGTAAGACCTTTTTCGAACACTCCTGATGATTGTTCATGCCTCGTACCTTATAGCAGGACGGGAATGAAGAGATATTTTCAGAGTTTGGACTTTGTTCGTCGAGAAAGGACTTTACTTCTCACCGGATTGCAAGATTCGAGGCTAACGTTGTTGCTTGTGTTAATACTAGTTCCAAGATAGTTGAAATTATCTACAATTACAGAGGAAGCCAAGTCAACAGTGTGACGATTATTTGTTGGATGGCACCATACTCATTTGCTTCGCTTTTGGTTAAACTTGGAGAAACAGAACTAACGGCACGGTTGTTTTGGCCAATGACAAAGCATACCTCAGAAGTTGTACGCTCTTATAGAAGATTGTACGTTCTCGAATGTACGTACGTACGTACGAATTATTTTCTCCAAGTGTAGATCTAAGAAGTCGCGCCCAAAGGGAGCCGCCTTGTCTGAAACCCCGTTTGAAATCGAACGGCTCGTAGAGGTTCTTCCCGATCCTGACAGAACTTTTGGTACTGTTCAACGTCAGTTTACCAGTAGACTGGAAATCGTGAGCTACTTGAGCCATATTTAAAAGTATCATTTCTGGGCACTAAGAAGTGAATGAAGCTCCGAGAACTTTCCTCACTTGTCTGAACTTCTACTCATGACTTCATCTTCCTAGCGCCACCATCCACTTCATCCACTTAGCGAAGGTACAATACCCACTCTATTCAGTCGCAGGACTAAGCGGTTTAAGACTATATCATATCGTTGCTTTACGTTACGAATTTCCTGCAGGGTATTTACCAATACGCCGTCATACAAATCTACAGTTATGTATGTGTTTGCCTTTGTATATGTATTTGTTGCCCGTTGTCGAATGCTAAAAACAATTCGAACAATCAGTCAACAAATGCTGAGCTACAACAAAAACCCATTGCATAAGCTGACAAAATTTAAGCTTTGTGCATGGCACATGTGCGCTTTGTAAATATACACACATCCATACATATATATATATATGTATTTATATGCATATAGTCTTACGTGTGTCCTGGCACACATTTGCCTAGGCAAACAAATGTAATCCAGCATTTACTGCATTTTAATGAGGTTAAACTTTGACTTAGTAGATTTTAACATTTTACAGTTAGTTTTTTCTTTCCACCGTTAGCTGTATATTTTTCTCTTACACACACACACACACACACGAACGCATTTACGTACATTTTTCTTGCTTTCCGGCTGCACACGCCTTCGTGCGATCGATGGTGTTCAACTTGTCGGCTTTGTGTTTGACTAAATGTCAGATTGTGACGTGGATATGGCTCTACGGGTCTTCATTCAGCATGGCTTGTGTGCACTCGAAATACGGACTTGTTTACTTGTATGTGCTTGTATTTTATTGTTTGCTCTCTTAAGGATATTTCATGTATATTCTGTGTATTAAGCAAAATAAATGCACTTGTTTGAAGCGGGATGGGGAAGGATTTGTACCGTAGGCTTAAAAATAAGTACAAATAGAGAACAACAACACAAAGAAGGAACATGAAATGATTTTGCAACAGATTTAAATATAAAAAACATAAAGCAAAATTTAATTTAATAAAAACAATTCATAAAAAATTTTATTAAATATGGTTTAAACAATTTTTAATTAAAAAAAATGTAAAACATACTAAAACATATAAAATCGTATACATTTACCCAAGTTCGACTCTCAGAAAACTTGTTTAGATATTGTTCTTCTTCTTCTATACTGACGTACGCGGTTATAGCACAGTCTTTCTCTTTTCCTTTTCGCTGTTTGACGCCAATTCAAAATATTATGTGCAGTCACGTCCTTCTCCGCCTGATTTCTCCAGCGGAGTGGATGTCTTCATCTTTCTCTGGCCCCACCGGCAGGTACTGAATCGAAAACCTTCAATGCTGGAGTGTTCTCTTCCATTCGGACAACATGACCTAGCCATCGCAGCCGCTGTGTCTTGATTCGCTGAACTAAGTCAGTCGCGCCGTGTATCTCGTACAGCTCATCGTCCATCGGCTGTGGTACACGCCGTTGCCAATAATATTTTTTAGATATTAAATAGTTATATTTCTGCTTCAACCCGTTGTTCATAATAATTTCCAACATTTTTTGACTCCTCTCCTCAATCCACCATAAATGAGTTTGAGTCTGAGTCCATCTTCAAGAAGTGGACTTCCAATGGCTACATCTGCACTTCTTTCCACCGGCCCTATCTTAGCGGGTTACTGTAGTCGATTTGGCCCACGATCAAATTTCGTTTCGCAAAAACATTGGCCGCCGCTACGGCTTTGGACGTTGTCTGCTTAACGTTGAACTTCTCGACTACGTCCCTGCACTTACTGTTTTTCGAGGGTGCCCACGATACGCTCTCTGTCGAACGCTGCCTCTATTTAGCTAGGTGCGCCTCTGAGATTCGCCAGCAATTCGCTGGATCCGAGGCACTGTACTAATTGGATGCGGATAAATTTGGCCAGCAGTTTTTCACCTTCTCTCAGAGCTAAATCAACCGTTTCACCTCTTTTCCCTTTAGATTGGACTTTCCTTCAAGTCGGCTACATATCCCGATTGTATCGCTCTTTAACCATCAGCCTCCACTTGCTTGGCTTCTTCCGGGACCCTCTTTTGTTGCCAAAGTTGATACTCATAAACCTGCTCGGGAGAACACAGAAGTCCTTCATATTTTTTTCATTAAAGCTAAGAGCGCTTTCTTGGTTCGAGTCTTAATGGACTTTTTAGGTTGTCCTCACCTCGGTTACTTATTTCGATTGCCGCCTTGTTTCACGCTTTAGCTTTCATCCCTTCCTTGCAGGGCTTTTTCCGGTGGATTTTTCTTGTTGCCAAACCTACTCATGATAGTACTACAACCACCGCAACCTGAACTCGTTGCAAAAGAGTTGTGGCTGCTAGCAACATAGCTTGTCATATCAGGGTATCCGAGTAGTAGCAGCCTCATCTCTCCCCGGCGTTTGGGCTGATATCCGCCTCATCTTGTTGGCCTTAATACCGTGTTTTGACTTCTTTTCTTTAACGGCTTATGTAGCTGCTCCTAGGCGAGGAGCGAAAAACAGAACAGAACGATGTTATGCGAAGGTCATCCTGGTTCAACATGAACGTATGACATAAGTTCCGGATTTTAGCCTACTACAGTAACATGAACTATGTTAAGCGAAGATCACAAATCGAGCTTCTCTCCTGCAGTGGTGGTTGGTGGGATTCCATTCCCTGGGAGAGAGTCGATAAAAGTATTAACAGTGCCGCTGTGAATGGTGTTTAGTTGCTGCCAGTAGTTAGTCGGATCCACTTAGTTGACTATCGAAAAGTAACGACTCTGTATTTGCCTTAGCGACAGAAATCTTCACAGTCTCACCATTCCAACTATGTTCTTTAATATTTTTGAGCCTTCTCTCTAAAGCGTTATATGTTTTCCTTCGTTTCTATTTCCTCTAATTACATTTACTTTGCTGCAAAACTATGCCAAATTTACTCAAGATAGTGCCGAAGAGCTCCACCTCAAGTACACCATTAGACACACATCTTTAGGCAAGTGAGTGCTGCTGGCATAAGAACGAAGACAAACGTCAGAAGTACGAACGTAACGAGCTTTGTGACCCATAATATATTAAATAAAAGAAATTGTGGGCCATATATGTAAGTGTGGGTGTATATAAATTCCCATAGCCAACACAACCGTCTTTTTTCCCACTCATCTGTATGACAGGACATGCACGAACGCTGATAAGAATGGCCTTTATTTCTGTTTAGAGCTGCTTGTTTATCTTACTCATGTTTATTTTTCCACTCGTTTTTTTTATATATTTGACATTATTATTTTGGCATTTTTTTCTCACCACACGCTTTACATGGGTCTACAAAACTCGTCCTTACCACATCCTACAGCCTTTGAAGACATGAACTTCATCCCATATTACCCTCAATTTCTACGCTGTTAAACAAGCGGAAAGGAAAACCCGTCAAACTCTCTCTCTCACATTGACATTTCAAATGCTCCTACTCACAGTCGGGCTTTCCATTCGCTTTTTACCGTTTTTGTTTACATGTTTGCTCTTTAAGACGCGCTGGCAGTTATCCTTCGAACCGTCATCATTTTCAGTCTACAATTCAATCTGCATGGTTGTACACATATACATACATACATAGAGATGGTTTTTAGAAATCTTCTTGCCAGTTATCGCTGTTGACTTGTCAATCGATGCGGCTCAATGCGCTGCTTTCGAGTGGCTTACTCTCGGAGTTGAGTTGTGCGTTGTGAGTTCGCTCGTCCATCATACATACGGGCCATAAGCGTCTACCGGCACCATCCTTTTGCATATATTCCGAACTTACTTCTACAGCCGCTTGACGTTTACTTTCAGTTCCTCTACTTCTGCTCTTTTGTACAAACACACATTTACCCTGCCTTCTTAGTGGAGCCTTAACTCACTTATTTAACTCGTCCAGCTGTTTGTTCGCCTAACAAGTAGGTACTAGCAAATATTTCCGGCTCTTCCCGTTATTTGCGCAATGTAAACAACATTTTTGAACCCTTTTTTTTATTCGACTCTTCCTTTCAATCAGCCTTTTGGCTCATCATTTGCGTTTTTTTATTTGCAGAGAAACATTTGGAAAGTTCAAACTTTTTGGAAAAGTAATGTTGGTAAGTGTATGACAAGCTATTTATGCCATTACTTAAGCAAATTCTTGGGCATAGTGCGAAGAAACACAGTCAGAAATATGAGACAGGGGTTCAGATTGTAAATGATTTCAAGTATTTGGGAAACTCATATGAGAGTAGTTAGAATACAAACGGGTGTGCTTGACAGCTTCACAGGTAACCGTGAGAGTCTGGAGGAAATTGTGAGACCACAGGTCACAGTGCATTTGGGGTATTCCATACCAAATCGACCACTTTTGAACCCGACCCCTTTAGATTTTGCTGAAGCTTATCTACCCTTTGAAAAACATTTTTGAGAATTTTTTCAAATTTTTTGTCCAACTTCAATAAAGTTATGAATTTTTCAAAAAAATGGCTTTTTTATTTTCAAATAGCCATAACTTTTGTAGAAATTGACTTTTGGGGACCATTTCTTTTAATTTTTGTTTTTGAATGAACTTTTCGAAAAAATGCACGAAAAAAATTTAACACGATCAATTATATAAAATAATCGGTGTTTTTGTCATTTTTTGGAAGTTCGCCATTTTTGTTTTTTTTTTTTCTTCAAAAAACTCTTCAATCAATTTGACAACTATCCCTGCTAATCCCGGAGTGAGCCGATTTTTTTTATATTTTTTTTATTTATTTAAAAAAAATTGTAAAATTTTCAAAAATGAAATTTTTTTTTCCGTAAACTTTATTTCTATCTATTTACTCAAGTCTATGACTATGAACTATAATCGGCCGTTGCTCCAAGAACGACTTAGGTATTGCTCAAATAAAAAAATGTCATAGACGCTCTTGTGATTCGAACCATCAGCTATACTTCAATGGATCTTAGCTTCTCACAATAGCAAATTGGTCAATAACCAAATAATTCCTTCGGTAGAGTCCCATTTTCCATGACTTATTCAAACATTTCGGCTTGTAACTGGTGATGTTTTGTTCCAAGGCCTGAATCGATGCGGGATTGACTTTGGACTTTAGATATCCCCACAGGAAAAAGTCTAACGGTGTGATATCATACGATCTTTGTGGCCAATCAACCAGCCCAATACGTGAAATTAACTGCTCACCGAAGTGTTTTCCCAGTAAATCCATTGATTGATGCGATGTGTGTGAAGTGGCGCCGTCCTGTAGAAGCCAAATGTCGCTGAGATCACGTGGTTGAATTTCAGGCTTCAAATAGTCGGTTCTGATGGCGCGTTAACGGTCGCCATTAACGGTTACGTTCTTACCAGTACCATTTTTGAAGACATATGGACCGATAATTCCATTATCCCACAAAGCACACCAAAACACTGTTTTTTCTGAATGAAATGGCAGCTACTAAAATTCTTTAGATCGCTGTTCGTTCCAAATGCGGCAATTTTTCTTATTTACTCGTACATACCCATTGAGCTAGAAAGCGGTCCCATAACAAAATTTGGCTCAAAAATGTCGCTTCTCCATGGAACATTTCAAGAGTCCATAAAGCGAAGCGATGCCGCTTAGGAACGACTCACCCGTGATCTGTCGAAAACAGGCTATTGAAAAATTGCTTCTACTTGGACGACCCGTTATTTTATTTTGGTTAGCCTTTGCAAATGATAACTCATTCAGAAACTGTATCATCAAGATAACTAGTTTAATTTAGACAAACGTTAACTGCTACACTAAAGCTATAATATCCTTGACAAGTAGTACCAAGTTTTTCTTACCAGAACTTGGTTTTGAGCATACAGTTTGTATGTCAGCTATATGCTATAGTGCTCCGATCTGAATAACTTCATCGGAGATTTTATTATTGCCCAAATTTCGTGAAGGTATCTTGTCTAAAAAGGTTTAACATACACGGATTCAATTTGATCGTTCAGATTGTATGGCATAAACATATATGCTAAAGTAGTCCCATCCGGTGATTCCGATAAGTTATAAGTTTCATTCACATATACATGTAATAGACAGGAGTGTAGAGTGGCTATCTAATGACAGGTCTGGCTGGTCCATCTACTTCACGATTACCAGGGATACCATTATGTTTTGAAACTTATTGCAGATTTAACGTGAAATATGATCTACTAAGAGATCAAGACATTCCTTCACTAACTTTGAGCCAACCTTAAGAGAACCTAATAATTCAAAAGTCGTCTCATTAAGATAACTTACGTTATCCGTATACATATGTACATATATTCCTTGTAAGAACCTTGTGAAAATTAGAAGGCTTATTAGTTTAACTGAAAATACTTCACCTCCTACTTGATTATGTGGTGTAGACCTATTTCTGTAGATGCTTATTCCTGCAACATTGTCCATCTTGGACCTTTCCCACCCTTCTCTGGAATGGAAGGCAATATTTCGGACTGAATTTGAAATTTTCTATAAGATCTTTTTTGCGAATAAACAGATAAATGGTTATGTCAAACTCGACACAGCTCGTCAAGCTCACAATTTATAATGATGGTCATCAGAGCCTTCTTCGATTCAGCTCTTATAGTATACATTCAATTGAGTCAAAACGGTGTCCTCGGAGTGGTCATGTGAATTTGCTAGCCAGCAGTTACACGAAGGTAAATCAGGCGGCACGATATTGGTTGATAATGTAGCGATATGATCACGAATATCCAATGCAGCATAGAGACTTCTTTGTTCAATAAATACAGACGTAGTAAAAAACTAAGAATTTACTTTAAGAGCCTCACAAAACGACGCTTATTGCAAATACTAACGAATATTTTGATGTGAAATTTAGCATACTCGTAGATGTAACTAACAGTACCACAAACTTATAGAAAAGCACGTCAAGTATAAATTAAAAATTCACCTTTCAATTTGATCACTGTTCCGGGTATAAAAATGCTTTGACTACTCGTTTCCTGGCGTTTAAGAGTAATTTTTGCAATCTTTTAAATTTTAAAGAAACACAAGTGCACTATATACCTCTTATAACCTTTTACATAAAAAAAAATCATATTAAAGCCATCTCTTCAATTTAAAAAATAACAGCATTACTTGCGATTTACCCTCTTACTGCAAAGTAATTTAAAAACGCGCTACCACATGCTGAGATGAAGCAAAAGATAAATAAAATAATTAAATATTTCTGCGCTTAGTTAAAGAAAAAAAATAACAAAAAGTGGTTGTAAATAAACCCAAGATTCGCTCAAGTACTATATACTTATTAATTAAAAAAGTATCAACCTTATTCAGCGCAAACGAAAATAAATAGCCAGCAATTCTTCAAGAAAAACGAACCCAAACCGGATACCGGCACAGACTTGAAGAGGGTGTTGTCACAATGGAGCAGGCGGAGGAGTTGCTTAAGTGCAAATGCGAAAATTATGCCAAAAGGACACTTGCAGGGGGGCACAACCGCATTTCCGCTCACACAACCAAGACAAGCTGCGAGAGAGTCGAGTCAACAAATATATACATACTCAAGTCCAGCATAAAATAAAAAACGCCATTAAGTGTGATAATTAAAAGTACATTAAATTATGTAATAAAATAGGAATGGAAAAATGCGAAAAAACAACAACAGCAACAGCCACAACAAGCGCGCAAAAAGAGCGCTAAAATGAGCAGCAGCAAGTGGCTGGCAAATAAATTGAGTCATTTACTTGCGCTCAAGAAGAAAAAAGTCAAAAGCCAAGGCATAATAAAAATGCGCAAAAAATCACAACAACAACAACAACAACAACAAGGAAAGTTAAAGTGAGTGAACAAAGTGAGGAACTTAAAACTTACATTGTAGTTGAAATCTCTGTTTCACAAAAGCCGAGCCTTCAGGCGGCAAGCGGCGCGGCGCAGACCACGACACTGCGGCTGTGGCATGGACGCCGAGGCAAACTGCTGACGGACACTCGTTGCTCGTCGCGCGGCGGAGTAGGCGGCGCGGCGGCAGTCAAAGTCTGTTAAGCTGCGAATAATTGATAGCAATTTTTCTTGTCACCCGACGACAGGTAGGCGGCGCCGACCGGCGATAACACAGCGTGCGCAACACACCTATACTTACGCACATTTATGTGGCGCAACATGGCAACTTGACTGTGTGGCAACTCCGCTGATGCTGCCACGCGGGCCAACGCGCAACATATGGTGTTAATTTATAAATGTTTCACGCAAAGAGCAGCGCAAAATGGCATGCAAAATTTATAAATATATGTATGCACATGTAACGATAACGGTATTTACGAGCACGCAGCATATTCCACGGTGTAGCATATTGGCAGCGCGTTGCTTTGCCTTTAGTGTGGTGTGGGGGAAATTTCTTAAGAGCTGGTTGCATGCATCATGATGCCGTTATCACTAAAGTGCGGCTGGTTGAAGGAAAAGCAAGCAAAGGCAGCTGTACAGCAACGCACAGTGGTTAAATGTCGGAATAGTATAAATTTCTCTAATTTTTTTTCTGTAAAAATTCCTTATTGCTTAGTTAGTTTCCCAAGCCCTCTACCTTACGCTAAAATCTACAAAAAATGTTAGAGCAAAGAAGTTTGGCTAGCGGAGGAGAGCAGTTGAAAAGGGAGTATATAGCCTTAAGCTCTCCAGTTTAAGTGTTCCAGATCACTGCACAGGTGTTGTTTTGCAAGAAGATGGACATTTTGTAAATAAGGTAACCGCAAGATACTTAAGGATAGAATAGTTACGCCTATCGTTAGGTAACTTGCGGTTACCTCATGTCAAATCAGTTGACCTAACATACTTAATTAAGAGACTCACATCGATATCGAATTTAAGCAGAGTCGCTGGAAATCATCGATAAGCCTTATGTTTTCACCAAGTTTCCAATTTATTATTGTTGACCTTAGCGGTGTTGATAATAATTCTTTGTTTTCCTTCGACCAACTCCCTCATAGCAGATCTACAATTGAGTTAATCCTACAATCTTTCATTTGTAAGACACATCTTTTCAAGTAAAAGATAATAAGTACTGTTTAATTTCAATTAAAACTTGTGCAGCAAAACTAAAACGTTTTTTAATTTCAATCAATAAATATTAGCTAAGAAAAGTCAGCAACAATCGATTCTCGAATGCTTATTTTGAAGCAAATATTTTACCAGCATTATAGACAGGTATTGGTCACTCAGTTCGGGATCCGGACCATAACGTGGATGCATAAGAAGCTCTCAATCAAGTTCCATAAGTTTCTGGCGAGTCATTGTAC
Organism: Bactrocera zonata; assembly: GCA_037783105.1. Lineage (NCBI taxonomy): Eukaryota > Metazoa > Arthropoda > Insecta > Diptera > Tephritidae > Bactrocera > Bactrocera zonata. The sequence goes on along the minus strand of JBAWJQ010005959.1, from coordinate 1,346,956 downwards.
ATATGTAGATATGGTGTTGCCCTGTATTAGACGTTCCGTTGTTCCCAGATATTCTGGCGGGTCACCATCGATGTGTTTGGCCTGGCGTTGCCCTGAAGAAATCTTCTCCTAATGGGCAAAACAGACCGCTTCTGGATATTTTACGCGCATCAGGCGATCCATTTGATAATCTCAGATATGTGTGGCCTAGTGTGGGCCTGATTGAACGCAATTCTTCTCATATTGAGTAAAGCTGAACGCTTTTGGAATTTTTCCTTTCATCAGACTATTTGTAGACTCCCAGAGGTCCTAATTTTAATTAAATTAAAATTGAATTCCTCTACTATCGGCCAAGACCGGCCGCTTATGAACGAATTCCATTTTCAGTCAGTCCAAATCCGAATTAGGAGTTTGGCCGTAGGGGAGGAGGCTCATAACTCCAAATACATGCAAAACTCTTCAATCATCGAGCATATTTTTGTATTCATCTTTATTTAAATGCTTCCAAACGGTTTTTGAGCAATGTTTAGCTCTGAGCAATCGAAACAGTAGTCATATGATGACATGAAAGCCTTTATAAAGGAACACCTTTTAAATTTGGCAGTTGCCTCTTTGCTGGTGTTCTTCTTTTATGTGTTCTTAAACAATTCCGAGTCAAGCAATCAAAGAACAGTTCAATTGACCTTTAGTTTTCTTTTTCTTCAAATTTTAATTTTTCAGCAAATTTGTTCATCAAATAATAGTTTATGTTCTTCGGTTCTTTCTTTTGCATGGTAGTCAATAAAAATTAATCCATGTACAATCCAAAATATAGTAGCCATAATCTTGCCAGCCTACTATCGCGATTTTCCACGCTTTAGTGCGGGTTCATGATGTGCAGTCCACTCGGATGATTGTAGATTGGAGTTTGGAGTGAAATTCTGGAGTCTTGTTTTATCCATTGTCTTATATCGACGCAAAAACTCGGGCTTAGTACGGTGGAACATCTCCAAAAACTCAAGCGGCACCTACTTTGCACAGAGCTCTCTCCTACCCAAATATTCGTGATTGTTGGGATGTACATATTCAGTTCATATTTTAGTGCCGAAGCTTATACTTGTATTTGTGTTTCTTCGATTTTACTGTTTTTCACAATCACTGCTTTATAGTATTTTTGTTCTTTTTTTATATTGAGTACATTTTCTCGATATTGAGAAAGATTACTCCCAGCTATATTTAACAAATCTTTTTTATTCCAAGGTGAATCATAGTTTTATGCTCTAAACGGGGTAAATCAAGTTTGACACGAATTTCGCATCACCAAAAAGAAAACGTCGAAGACCCTGCAAAACATATGTTTCCATAACCACTGTGACGAGCTGAGTCGATTTCACCATGTTCGTCTGTTTTTCTGTGTGTATATAAAGAACCAGTTCCTCAGTTTTTGTGATATCGGCTAACATTTAGCTGAAATAATTTTCTATCGAAGGAATTACTAATTTTTTGGAACCGCCGATATCGGGTCCCTCTAACGTCCGTTCTGTTTTGACATTTGTGTAGTAACAAACAATGGTCCGCTACACTGCTCCAGAACGCGGGTTATTGGTGCCTATTTATTTGACCAATAATCGGTCGGTGACTTCCTGGCCGTCCGACGCCTACTGGTGAAACACTGCGACGTTTAGCCGCTCACCTCGAAGAGACTGGCACAACACCAGATGATACTAGGAGTGGCAGACCCCGGAGTAGCCGTTCTACAGAGAATATTGCTGCTGTTGCCGAGGATGTCATGGAAGCGCCGTCGACATCGACCAGATGACGTGCCACGCAAATGAGTATCAGTCGAAGGTGTTTGCAGCGAATTTTGGTACATGATTTGAAGATGTTTCCGTACAAAGTCCAGACGGTACATCAGCTGTTAGCTGCTGACCGCTAATCGCGTCTAACATACGCTTAAGCCATCCTGAATCACCGCCAAGAGGAAGATAATTTTTCATCAAAAATAGCCATGAGTGATGAGGCCCATTTCCATCTTAGCGGGTACGTAAATAAGCAAAATTTACGCTTCTGGGGCACTGAAAATCCGCGTGTAAACCACGAAGATCCTTTACATCCGCTTAAAGTCACTGTATGGTGTGCTGTTTTCATTGGAGAAGTCACCGGACCTTTTTTCATCGAAGACGTCGCTGGTCAAACAGTTACTTTGAGTGGTGAGCGCTACAGAGCAATGATCAACGAGTTCTTTTTGCCGCAACTTGATGAATTGGCGTTGGAAAACATGTGGTTCCAACAGGACGGTGCAACGGAACACATTGCACGTGCCACAAGCGAAGGATGCATTTCCCGGGCGCCTAATCTCCCGTTTTGGCGATTTGCAATGACCAGCAAGATTTAGCTGCTCCAGACTTCTTTTTGTGGGGCTTTTTGAAGTTTTTATAATAAGGATTCATCTTTGTGCCTGAAATGGATAAAATCAGATGAAAACCTGCCCTAGGTCATACATAACTAACAAACCTTATGTACCTGAAGTTATATCCCTGGTTTTAACGCTGTCAAATTTGGAGAGTATGTTATACGCGGTTACCCTCGAACTCAGTCGTTCCTTACTTGTTTCATATAACATATTTTAAATTTAATTTTGAAAAACTACACACTGTGCATATGCTTCTAATAAATTCATAGATGGCTTTCTGAGCACAGCCATTACAGCTTCGCTTTTCTTCCGCATTAGTGCCTGCAATTTTTACTTAGCGGAATCAGCTGTTTTGAAAAATAGCAAAACGACTACGGAGCTAAGGACATACATATGTACATACATCGTACATTCATACATTGCGAACAGTAAAGCGCAGCTCGAAAGCTTGCTTCTCGGCTGGAAGCATTTTTCCTAGCATTTCTTGATTGTACAACAACGTTTTACTTTCTCACGTACGTGGCTATGCACAATGCTCTCCGATTACCTGATGACAGCCAGCTAGCGACGTCACACGGAGCGCACGCACGTACGCAGGCGACTCAAGCACGCCGCGGACCGAGGCAACGCTTTACGTGTACATTTACCGGTGCGAGGCGCCTAGATTTATGCGTAATAAATTTCCAACCGCCTGCTCGAACACGCACAGCTAACTTCGTTAGCAGGTAAAAAATTTGCCGCATACACATATACATACATACGAAGTGGTGTGGTGAGTGCGTGTGTGCGCGCTTACGTGGGTGCATGCAAACAAGGTGGAAAATAGAAAGTAGAAATGTAATACTTTCGCGCTGAAAAAAAACTGAAAAAAGAATCGGTTTGTGGGGAAAAAGGTGAAAAATGTGAATCACGTCAACCTTTTTACGAATAATGTAACGGCGAAAAGAAGGCAGACAACAGTAAACCCGAAACGCATAAAAATTACTCAACAGATTTGCCAATGTGTCGGCCGCCGAGGTGCGCCATAGGGATCAGACGTCGCCACCATCTGTTCCGTCGCCGTCGTTATCGGCGTTGCAGGTGCGACGCGTGAGTGGACGAGGGGTCATGCAGGCGCCGCCAGGACCCGCCCACATGCGCACATTGTGTGCGTGAAATATTTACCTCAGTTACTTTATTTTGATATATATTTGTTTTTTATATTCTTATTTATGCCTTTATTTGTTGTTTTGGACTAGCGTTTGGTTTGCTTGTTGTTGTTGTAGTCGGCAATAGAAAGTAAATTATAGACCCGAACGGCAAGTGTGGGCCAACTAGTTTATCCTTTCGACGCGCTTGTTATTGGCGTTGGTTGCGGCAATCATAAATCACCGTTACTTGGAGTAGACGCTGGCGAACGTGCGCTGCCATGACGATCCTTAGCACGCGCAACAAGCTGTGAAAATGTTGCACATAATTATTTTGCTCGGTTCGTCGTATTCGTGGCGCTTGACGGTTGTTACTATAGCTGCTGCTACTGCTGTTGTTGTTGTTGCGTTGCGCAGTTAATGTGTAAATTAAGTGTCAAGTACAGGAATCAGAGCGAAAGCGTCGGAAAAAATGCGAAACGAGTGGAAAATTCGTGCCGAAGTGGTATGTGTAGGAGAATTAAAAGTGTTGTTGTTGTTGCTGTTCACTTGGCCAGCGACTGCGGTTTGCTGAGCAAAGCGTTTTATTACATTTGCACAAATTTAAAAAAGGCACACAATTTATAATAAGCAGGAAAAGAGTGGGCGAATTTCATTAATTAACAGTAATTTGGTGCATAAATAAAAATTTAAAATTATTAATTAATTAAACAACTTTTCTAAGCGTTCATAGCGCGATACCATTTCAATAACATTTATAAAGTTACATCAGCTTTAAAAAAAATATTGGGTAGTCGAAAAAGTCTTTTCGTATTTTGTCAATAAATGTCGTTGCAGTCGTACATACATATATCTCCAGTGCCATCAAACACATTGTGTCATACCATATGGTATTGGAAAGGTGAGATTCAAAGCTTTATTCGGCCAAAAAAATTAAATTTGGAGAAGTTGAAAAAAATATACAGCTGTCCTAAAATGAGTGAAAATAATGAAAAAATTCACTATATTTTGAAATTTTTGTATAAAAAAGGGAAGAATGCCACGCAAGCCATCAATGAAATTTGTGAAGTTTATGGAGACGATGCTGTATCAGTTCGTGTAGCACAACAATAGTTAACTAGCCTCCATTCTGGAAATTTCGATGTGAAAATGCACTTCGCTCTGGTCGATGAAATTATGGAAAAGATTGACCAGGACCGTCACATAAGCAGCCATGACATCACTAAAGAACTTAGCATTCGTCATCAAACGGTTTTGAACCATTTAAAAAAGGCTGGCTACAAAAACAAAGCTCGATGTTTGGGTAACACATGAATTGTCTGTGAAAAATTAAATGGACCGAATTAACATTTGCGATTCTTTGCTGAAGCGAAATGAAATCGAACCATTTCTGAAGCGAATGGTAACAGGAGACGAAAAGTGGATCAAATACGACAATAATGTGTGAAAAAGATCATGGTCCAACGGTGATGAAGCTCAACAAATGGTCGCAAAGCCAGGATTTACGCCTCGAAAAGTTATGCTGAGTGTTTGATGGGATTGGAAAGGAATCATCTACAATGAGCTGCTCCAGCCTAGTCAAACGATTGATTTTACATTTTACTGTTAACAACTGATGAGATTGAAGCAAGCAATAGAAAAAAACGGCCAGAACTGATCAACAGAAAGGGCTTCGTCTTCCATCAGGACGACGCTAGACCAAGCGCATTTTTGATGACTCGGCAAAAACTGGGAGAGATTGGCTGGAAAGTTTTGATAGATCCACCATATAGAACTGACCTTGCACCATGGGACTACCATTTGTTTCGGTCAATGTAGAACTCTCTTAATGCAGTAAAGTTGGCTTTAAGAGAAGTCTGTGAGAATTACTTGTCGCAGTTTTTCGCCGAGAAACCAGGCAAGTTTTACACTGATAGAATAATGCCTCTAGCAAACAAAATGACAAAAAGTGGTCGACCAAAATAGTACATATATAGTTCATTGAAGATCATTATATATAAAAAAATTAGTGAAAGTTTGATTAGAAATACGAAAAGTCTTTTTCGACTACCCAATGTAATAAAGTTCCTTGCTACTGGATTCATCTACTTTCTGGATTCAGTAAACTTTAACCTGCATACTTCATAGAAAGTTGATTGTGGTGGCATCTGGAATACCTAAATTCTCCTAAGTTAAATCTATGCCTATTTAGAGTTCGGAACAAAACCTCAAGGGGTAGATATATAATTTTGTCTAATGAAAGAAAATGTATTCAAAACTAATTTTACCGGTTGAAAACACTATCGAAGAGAGTGCATGAATACCTCTTTAAAGTACGTGTTAAGCAATTAACGTTTGATTAAATAGGTTTGTTATATCTAATCCAGTTGTTTGTTCGATTCGCAAGTCTAAATTTTCTGGTCAATGAAGGCAGAGATTAAGTTAAATAAGATATCGATTGTCGAGCGGGGCCGTTCGTATAACTTTTTTAACATAAGCTGTTTAAGACTTGCCATTTCTCTACTAGCTTTTTGTTCATGTAAAATCAACAACACAGTTATCGAGTTGAATTGAGACAAGAGTGTATTCGGACATCTCATTGAAGCGATAAAGTTTTGTTTTCAGAATTTTAGACTATTTGTACCATTGTGAATGGCTCATACAAAGGGTTTTTTCATAGGTACGCTACAAAAGTAAACCGATAGGGAGAGCAAACGACGGCATATTTTTTTCCGATCATTATTTTCAGTTCTTTCTCATCAGTAAGATTTGCCATTTCCTCATGGAAAGACATACGATTTAATAACATCTCGAAATCATTAAAATTTACTACGGAAATTCGGAGTCAGTAACCTCAACTTTAAGAGCGCTACGTTCAATTTATGGTCCCTATAATCCTCCTGCAGATCAACAATTGAGCGTTCAGTAGAAAAATTTGAATCCACAGGCACAGTACAAAATGTGAGACAAAGAAATGCCCGTAGTGTCGAGAATATTGCTGCCGCTAGCGCATTGATTGAGGAAGACCCAAATCAGTTTCCCACACGTCGTTCTCAAGAGTTGAGCATCTCTATGACGTTGTTGTGGCAAATTTTCTGAAAAAATCTTGGCTTACATCCTTATAAGACCAAATCCATGCAGGAACTGAAGCCGTTTGACCATCAGAATGAGCAACAACTTGAAAACTTAATCCGGATTTTCATCAAAAAAATCATCTTCAGCAATGAAGCTTATTTCTGCTTGTACGGCTTCGTCAATAAACATAATATGCAATCCACACGTACTTCATAAGTCATCCCCAAAAATTATGATATGGTGCGGTTTGTGGGTCATACTTCTTCTATGATGATCAAGACCGGCACGTTATTGTGTATGGAAATCGCTACCGCTCAATGATAACAGAATATTTTGAGCCCGAATGGACCCGATATCGACTTAGACAATATGTGATTCTAATACGACGTCGCCACTTTTCGGAAAATAAGTTTGGTGAACGTGTTATCTCACGAAATGGCCCAGTCAATAGGCCGCCTCGGTCGTCTGATTTGACGCTGTTAGACTATTTCCTGTGGGGCTACGTCAAGTATATGGTCTATGCCAATAAGCCAACGACAATCGATGAGCTTCGTACGAATATTGCACGTGAAATTGTAACAGTACCGGCCGAAAAATTGGGTGAAAACCGTCGTAAATTGGGTTCAGCGTCTGTACTTCTGCAAGCGTGCTCGTGGTGGCCATGCAAAAGAAATCGAGTTCCATACATAATAGCATCGAATGTACTTTCACAGGAATAAAGAGTTTCATTGATAATCTGTTCTTGTTTTATTTAAAAAAATTTTGTAGCACTCTTATTGAAAAACCCGTTATATTACTGTCAATACTGTATTAAACTAAACTAAAGAGAAAAATTGGTATACAACTTGAATGATTCTAGTTGCCTCTAATGAGATTCAGAAAAGTTTTTGGTATTAATATGTAGTTCCTATCTTCAAACTAAAGTAAATAGACATTCAACTCAAGTCTATAGGTTTTTTTATATATTAGATCCGTCTTACTTTATTCTCAACAAGATTTTGCACAATTCAGGTTTGATAGCAATTTCTCTTTTTAGAATACCCCAGTGATGTTCGATAGGATTAAGAGTTTGTTTAACATGAGGAGAGGCTAAATTCTGGATGCGAGTTCTCTCCATATGCACTGCTGGCCATCAGTGTCCGAACGTTTTAACATTTTATTTTGGATTCAAAACCAATTCGCATGTTACCTCGGAAAAAATTTAATTATTTACAATTTACAACATTGGTTTCAACTTCATTAAAGCTTAAACACTAATTATATGTGGTTCTAGATACTACTTTAGCTTTTCAAAGTATTTAGTCGTACTTCAGCAGAAACTGAAAAAATTCTGAATAATTACTAATCAAACTTAACTAACAACTCATTAAAGTAATTAAAGCACATTAAAATAAAAAACTCGATATTAAATACATTATAAAAGTTTTCCACGAAGCCATGCGTAGGAAACCATTCGACCGCAGCAAGCCGGCGCAGTGCATATGAAAGCAGCATGCAAACCTAATACTCTGTTATAATGACGGTTAGGTAATGTGCACTTTCCATTTGCTGTCACCGCCATCGACCGACAAGTATGTTTAGTAGTTTAATTAAAAAACCTTGCACTTCTTCTAAAGTTGATAAAAGCAAAAATAAGTAAACACATTAAGCTGCTTTGCGCCACAAAAGCACACATACACATACAAGCACTCACACACACATTACCCTAATAGGGAAATGCATTCACACCAACCAGATGGTGGTTGAGTAAATTTAGTAACCGTACCAGCTCGTTGAGTACTTTGATGTGATAAATAAATATATAGTTTTCGATGCAGGATGCATTAGCGAAAGTGACAGGAAAAGTAAGGGGTATGGGTCGATCTGGGCGGGGAATACAATACATACTTCCCTCTATCCTTTGATCAAGAAAGTTATTCATCCCAAGTAAAAACAGATCACTATGCACTTGGTCCTTTCCACGAAGTAATAGTTAACAACACGAAGTAATACTTAACCGGTGGTTCCATGGGAGCGTCTTGAGTGGGGAGTATGTTAGGTTTAGCGGATTAAAGATCTGCACTCCGGCTTCCGATGCTTTCCTCTACTATTAAAAAAACACTGAACCTTCCATTGTATAGGTGAGCGCCCTTGCTTCCGTTGCGTACCCATTAGTCTCGAATCGAACTTTTCGCTAAAGCATTATCTTCTATGGCCTAACCCTTCATTCGATTTTTATTCGCTTAACTATATCTATGAGCTTATACAGTTCTGGGTTCATGTTCTTCGATAGTCATCGCTCACGCGGATGGTTCCAAGAACAAATATCTCGAATGCTGTAAGTGCTTTCTGATCTCGGTTTGTTCTTCCACGTTCTAGCGCCGTATAATAGGACATGAAAAATGAGAAACTTGTGGAGTGGAATTTTTGTTTGTCGAAAGAGGGAACTGCTTCTCAATTGCCTACCGTTTCAACAGTAGCACCATATTGGCAAGAGTTATTCTGACCTTGCCTTCCAGGCTTAGATTATTCGTGGAATATAGAGTTCAGAGGTGGAAATTTGATGGCCTCTCAGCAAGAAACCTTCTTGTGTGAAGAATTACCTCAGAAAATATGTTAGCCAGTTGGAGGTGGCATATGACTTGTAGTTGTCACTTGTAGTCTTTGTTTCGACTATAATCTGACTTGTAAAATTTTTTATCATCCAAGTATTGATCGTGAATATGTGTATACAACGTGAATAACTCACTTCTTAAAACTACGAAATAATTGGGCTATATATGTATCAGACAAGGTGGCGTCGGCTGACTTATGGTAGACTCTAGGTTAAGTTTGGACAAAATAGTTCCAGTTTTGAGATCGCTGTCGATGGCATTGAATGCGCAGTCACTAACTCTGTAGTCGGTAACAGCTCAGAAAAAGGAAAGCCACTATGTTTTTTCAAGACCAATCAGAGCAAATAGTATTTGACGCTTTTGCTGACAACTTGTGAAGAGAAGAAACATATCGGTCGTTTGACTTTTTGACTCGATCAAAAGCATGCATGCGGATAATGAACCAGATGAAGTAATCTGCCGATAAATGAAGACTAGACAAAAATCAACGAGATACGCATGCCCTTTTTGATGCTCAGAGCTCATAGGAATGGATCGTCGCATATCAACAAAACGCCTAGAGGTTCCCAAAAATTTATTGTGGAGGCTGATATCAATTCGGCAGGTTCGTAAATCGTATGTCAATCGATATACTCGTATTTCAACTTTGGTCTGCCGGAAGCTGGATGGTGGAGAAGAAAGTGTCTGGATGTTTCCACCTCAACTTTGACAAGTTGCGTCCTCCAGCTTTACCACTTGAGTGTCATTGGCATAGTGAGCAGTTAGTACGCTCATCATTGGGGCGATGAGACCAGCTAAGAGTTAGGACCTTTTACGTTCCACTCTGGGCCAGAAGCCATTCTCAAACCTTCAAGCGCTGGTTGCTGAGCAACACTTGTTGGCCACGCATGGGGCCCATAGATACAGCGCTTGAGTTCACTTCGGTTTTACAAGGGTCCCTGGCAACAGCGGAATCGTCGGAAAGTTTTAAACTCACTGTGAGCGAGGTCAGGGTCTGTATAGGGGCTCTGCTATCGGAGTGAAGTCTCTAAAGAAAGCCGCACTTCGGTGAAGTACATCTGCTGCTTGATGGCTGCGATGTCTGCTTTAAAGATAGTAAATTGGTTTGGCAGCCTTAAGCAAGAGTTTAGAGCCCTCCAAAACACCCCCCTCCAACCTTCTCCTTGAGCTTCGATTCATCCGTGAACAAGTACACCGTGCCGCTTCTAAAAACTTGCTTTATTGGTATACTCCCACGAGATGTACTCCGAAATGTACTAGTACCAAGTAATTCCCGCGGAATTCACACCGCAAGGACACCTCACATGTCCCGCCTGCCATTGCGCTTCGACTTATTATGCGCTGCATACGTGAGTGTCGCGCTTAAATGGCACCGTGCTACCATACCAATTTGTTTATGTGTTAGTGGGTGTTAAATTTGCGCTGGGGATTTTTTCTAACAAATTATGCTGGCAGATTGCATTCACACCGACCGCGCGCTGCAGCATTCGAAAGCCATTGACATCACAACCGATGGCTGCCGTGCGAACACATGCCGGCGCACGAATGGAATTGGAAAGCGGAAATGTGCGAATGCGTGAAACATGTGTAAATATCAGCACTTTCGCAGACATCTGCCAAGCTTTCAATGAGTGGCGCTAAACAGCTCTGCAGTTGGTGGGTGTCTTCAACTATCTGCGGGCGTGTGTGTACGCTTATTGCAAATGTGTCGTAATATTTGTACATTTTTTATCTTCAGCTGCATATTTGTATGCCATTTTTTCTTCCTTCACATTTTCCATGTGGCATTACACATGCAGGGGCACCTAAGCACTTACATATTGCTACTTTTCCTCTGCTGAACGATGTCGTTTTGCAGCTTCAGACGCGCTGAATATCGTTTATTTAGTTGTTGTTATTGTTTTAGTGTAATTTTTTTTGCAAATCCCGTGCTATAGACATTTACCATATATTTTCTTAACACACTCACAAACTTTTTTCAGTTATAATAACTTGTTTCTTGTTACTAAAGGGTGATTTTTTTGAGGTTAGGATTTTCATGCAGTAGTATTTGACAGATCACGTGGGATGTCAGACATGGTGTCAAAGAGAAAGATGCTCAGTATGCTTTGACATTTCATCATGAATAGACTTACTAACGAGCAACGCTTGCAAATCATTGAATTTTATTACCAAAATCAGTGTTCGGTTCGAAATGTGTTTCGCGTCCGTGTCCGATGAGCGATGAGGCTCATTTCTGGTTGAATGGCTACGTAAATAAGCAAAATTGCCGCATTTGGGGTGAAGAGCAACCAGAAGCCGTTCAAGAACTGCCCATGCATCCCGAAAAATGCACTGTTTGGTGTGGTTTGTACGCTGGTGGAATCATTGGACCGTATTTTTTCAAAGATGCTGTTGGACGCAACGTTACGGTGAATGGCGATCGCTATCGTTCGATGCTAACAAACTTTTTGTTGCCAAAAATGGAAGAACTGAACTTGGTTGACATGTGGTTTCAACAAGATGGCGCTACATGCCACACAGCTCGCGATTCTATGGCCATTTTGAGGGAAAACTTCGGACAACAATTCATCTCAAGAAATGGACCCGTAAGTTGGCCACCAAGATCATGCGATTTAACGCCTTTAGACTATTTTTTGTGGGGCTACGTCAAGTCTAAAGTCTACAGAAATAAGCCAGCAACTATTCCAGCTTTGGAAGACAACATTTCCGAAGAAATTCGGGCTATTCCGGCCGAAATGCTCGAAAAAGTTGCCCAAAATTGGACTTTCCGAATGGACCACCTAAGACGCAGCCGCGGTCAACATTTAAATGAAATTATCTTCAAAAAGTAAATGTCATGAACCAATCTAACGTTTCAAATAAAGAACCGATGAGATTTTGCAAATTTTATGCGTTTTTTTTTTTTAAAAAGTTATCAAGCTCTTAAAAAATCACCCTTTACTAATGCGACAAGGCAGCGTTGGAACTCGGTGTAAGCGATGGTGTCAGGAAGAATGTGAATTGCGGAGATTTGAAATGCAGTTTTCATAAAAGAAAAACTTAGTGCTTCACTTTTAAAAATTAGTGTTATTGCATTGCTGTATGTATTGCGGTATTTTTTCTAATGGTAATATTTTCAAATGTGAAAATCGGGGAAAGTTTTTTGAACTTTTCGAAGAACCAATCTTCGATCTTAATTTTCGGTGTTTGGCGCCAATAAGAGATTCCACGTGTAGCCAGGTCCTTCACCACCTTTTTCCAAGGGATTGGAGGTCTTCTTCTGGTTCCTCAGGGGGTACTGAGCCGAATACTTTCAAAGTCGGGGTATTTTCATCCATTGGGACTTGACCTAGCCGATGTCTCTTAATTCGTTGAACTATGTCAATGTCGTCGTTCCAGCGGTTTTTACCGTTACCAATGCGCAAAGGGAGGATGAAGCCATGTGTAGAAATTCACGAAAATGAGAAAAGTTCTCTGAGCCATTCAATTGGCAGTGACCAAAAACTATTCTTTCACATATGGCTCAAGCAGCTCACGACTTTCGATCCTAGACGTGGTATCTTTTGGGTAGTCAAAAAACATCCGTTTGAAGGCAAGCTAGAAGGCAAAACATCTCTTCCAAGATTAATGCGCTGGGTTTGGGACCTGCCATGTAAAAGTAACCCTAACACTATACTGAACCACTGTAGCTTAAAACGGAGACGGAGAGCTCTTTACAGAAAACTTCACCACCAACCTTCCATCCTACCTTCGATCTTTCTGTGAAAACTTCACTCTTCTCTAGCTACTCTAGAGTAAAATTGGCAACAAGTAGCTTCTACGACGCTGTGACCTACAAACGTTTCCAGAAATCCGTTGAAGGAGGAGAGAAATAGACACCATTTCTCGCAATATTCGAAGCCCACTTTATGGAAAAATTTGGGGAAGCATCTTACAAAATCTAGCTAGTGCTGGCTTTGGTGCCGTTGGACGCCGTTATATCTTCAAAAAGTCACTATTTGGTGTACTCTATTGACAGAGGGAAACATTGATGCATATTTGTTCAAAAATGAAGCCGGTTATTGGGGAATGTAGAGCCATAATTGATGACTAGATCTGAACTGGAGAATATTAAGTGAATGACCTTTGGTTCCAACAAGATGATCCTACATGCTATATAGCCAACGAAACAACCAATTTATTGAAGGAAAATTTTGGTGAGCGTATTATTTTGCAAAGTAGGCCTGTGGTGTGGTCTCAAAGATCAACAGATTTAATACCGCTAGACTATGTTTTGTGTGGTTTCGCGAAGTAACTTGTATACACATATAAAACCGAGACGAGAAGGAGGAGAAAATTTTGGCGACCGCACTTGCAACACAAATTGACAAGTGATGAAAAATTTGTACTTCTAGGTGGAATTTATTCGAGCTAGCCGCGGCGGTCACTTGCCCTAAATCTGTTTTAAAGTATAATTGCAAACCCTTGTTATAATAAAGCTATATTCCTGACCACGCTATTGAATTATATGTATTTTATTTCTTCTTGAAAGCCACAAGTCTAAAAACAAACACCCTGTACAAGACTTTATTTCATTTGCAAAAGTTTGGTGAATGTTGATGCAGATATTTTTAATGCCAACCCTTATGGATTACTATGGGCAAAAAATTCTTATTTGGTCTTTAAAATCTATGTCTCGTCTCCCTGAATATTATCCTGCTGACCGCAGTAAACTTGTCCCAACGTTTTTTCCAATCCTCGAAACAGTTTTTGAAGTCAATTTCGAAATAGCCTTCACTGTGCGTAGGATTGAGTCATCGCCGTTTCATGGCATCACGGTATTCGGAAAGCATTGTATCACAGACGTTAATGAGACGGTGTGTTCGAAAAAATTGAGTGATTTTGGAGTCAATCGTATTTTCACTTTTCGTGGAATCAAATGATCTTTCAAAAAGGTTCTCACTGATCCTTCCAATATTGCAACAATGTCAATAAGATCTCTGACTGTTAATCGTCGATTCTCAAGCACCAACTATTTTGTTTTTTTTTTTTTTTGTTTTGATGTGTTGATCATCAGTTGATGTTAATGGCCGTTCTGGACGGGGTTCGTCTTCAAGACTTGCCCGCGACAAAAAATTACCACAGAAGACCTTTACCAACATTGTGAACGTTTTGGCACCCAAAATTTGATTTCACACATACAATTTAATGAAACTTCTTTGTTGAATAATTTCAATCATCGTAAAAATAGCCGAATGCCCATTATGTACTTCAGAAAAACAAGCGCAAACTGAACACCAATGAGTATTTTGAAGTGACGTTTGGCGCAGATTGGCGATACCAAGCGAGTTTTGAGATAAGCAGACTTCTTCAATATATTTCTGGAGAAAATAATACGAGCTTGGAACCAACATTAAAACCAAAAACAACGTCAGTCTCAAAATCCAACCTAGAATAATTCTTTCCAACAGGTGCTACTTCGGACTAAGTGGGCAATTGAGAAGCAAAGTTCTCTCTTGACGAACAAAGACCAAACTCTATAAGTCTCTCTTTATTTCCGTCCAGCTATATGGTCCAGGGACAAAGGCTGATGAATCGGCGTTACGAGTTTTCGAGAGAAAGGTTCAGGAGAAGATTTATGGTCGTTTGGAACGATTCAGTCGATAAAACGATGAGCTGTGCTCGATATACGATGAGATTGACATGGTTCAGAGAATTAAGAGACCGCGGCTACGTTGGCTAGGTCATGTTGTCTGAATGCATGAAAATACTCCTGCTCTGAGAGTATTCAACGCAATACCCGCCGGGAGAAGCAGAGGAAGAGAAAAACCTTCACTCCATTGGAAAGGCCAGGTGAAGAAGGACCTGAGAAGGAGAAGTTCTGAACTATAAGATTTATCCAGGCTTAAAAAAACTCCTTTAACTTACTCTTCTAAAGTTCAGTTCGAAATTTATATACAATTTACCTGCATTTAAAGCATATTCAATCTAAAAGTGAAACCTCTAGGCTAAATTTATTATTATCCCTCATAAATTTTATTCATATTAAAAAGACACTTGTGCATATGTAATAGAAACTAATGAGACGCATCGTCGCAAAGCTTTAGTCATTATCGACAACAAAAGGCTGAGAGACATAATAACACAGACTATCTTCGTGCAAAAATATTATATACAAGTGAATAAACACATACACAGTAAACTCCCTAGCACACATAGTCATAATCGTGTGTGCTGTATAATTTTCACACGTACATATACAAATACGTTTATGCACGCATTTCGTTTCAGCTCGTGAATGAGCAAAAACGTTTTTAGAAATACTTTCACGTCATGCGTGCCACATCCGCTGCAACCGCATTTTCAAATGCGACGCATCGCCTAACGGTTTTCTCTGCCACCTTCGGCCCCAGCGCTTCCGCTCTCCACACGTGATAGTCAGTCGCTGGCGCAAAAGGCGAATGAAAAAAACGTAAAAAATTGTGCGACAGCCAGCATACGCCATTGAGGTTGTCAAAAGGCAAACAATTTTACGCTTGAATTGAGGAGTTGCTAAACATTTTACCCCATGGCAGCAGCTATAAATATAAATAAATATCTATCTTTGTGTGTTCTGTGTATGACTTTCGTTTAAATAGAAAAGATAGGCAGCTTTAACGCCGGCAAACATTTAATAACGAAAAATTCGCAAAAGAGCCAAAAAATTCAAGTGCTTGAAAAAGTAATTTAATCTTGGTTCCCGCACTCTTTGCCAGCTGCAAATTAGAAATGCGGCTCATGGCAAGCGGTTGAGTCACCGGTAGCATATGAATGTAATCACTTAAGCTGATGAGACAAGCTAAGATGATTAAATCTGCTAGGCTAAGAGTGTAACCGTAATATGTGTATGAAAAAGTCGTTGACTTTCGCACAAAAAGTGCCTCACTACTTTGTAGGATTATGAGGGAGCGAACGAAGAAAAATGTATAAGCGCTATTGCTTTCACAAAAGTTTAAATGGATTAAACTAAAATAAAAAAGAGTAAAAGAAATTATACTCTCTAAAAATTCGTCTATTTTAGTGAATGTGATCTAGAGAGTAAGACATTTCTTACTTCGACCACCACAGCCGTGGTTCAAAGTATTATCCACTGTTCAGTGAACGTATGGGCTTCTTATCAGTAGTCAATGTTCGAAAACCTAAATCCAAATCTTCATAAATTATTAAAACAATAAGCACCACAAAATCTTTTCGAAAATATAAGAAGAATGATTTCTTTAACCACCATAAAGTCGACTGAGTGCAAGATCACCCTAAATCGATGGAGAGTTTCGAAAAGGCGCTCTCCTCCAATTGATTCGATCATACCATATCACACGACTACTGTGAATAGATTATTCCTTAAAGTAAAATAATACGTTACTTTGGCTGCAAAGAAGCTATAATACCCTTTAAAAAATACGAAATATTCTTTATAAGAACTTGATTTTGGTTAGATAGGTTATATGACAGCTATATAGTACGTGATCCGACTTGAACAATTTCTTCAGAGAAATTTCCTTAGTCAATACCCATTCTGCATACGAAAGGCTTTCCATACAAGCACTCGAATCCGATCGTTTAATTTGTATGACAACTGTATCCTATGGTGGTCCATTGTGCAAAATTTCAGATCGATATCTCAACTACAAGAACTAGTTAGCCAATTTACATCAAGACAGCTGATTATTTAAAGGGTGATCCAAGTAGGATTACTTTTTTTAATAGCCCTTTCTTGGCAGATCACGCCGAAGTCGTGCTGTCATGTTATTTTCGTTCAGTATTGTTTGGCACTTCATCATGGAAAGGCTTCAACCTTACGAAAATTAACTTATGGTTAACATAATCGGTCTACTGAGCGTACTATTCCCAACACTCATCTTGACGCCCAGCAGTAATTATTGCATAATATTCGACTCATGCGTCCAGCACGCAGTGAAGAAAGTATAGCAGTCTTTTGAAGACCTGAAGCCGATCGACCTTCCCAAGGGACTCTATGGGCTCCTGAAAAGTACCAAGAAGATCTGACGTTTTCGAGCCAAAGTTTGTTCAGCGATGAGGTTCATTTCTGGCTCAATGTGTATTTTAAAAAGCAAAATTGTCGCTCTCGGGACGAAGAGCAACCAGAAAAAAATAACGGTCTGGTGTGGTTTGTGGGCCGGTGGAATTTGTGGTCCACATTTTTTCAAAATGATGTTATTGGACAGGAACAAGTCGAAATGCTTATGGAAAATTGGCCTCAACGGATGGACCATCTGACAAAAAAATGTTCTTTCGATGGGTGCCCTATGTTTTCTTTTAGTTGTCACGAACTTCGTGGCGAACTTAATATACTCTGTTCAGGGTATAATAAACCAATCGGAACTTTTATTATTACTAACTAAAAATACAAAAAAGTTCCATTCTGCCAGCTTTGGGTCAAGAAAATAAAGTTGTTAGTTAGTTTCACTAAGATTTACTGTCATGCATGAACTTTTGCTGGGTATCCCTTGAGTGGTTCTAAGATATAGTTTAACTGACTTCAATATTCTGAACAAATATTCCCATGCCTTGTGCATTCTTATACGAGTATTCGTCGATGGATAATTTCGCAACCTCTTTCTAGTTCAACCAAGTCACTGCGAAAACAACCTGCAAGCTGAAAAATGAAGTTTTTAGAAGCGGTAATTACGGTTATGAGTATTTCTGGCAGTTTTGAAACTACATAAATCGTGAGGATAAGGAATCCTTAGAAGATTTGCTCCGTCAACAATATCTCCACTTAGATAGAGCACCACAGCGTGAAATAGGTTGATAGATCTTACACAAAGCGTTAGACCCCAACATCCTGCTGAGTTCTAGCATCTCGGATGGATTTCCACGAATGTTTCCTTTCTAAAATTCGTCTTAAATAACTTGACTTCTCTCTTATTGAAAGTCTGGTACCATTTATTAATTGTGTGTTTCTATTAAACGATACTAGCTCTGTATTGCTAACATTTAAGTTTAGTCTGCACAAAACGAACCATCAATTGCACAAGGCTACCGAGGGTATTACGAAATTTACTTCTCTCCGAAACCGTCTTATCATGAATGCAACATTAACCCCCCTCATTTCTAGATCTAACAACATTGCTTTCATTATTAAGACCCAAAAATGTGGAAATAACACGCCTCTTTGAGGTGTTTGAGATGCGTTGTGTTTGATCTACACAACGTTGAAACTCCCAACATGGATCTGCCCATAAGGACTAGTTCAATTAATTTCACGAGAAATTCGTAGTTCTCCAAATGTTTCAGCCTACTCGGTATGACCTTAACCGTGATATTGAAAGTGACTTATATATCAAGGTAGGTTACGAGAGTTTTCAGTCTCTACAACATTTTTAATGGTATTGAGGAAATACTAATCGATCTGAAATCTTTTGACCTTGTATGAGAGCTACATATAGTATATTACTTCGACTTTAATCCTTGACGAAGGAAAACAGTTTAACTGCAGCGCCGCTTTGAAAATGGTCACTAACAATAACAAGTCTGCTGCTGTAACTGAGCCGGAAATATATGTATATTGTCAGGTTCAACCGATTTGAAGTGCTATAAAATGCTTTTCGCCCAGTAGACATTCCTTTCTGATATATCTACAGGAATGGAATCTACCGCCACCGCCTTATCTTGTATGCTCTCAACCGCTTAATTTTCTAAGCTGCACAAAAAGTATGCCTAGGCATCCTTCACTGAATACCGTAAAGCTGGGGCCTGGCTTCTGAAAGTAATAAATATTCCGCATGGACTGACTATTATTTTCCTAAACGGAGACTCTTCCGCCATAGTCTCGATATCATTACAGAAATATATATCTACCTAACCAAGCAGTGATTGCCAACGCTACTTTTTGCAATGTAATCTTAGAAAGAGCTGGAAAGAGAGCTAATCAAATGTATTGCTTTTCATGAGCAAGCGACTTTCAAGTGAACTATAATTAATTAGAAATTACACTACTCCTTTCCTCCGAAATTGAAATGGCCAAAGGCTTGTAGCGGTGTGCTAAGAAAAACTCTGAATAAGTATGCCATACAAATTTCCTGTAGAGGTAAATTCTCCATTAAAATGTCCATTTGAGTTCAGGGTACTTTGCATAAGCGCACTGCTATCTAAATGCGGAATGTGGCAGCCAAAAAAGACAAAAACAAAACAATTTGCAATGTCAGGTAAAGACGAAACCAATAGCAACAAATCAAATTTGAAAGGTTTGCCAAACACTTGCCCTGTTGCCGATGAAATACAATATTTTAGCCATTTGCTGCTGCAACTACAGCATTGCCACTCCATTCTGCTTCTTCGCTTCCTCTAAAAAAATTGCACGAGATGCAAATGAAATGGTGTTACGTATAGATACGGTGGTGTTTGCATGTGCCACCGGTTAACCCAGTAAATATGAAAATATAATTTACGTTTTGCGCTTTCAAAAGTTCTTGAAAGTAGTAGGATGATAGAACCAGCCGGTGGTATTTAGGGACAGACAATGAAGTCTTCCCCTGAAGTAGAAAAATAAATTTAAATGAATTGCTCTTTATATTGTGGAGACGATTACCAAAAACCCTAAAGACCACAAGCTTAGAATTGTCAGAGGAACCGAAAAAAATTCATGGCTTTGATGAATGAGAAATAGAAAAAAAAACAACAGGCGGTGTTGCTAGGCTGTAATAAAAGGTGATTCCATTAAGGATCCTTCTTTCGACTAATGCTGTCTTGAACCCTGAAGGAAGGCTAGAAAGCTCTGACAACATTTAAGGTAGCGCTAGTTTTTCCTGGCCACAATGGAATCTTCTTTGCCTTAGTATCAACTAAAGTCCAAGCTCCGCTGCCTCTTGCTGTTCATGTACAACTGCTTGGCTGGGCTTTCGGTGAGCTTTACTAAAAGTTCTTACTAGTGGAAAGACTCTTCTGGCCTTCGATAAATCATAAAAAGTATCGGAAGCTCCGGGCAATTTTTACAACGCCTGGTCACGCGAAATGTTCTTTGTCTCAGTATCAACAAAAGTCGGAGCTGCCTTTTGAAGTTTATGCACAACTGGATGGCTGGGCTTCCCGTCAGCTTGGTGAATGTGCATCTCTTATTAGGAGAAAGGTTCTTATGACGCGCAATAATTCATAGAACCTACGCGATTTAGTAGTTTTTGCAATGGCTGGCCACAGCGGAAACTTCTTTTATTGGCTTAGTATCAATAAAAGTCGGAGCCCCGCTGTCTCTTGTAGTTTATGTACAACTGACTGGACTTCCCGTGAGCTTAATGGATGTTGGTCTCTTACTAGAGAAAAGGTTTTTCTGACCCTGATAAATCACAAAAAGTCTCGGAAGCTCCGCGTCCTTATTAAAGTTCGCCTTGTGTCCAAGTTGTTTGGAAGAAGGTAGCATCACCTCAGCACTGGCTTCTGGACTGACTTACTTTTGAGACATTAAGCGGAATTTAACTCTCTAGTCATCCAATCCACAAAACTGAAGTTAAAATATATCTTCGAAGAAAGTTTGCGATGAAAGCAAAGAACTTTGCTGATTCAAGGTTTTAAATTTGACTTCACGACTTTTTTTAGCTTTAAAAGACACTTGTCTTTAGCTGTTCAATGGTGATCCACTCCTCGGTGATCAACCACCGAACTTAACCTAATTTAAACCAGCTTTTATCAAAAGTTCTGCTATCACATCTATTAATAGCAACTCCTCGAAGTTTTTCCTTCTAACCACACTTTTGGCTCGTTGGGCCTTCAAACGCTCAGTCTTACTGCGAGAACAAAAGCATTCTATGAATTTTGCGAATTGATGGCGAACGGATATTATTTGTTGAACACTACAACGCTTTGCCAGCAAAGGTTTTGCTTATACTTCTTCAACATTTACAGCTGCTCTTTGATCTTCGATGCTCGTTTTTACCAGCAAGTTTTGCTGCGCTCCTCGTTTTGCATGCTGCATTTTTCATTTATTTGTTTTGGGTGATTCTTTTTTACGATTTTTTTTTCTTTGGTTTGACTTATAAAGCTTTGACTTCGATGAACTTTGTTAATGGTTAGATTTGTAAATTTGTATACTCCATTACGAAGATTGCATTTCAATTCGTGGAGCTATGCAGTGCATTTCGCTAAGAGAGAATTATTGCAGTTTGGAGTCGGTGGCAAAATGAACGGTTTTAAAGATTTAATTTGGAAATGTAAGAAAATGGTTTATAAATAAATGTACTAAATGAAAAATATTAAAATAAATAACTAAAAGATTTGAATAAATTTTCAATATTTTTGGGCTGCAGCTTTAGTTTATAAAGAAATTAGTTTAAACGCTGTTTAAGATAGTAAAAGTATCACTTTCAGTCACCACTTTGCTAATGTGGAAAATAATCTGCAGTTACTGATTCTGGAATTAAGTTAAAAATGCCAATAAAAGAAGTAAAAATGTGACCAGAGTTATTAAAGGGATACTACGGCACCTATTGCAGATCGCCTAAAGCTTGCCATTCTAGCTTCAGAACCCGTTCCTTTGAAAACCACGTTAGTATCATAAAGTACTTTGGAATCAAAACCGAGAAGATGCGTATTCCTCGCTTTTGATGGCAAGAGACCGGCTTTACATACCAGAGATAGGACAAAAATACTCGGACTTTATAATCGGACCGTGGAAATCGATGATAAGGTGAAAAAAAGCGGGGATCGTATGCGCCATAGTTCATAATATACGCTGGATTGCTCAGAGGATAATGAGAGGTTGGTCAGAAAAGTCTTATGGAGGTCGTATGACAAGTCTGATATCAAAACTGGCAATTACTTCCAATAAAAGGGATCTAAACTCCGTTAAATGCTGCCTCACTCAGGAAAAGCTGTAGAGAAATATATGGTGGACAGTTTGCCTTCGGATAATTTCGAAATATTGCTAGTGTAAATATTTTTGCATTTCATTTATAAGCCGTCTTTCGGTAGGTCTGTATTGACAATTAGTATGAGACGATTAGAAAGTTATGTATTCAGCTAGTGAATAAACTGTGGTGGAAATCACTAATGCCTTGACCCATACGCACCACCGCAGAAATAAAGCCGTAGCTCGGCAAAGCGTACTTTTTGATCCATAAATTTATTTATATTATACTTTGAAAAAAAAAATTATTATTTTTGAGACGGATATTGTAAAGCAGCTGGAAAGAATATTGTTATAAGAAAATTACCTCCAAAATAACAAAACATTTTCTAATCCTCAGTTGAGGCTTTAATGACTCGCTTTTTCGTGCCTTGTCATGTCTATACTATCTAGTATTCAGAACGTTGGATATAGAGATCAAGCTTACCCAAGCCCTTTACTCAAACGACGAGTGCAGTTCTCTTCTGAAAATTCAGAATGACTAGAGTTCGCTTCAGATTTACCAATGGATGCCTCCGCCTTGACCAGCTCATCATTTTTTCTTTAAAATACTTGGTTTCTCTGATATTCGAGGTAGATGTATCGAGTTGTTCAAGCTTATCGCCGCAATTTTCACAAGAGTACTTTACCGGAACTGAGGAGAATTTTATTTGTCTAGATGTAATGTCCAGAGTTAGACACAAGGCATATTTCAAGCAAACATACCCAACGTATATCCTGCATGCAACGAGTCCCCGCATGACCCTCTTTGCATGCCCCACAAACCCTAATCATCTAACGCCCTCCTCCCTTTGGTCCGACCCCATCGAAACTGCACGTTTCCTGGGCCTCCCGTTAGATGACCTCGACGACAAGGAAAACGACCCTTACCATCCTAACTGGGATTAGATAAACCGTTAAAACAACAACATTTCAAGCAGAGGTCTAAGCAATTGGGTATGCCGCGGAGCTAGCCTATAATGCATCAGCAGGTAACTCCAAAGTCAACATCTAAGTAGGCCGCCTGGTAGCAATCAAATAAATAATCAGAGGCAATCGAAGAAATAATCTCAGTTCGCATATCGATCAGTCTTTAAAAGCAGAGGAGCAGTAGAGGTTCACGCCAGCAGCAAGCGGCTTCACTTCTACTGGATGCCAGGTCACAAAAGCTTGAAAGGTAATGCGAGAGTGGACGAGATTACCAAGAGTGGTGTACGACTGTTTTCCGATGACGTGACAGACAATAGTAAATCCATGTATTGTCTATACGACGATTTGGACAGGAGCAGGGAAACGAAAATTAAAATGCGATGGAAAGATCTCAAGTTTCATCCAAGTCCCTACTGGCAAGTTCCTACTGACACTCGATAGAATATCCTTTTGGAACATGGCTGGAGTAATAACTGTTCACAGTTTGGAGGCGCAACACTCCTGCAGAATGTGACTCACAGATCAAAGTGACTACAGAAAATATCAAGAGCAAGACACCATGGAAATAATAGAGCATCTCTTATGTACTTCTCCCGCATTGGTAGGGTTGGCGAAGGTATCGTTAGCCAGGTAACAAAGTCTGTTGAAATTCACGTCAAGCGCAGGTCTCCTAAAGAATGACTACTCCTCTTAGACCTAGTAACTGAACTCCACGTGGTATTGCAAGGACTAAAACGGGCTCATTAGTCTAGCATACTAACCTAACCCAACCTAACCTATCTGTCCATAGTATTTTTCGAGCGATATAACCCTAACCCTATTTGAATCGGTAAGTACGGTAAACATTACTTGAAGGATTAATTGTTGATCAGACAAAATTTGAAGTTTCGGTAAATATGTTGTCGGTTCTCAAATAAGTAATTTTTTGATACCAAAATATTTTCCATGAGTACCATTAGACACCAACAGGTCTTTCCTCAACTACGTCAACGACATAAAGTAATACGCCGACCAGACTTCGGATGCATCAAACTTCAGACAAGCACTACTGACCGCCATTCACAGTCATTAAAATCTTCACTGACTCCATCTTAATGAATGGCGTACTTGGAGTCAAACCACTGCCTATTACAGACGAAGAGCTCGAATTGTCGCGTGAATTGAATTCTGAATACTGAGCAGCTTTAGCTCGCTTTAGCGTGCAACGAGTTCTAGACACCTCTTTGCGCACCTTGCTAACCCTACACATTTGACATTCCTCTCTTTATGATCCGATGCCGCTGGAACAGCAAGTTTCCTTGACTTACCGTTGGATGAGCTCAGTGACGACGTATCGAATCCTTACCATCCTAATAGCCTTGAAAAACGGCAGTATTAATCTGGATTAAATCCAAATTTAACTCTCTAAAATTTTCAGGACCAAATGGGAGTTAGCAACGGAGTTATCTTCACTAACTCCTGAATTAATCTGGATTAATGCGTTTGCAGCAACAAAGACAAAGTTAATACCATGAATGATTTGCCTCTGCGAAATAATTCTTCAAACCTTTAGTTCATCAAATCGCATGTCGAAAAGTTTCTATTCTTTCCATTAACTCTGCAGTTCATCAAACTATCTTCTTTCATTCGTTTCTTCTACTTTCTTTGGCTCGTAAAGCAATTTTCATTAGTAAAAACTTAGTACCGTTATAATATTAGCATTTCAAGTGGCAACTATCTCTTATCCCGTTATGTACTTAAAAAATATTTTACTTTATACAAGTACAAACAGAACTTAATTAAGTAAGTTGATGCAGAAAACTTGCACATTTCACGCTCGTGGAAAATTGCAAACAGCCAACTGTCTTCGTGGAATGACAGTGTGGCAAAATATTTGTACAATTTGCTAACGAGTAAGCAGAAATCAAAAAACAAAGGAACACACCCACGCACGCATGCATCTGAAGAACTGAGAGGCGGTATGTAATAGGAGAGGCAGAGCCGGCGAAATGTTAAATTGTTGCATGCGTTGCAAGCGTGTGATGTGTGCGTAAAACATGTTGCAAGGAGTATGTAATACGCTGCCACACATGCCACACATAATGTCAGCGCTGTGAAAAGTTTTCGTGCATTTATTAAATTTCGCAAACACCCTAAGGAATAAAAGGAAACAAGCAAAAAAAATGCCGTTTTGCATACTTACGGGCGTTAGAGCGCATATGTGTGTGTGTGTTTGTGCAACGATGGCTTGCAAATATGCAACAGCTATGCGAGTAATATAGGAAAACGCTCATATGGCAGCATATTAGTCTACGGCATTTTGTTTGTTGCTGTTGTAGTTGTGGCTGTTGTTGCACCACCCTTGTTAACGGCAATGCAAGTGTTAAAGCGATTGTAGACCTGCATGCCTTGTTATTTGCACTCACACACGAAGCACTGCGGAAATATAATATTTAGCTTATTTTCCTGTTGCCAACGCCGTCACCTCGCCCCTCACGCCCTCTCACTTGCTCTTCGTCCTTGCTGCCTTTGCGCGAAAATGCGATTAAATGACAAATTACTTTGCTTGTCTGTTGCACTGTATGCCCGTGTGTGTGTGTTGGTCGTGCAACAGGGCATGCTGCTCATACACTCAAACAGGCAAGCGCATTTGCCGCTTGCGCCCAAAAGCAGGCTCAACAAATTGTCGCAGTTATTTACAGTAACTTGTGCGCGCAAAGAAAACAGTTGGAAAAACGCCCGCGGAGAATGCGAAAAAACAACTTAAATACAATTAAGAACATTAACGTACACTTGCAAGCTGGCTCACACACACACACTCACGCGCTTGCACGCATGCAACTCTGGGCAAATTTGTCAAGTGTAAGCAACGAATGTGTAACGAAAGAAAATGAGCAAAATACGCGCAAATTTTCACAAAGTCCTCATATTTGTGCATAAATGCAAATGCGAAATAAACGCTGCTTAACGCCTAAATGTATGCAAGGAAATTTGAAAAGTCTTCTTTTTCCAAAACAAACCAAGAAAAAACGGTAAATTCGGCTCAACCGAAGCAATAATACCCTTCACAAGTCATTTTCGGGGAAAAAAGCTGCACAACGCCTAAATGCATGCAATGAAAAGTAAAAAATCTTCTTATTTTCTTAAGCAAGGCAAGAAAAAACGATATGTTCGGCTCAACCGAAGCAATAATACCCTTCATGTATGCATTTGCAAAAAAAGGCTGCTTATCGCCTAAATATATGCAACAAAAAATGAAAACTGTTCTCTTTTTAAACAAAACAGGAAATTACCGTTAGACTCGGCTGCACTGCAGCAATAATGCCCTTCTCACGTGTGTTTTCGTACCATACACAATTATATACAAAACTTTAGTAATCATTGTCGGCGAATATGTACGGAAGCTATATGCTAAAGTGGTCTGATCTGAATAATATATTCAGAAATTGCAGCGATATTCTGAATTATCACTGGTGCTAAAATTTCGTGAAGATAAATGGCCAAATAAAAAAGTTTTCTATACTAGGACTTGATTTAGATCGTTCAGTTTGTATGTCAGCCATATCGTATAGTAATCTGATTTGAAAGAATTCTCTGTAGGTTATTGCGCTGCCTTGAGTAATATTTCATATTAAGTTTCGAGAAGATATCTTGTCAATTAAAAAATTTCTTAATACAAAGACTTAAGTTCGTTCAGTTTGTATGGCAGCTATATCTTACAGTAATCCGATCTGAACAATTTCACGGTATATTATGTCGCTACCTAGAATAATCATCCATACCGAATTTCGTGAAGATATCTTGTCAAATGAAAAAATTTTTATGCAAAAACTTTACTTTGATTGTTCAGTTTGTATAACAGCTATATGATATAGTGGTCCAAAATCGGCAGTTCCAACAAGTGAGTCGCTATTTGGGGAAAGAAGAATATTTGCAAAGTTTAATACTAATAACTCAGCTCAATATGCTCAGGGTATAAAAAATTATGTTCAACGCCTAAGTGTACGCAACAAAAATTCAAAAATTCATTTTCCAAAAAAAAAAAAAAAAATGTCATAAAATTCTGAACTACTTATAGTTTTATATATTTTATGAATTGCAAAAATGAATTGTTGTTGCAGCCGACTAACGGCATTAAGCTGCTTACAAATAAATGCACACACATGCATACATACACGCATGCATGAGAGTGTGAATGCTGCTATAATTCCACTTATATGCAAATGCAATGCAAAAGTTCAATGCACACAAACTTCTTGCAACACACTTGCCACAACTACTGCAACATACAGTTATGCCGATAAATCTGCCCGAAAATGTTGCAATTTCATATATGTACATATATATAAGCAGTGATGTGAGTACATGCAAACATTTTAATAGCCGCCCAGCGTTGATATCTTGCGAGCATTGCTCAAATTTGCTGCGCACTCCCTCAAGAGCTTTCATTTCTATGGCAGTTATTGCTGGTTTGGGGCAATAAAAACATAAACGTTTGCAATAATAACAGCTTCTATGTGTGTGTTTGTGTTATACAATCAAACACTGGCATTTTATTCGTTTCTGAAATTTTTAATATACTTTATATGCCTTCTGTATGTATATTTGCTATTTGCAAAAAGCTACAAGGCATTTATTGAGGCTTTACTTAAAGCTCAATATTTGACTTAAAAATGCAAAGACTAGTTACACTTAATATATTCAAGATTTTTATTTTGGAATTTGCAGTAACATAAAAGGATTTATTTTATTTAGAAAATTATAAAAAGAATTCCAAAGTAGTAAACAAAAATTCCAAAATTTTACTATTTTTGGAAATAAAACTTGGTGAAACAAAATAAATTTACAAATTAGTTTATTTTTCAAAAATATCCCAATTTTTAATAAATTATAAAGCTAAGCTAGTTATTATGTGGATTCCCACAGTTTTTACAGCACTCAACAACTTTTCTCGCGATTTGTAAAATATGCAAAATTATACATCTTTGACTGACTAACTGCTTCATAACAAAACATCAAAGAAACAATGTTGCCACTTGTCAAAGTAAGTAAAACTGATCAAAAAGAGCAAACTGTGTACCAACATAAAGTCATTTCAATGATATTTTTGGGATAAGACAAAGCTCAAATATCCATCTAAGTAAGAAACATTGATTTTGCATCAACCTGACGACCTAACCTTACATTTCTCGGAGTGGTTATAATTCAAAAAGACTGTGAATTGAGTTGTCACCTACGGGAAGAGATAAAATTGAAACATGGAAAATGATAAAATAAATATGGAGCCACTGCCACTGGTTTGATATCATAACATATGCTTACAGTTGTATAATTTCCTGTAGAGATAACAGTCAAAACAGCTGATATAGTGACACATTTGCTTGTCGTTTATGTTTAGTTAACTTTAGTGTATTACCATTACCCATATATTAGTATTACTTACACGTAGGATCGTGGATATTGATTTACAAGGTTGCATTATTCAAAGAGCAAAAAGCTATAGTACATAAAGTGCTAGCGAACCGTGAAAACATTGGGTTGATATGGTTTATATGCTGTAGACAGGAACCGTATAGGTGCCGTATTAAAACAGGGTTCGATACAACTCGTGAGACCATCCACGGTAACTATTAAAAATTTCCTCAAATTTTCTGTGTTTTCTTTTAAACCAAAGTTCCACACCACCAAATATACAATTATTTTAATCTACCTATAGGTGAAACCCTATTCCTCAGAAACTGCCAAGGGATCAATTTCAGTCAAACTTAATAGGTGACAAAAACGGCTGACAAACTCGCCAACTTCTCATGTAATAAGCTTCTGATTCCTTTACCTTACAATATACAAATAAAACATCTTTAAAATTTCTAGATTTATTTTTACACAAATAATCCACTCAAGGTATTTTATCTTACGCTCAATAACTGTCGAAACTGATCTACACATTTTCAAAGGCACAAGCGCCGAATATATGAACCCAAGTGCATATGGCTGATTTTTTTAACGAGTATAGGCGCCAATCTGTGAGTTCTGGTATTGAAATTTAGGGAGAATAATTTTGTGAAGGCAACAGGTTACTGTGCCAAATGTGGGTAAAATCGGGCCAATATAGCCCTTAACTTCCTTATACCTAATAAATATATTTTACAACTTAAGTGATCGTCTCAGCGCGACTCTCAGAAAAATCACTGATTTTCCCAATTTTTTCTTTTAAAATTGAAATTCACTATTTAGTCCGA
Organism: Bactrocera zonata; assembly: GCA_037783105.1. Taxonomy (NCBI): domain Eukaryota; kingdom Metazoa; phylum Arthropoda; class Insecta; order Diptera; family Tephritidae; genus Bactrocera; species Bactrocera zonata. Next base: position 1,317,824 of record JBAWJQ010005959.1, on the reverse strand, counting down.
TTTACGTTATATAGGATTTATCGGTTAAAATTCTCAATGGAATTCAGAATTTTTTCTAATAACAGTGCATACTAATACCAGCAACAGAGACAATCTTTTTTTAATAAAATTGCAATTTTAAAGCTAAAACGAATAAAATCGGGTGGATAATTTCCCTAAGCCTCCATATAACTATAATAATGACCTTTAAGCATACGGTTGACTTAAATCTTTTTATATTGGTAAAATATGAGGTTTTTAAGTGAATCCCAAAAATCACAAAGTATAAAATGACGTCAATCCTGCCCCTTGCTCCCACATACTTAATATGAAAACTTCAAATTTAGTGGTTCTATACCGTATATATCGGTCAATGTATAAAATGTCTTACGAAATTTAAGTAAACATATAGTTTAATGAAGAAAATGTTCACAACTATAATATATTTTATATATACCGATTTTATTTATTGATCGAATGATCATTTTCCACCTGGCTAAACCAATATGTGTGAGCTTTCTTCAAAATTATGTGACTTAGCACCGAATATGGTTCGAATTGAACCAAACTGCGGTCTAAACTTCATACCTTTATGTAATAATTCCTTTGGTTGCCTTTTTCCACATCAACTCAGTATATTAAATTTGGCCTCTTCAGTTCAGTTTATGTCAGATACATTTCATTTGGGTATGATTTTAATATAATTGTCGTTGACAGGAAGTAAAATGTTCAAAGCTACGTTAGTCTTTGATATATAAGCTAATCAGATACTAAATTTGATTGTGGTTGATTTAAAGATTTCGTCGAATAGTAAATAATGAATTCTTTCGGAAAATTTCTTGATATAAAAACACAGCGGCCTTGGCTATCGCAAGTTACGAGAATGTAAAATATTCGATTACACCCAAACTTAGCCCTTCCTTATTTGCTGTACTTTATTAGATTTCAGTCAATTGATTAATGATGCATACATACCTTAAAATTTATGAGCAATACAGCAGACTGAAATCAAATAGTTGATTTCGATGTTTTCGATATTGTTTTAGCAAACTTTTAACACTGTAGCTCTAAGAGTATTCACACATCTGAAAACTAATTGGAATTAAATAGGTTAGATGTTTTTAATACACATATGTATTATATACTAATTTAATATTACTTAATTATAAACTTAATAAATCATATATAAACACTATATTTATATAATTTATATAAATTATACTTATGATTGTATTATATTCATAAAATAGCTTTCAAATTTCTGTTTGATAAAGCTTAATATAAGTATATCTTTTATATTACTTTCAGTTGTACAGAAGCAGCATATTATATATCTCAGTCTGGTTTTGAAAATATTATGCTGAATACAATTATACCTTCTAACTAAATTCATATTTGAAAATGGAACTATTGCCCTTCAAATAAATGTAGTATTGCTTATGAATGAACACGAGATTCAAGGCATAGCAAATTAACTTTTATATTTCTTAGTGGCTTGAACTCAACAGCTGTTAATAACTGCGCATAAATACCATAAGCTCTTTATTTTTTTATATTCATTCCCCAGATCTAACACCAGACCGGAATTCGAAATTTAAAAGTTTTACCATAATGAGCTTTGTACAGTGAACTTCTTTCATCAAATTACATACGATCAAAACTCAGTTTAAAATATATTTCTACTACCATAGTTAGTTAAGGTATGAGGTTCAACTATATTCAATCTATTTTTTCACTTTTCCTCTGGTTTAAAATAGTTGCAAAATGCAAATAATGATCTTACCTAAAATACATTTATCTCTTTAGAACATTGATTATGGTAAAGAACATATATGATATTATTATAAATACTAAAATGAGCAAACAATGGTAAGATTATGTTCCTATTTTTAAAATTCCTAAATAATTTTTCAAAAGCCTCAAAGTATTCCCCCTTGGCTCTAATACACTTATGCCAACGTTTCTTGCAATCCTCGAAATCTTATTGAAGTCAACTTCCGTAACAGCCTTGAATGTGCATAGAAATTCACGTTTAATGTCTTCAATTGACTTAAAATGGTTTCCACGGAGCGGTCGTTTGATTATGCTGAATATCCATAAGTCATAGCTTTGCGCAAAATTCATAACACTCAAATAGTATTATTTCTTGACAGTGTGACCGGTCAGAAGCTATTCGTAGTGCACCACATCGCGATAATCGAAAAAATCTAACAAAAAAAATTTGATCTGTTTTGACGTGTTTTTTTCGGCATCGGATTCCCTTTTCCACGATATTGATCATTTCCGGGTCGTAAGCGTAGATCCAAGTTTCATTGACAGTAATAACATATTGCATGAAATCCTGGTAGTCGGAAAGCATTGTTTCACAGGCATTAGCGCGACGATGTTTTTCAAAAAAAAAAATATAGTGATTTTGGAACTTACTTTACTAACTTTCATATCATATTATTTATTTTATAGGTTCTTCCACGTATCTTTCTGGATGCTACAATCTTCATAGAAGGTTTAATGTACACTGCTCAGGGTATACAAATTTGCAATATTTTTAGCTAGACAGAAAAGTTTAATATTGGTGCTCAAGGAAACTGAGGGCAGCCATTTGGTATCGGTCCAAGCATTGGAGTCATCAATAAAGCTAGTCTTATTATTCTCTAGTATAAAATAAACCTGTATTTTAAGGGGTTTAGGGTAGTCAGAGGCACGAAAAAATGAGAATTTTCAGTATTTTTTATTTTTTTTTTTGCTATTAAATCGTGTTATTTTACAAAAGTAGTAATATGGCATTATTATAGAATGTGTTGACTTGAAGTCACGAAAATTTCAAAAAAAAAAAAATTTAATTTCCAAAGTTAAAGTTGTTTGTGTTGACTCAGTTCCAAAAAAAGTTACTTGCGGTGACAACTATAAGTCCTTGGAGATTCATCTAAAAACAATCGGATGAAAAAAATTAGTTTTATAAATAGATAATAAATTAACAAAATGGCGGGCCAGGAAATTTTTTCTAAATTTTTGCGAAAAAATCAACAGCTAATTGATCTTAAAAAATCGAAATTTTCGAAATACTAAAAATCCTTCGATCAAGCCCGAGTTTATTATGTATTTTAAAAGCTGTATAAGTTTCATTAAAATCTAATGAACGGTTTTCGAGTTACAGTTATCACCGTTTCAAAAAACATAGTTTCGAGAAAAACACGTTTAAGGTTTCACACTAGCGCCTTGAAGTGTCCGAGCTCTCTTTGTTATTTGTCGAATAACTCAAAAACTGATTATCGGATCAACGTGACATTTTCAGAGAATATTTTTAAGATATTACTCTTAACGAAAATGCAAAAAAAAATGAAAATTCTAACTACCCCTAACCCCTTAATAAGCTAGATAAGAAAGGAGATCTTCAACATTGTCTTTAGAGATTGTCGAATCGACCAAAACTACAAATTTTCGTATTTTATTAAAATTCTGCTTCACTGTTCACTGGGTTCTGTTAAACCCATTCACACACATTTGATTACATAAGTAGATACTTATTTAAATTTATACACACATGCTTGTAATTGCACAAGTGCTTGAATTGCGGCTGTTCAAAGGAGGTCATTGTACTTGCAACTTGATTGCGCAACTTCTTCTAGACAATCGACTTGGTTTACCCAGCTGCGACTCGGTTTTTCCATCTAAAATGTGTCGTTTGCATGGGTTGTCTGTGCGCATATTTCGCAGTCGGGCTGCCTACGCCATAGCAACAACAACGATACCAACAAACTGTGCATGACAAGCGCCGTACAAATAAATGCAATAACAAAGACAAGTGCAATGGAATGGAATGCAATTGCAGCAAAGGATGTAGAATCTGAAGAAGCAAAGGAAGAAGACAATTCAAACGCACAACCACATATAAACATACATATATATTTATGCAGACAAAGCCAGTGTGCGAACAAAGGCATAACGCATTTTCGTGTCTTTTCTATTTCTGTGAAATATGCCAGAAATTTGCTTCTGCAAATCCCGCCAACACATACGCAAATGCCAATCTGGTATTTGGTCACATTCAAGTTTGGAAATTCGCAAACAATTTTTATTGCATAATGTTGACAGCGCAATAGTGGGGGTCGACGCGCAACCGGAAATGACGCTATTGAGCGCGAGTTGGTTGGTTGATAAATGCATATTTAGAATTCCTGCCAGGAAAGATCAACAAAACAAGCAAGTACCGATGGTAGAACTATTGCAGAAATATTAACTTCGATTATATCGAACCTGAAATACCTTTCGCAACTGTATTTCTTACAGCATAGAAAGTATAAAAAGATTTTTATCTTGATTTTGATCGGTCAGTTTGTATGACAGCTATATGCTATTGTAGTCCGATCTGCATAATTTCTTCAAAAATTCTACCGTTGCCTTGGAAAATAATTTACGTTAAATTTCGTAAAGTTATCTCGTTAAATTCTGAAGTCTTCCATACAAAATCTAGGTTTCGATTAATCATTTTGTACAATATCTTCGGAGATTGTACCGTTGGTTTGAGGAATAATATGTGTCAAATTTCTTAAAGATATCTCGAGAATTAAAAAAATGTTCACTACAAGGTGTTGATTTTAACCATTCAGTTTGTATGGCAGCTATAACCTACAGTATTCCGATCTAAACAATTTCTCTGGAGATTATGGTGCTGCTTTGGAAAATAATCCATACCGAACTTCGTGAAGATATCTTGTCAAATAAAGAAGTTTTCCATACAAGGACTAGGTTACATAAGATTTACTTGTAGATCGCTCACTTTGCATGACAGCTATTCGCTATAGTTTTGCGACATCGGCGGTTCTAAAAAGTGGGCAGCTACTTGCAGAGAAAAAGGCGTATGAACGGTATCTAAAAAATTGTGGGAAGAATTTTATGGTTCAATAAAAATTAACACAGAAGAAGAAGCAAAGTTCCTGTGAATCTTAGAAACAACAGTACAATCCACGCTGAACAGTAGAGTGAAAATGTAAACAACATAAAATCAGCGGCTATTTATCTAAAAATTTGCACTATTTGTGATAAAAATCGTAGAAACAACAAAACTAAATAAATAGGATTACGCCTTAACCAAAGTTGATGAAATGCCAGAGGATCATACGCACTGGTTATCACAAGATAATGTCAGTGGTTAATTTTATGACAAACGGAACTTAGCATTTTAGTTTGGATTTTTAAGGAGCATTTACCTTTGGCTTCTCACCAACTAACTAAAAAGGTCGAAACGGCAAAAAATGGTATGTGGCCATCCAAACGTTACAACCTATATATTTAAATGAACAGCTTTAAAGAGAATGGAATGAAATGTCGGACAGATATCTCCATATTCCAATCTAAAATAAATTGGAACGATTTGGTCAAAGAAGCTGTACGCCTTTGTTAAGATCACCTAGTTGTTGAACAGTCTCAAAAGTAAGTAAGTTTATTTCTGGATACAATGCGGCTAGTTGCCGATAAATATACTGATAAAATTCAATTGTCTTTTTTCACTTGAAACATAACCTAACTTACATTTCCAGTATACTTCGTATACGGCTTCGGACACTAGTTCGAAAATATGGAGGAAGATTAATGATGATAAGACATACACCTTTGAAAAATCTGTTTTCCTGTTTCTATAAGTTAAACATTTAAAAATGACATACTAAAACCTTAAATCGACTTTCAAACGGTTTTTGAATTACAGTGTTCTGAAGTCGCTCAGCTCGAACAGCAGTGTCAATTTTTCTTGAGGGATTATTCTGAGAAAATCAGAACCGGTCACTATCAAATTTGACAGAATGTTCTATAAAAATACTCACCAGCTTTTTGATGTGACCAAAAATTCAATTTCGGTAGCCCGAAAATAACCAAAATTTTGCATAAAATTAAAAGCCTTTTAAAAACGCCGCGTTTTTGATAATTTTTATTTTTTTGTTAGATTATGTATGATAGGGACAATATTTTCCAGAAAAAAAAATTTCTTTTGGGATTCATTAACAAATAATACCCAAATCAATGCAGCAGTGAAGAGCATATTTTTAAGCGCTTTAGGAGATCGCCTGTAACTCGACAAATTAATTAATTAAACATTAATTTTTTCGACAAAAATTTTATTGGGCATTTTTAAAAAATGTATGGTATAACTAGTAATTAGGAAAAAATATTATACAAACTTTTGTTTTCCCAAAAATGGTATTTCTTTGGGGTTGTCAAACTAGACTTGCCGCTTAAAATAACAGATAGTTAAGTTTGAAAATACTTAAAAGGAAAATGTTTATAAATGCTCAATTAATGCATGGAGCATATTATAAAACCCAGGTGGAGGTACAGATTGTGATAAAAAAGCGCACGGAAATTGTAATTAAATTCCCCGAGTATATGAGATTTCAAAAAAAAAAAATTTATTTCGCTAGGTTAATAGTACTGTCCTTAAATACTATGTCAAATATGAGCGCGATCTTCCACCTCTTCAACTGATAAATATATTAAAAAAGTGAAGATTATGAGGCTTGAAAATCGTCAGCCAAGTTTTACAGATGTGGTAAGAGAGCTCGACATCTCTCGCGAGTTCGTTCGAATGATTTTGGTGGATATTTTGGGTATGAAACGCGTTCTTGCTCGACTCGTGCCTATAAAGCCGAATGTTTTTCAATAAGAGTATCCTAAACAGGTCAGGAACATACTTGATGGTGCGAATTCCGATCCCACATTCATGGAAAGCATTACGACCGATGAGACTTGGGATTATGAGTTTGACCTGTAAACCAATCAACAATCATCGGAATGGAAGCATTTTTCAGTCGATAGAAGGGATAAAACAAAGTTGGCTGAAGGAACTGAAGGTTATTTCGAAAGTGCTTGTGAAAAGTGTTTTAAGGACTGGAAAAATCGTTGGCCTAAATATATTACATCTGGTGGGGATTACTTTGAAGCCGACAAAAGAATAATTATTGGCGGTTAATTAAATATTTTGCACTTTATTTACAATTTCCGAGAGATTTTTTGTCACAAAAAATGTGACAATAAGATTGCAAAAATTTTTAGGAATTTTCCTTGCAGAACTGTAAAAATAACTATCAGCTTTCTGGTAATAATTTCCAAGCAACTTATTTGAACTATTTTTGAACTACTTGAAATTCCTACAGGGTTCGTATGCAAATACTAAATTGCGTAAACTACTTTTGCAACTACTTATATTATCAGGCAATAGGGTATGTACAAACAGTATTTCTCGACAATTGAAGACTCATACACATATTTATACACGAGTTTTACCACACAGCTTACAATTGCTTTAATACGTAGTACTAGTATATATGTACATAGCATTTGTAATTTGGTATTTAATAGAGTGGGTAAAATTTTATACTAACAATTTTTTGATAGCGAGTTCTAAAATCCACGAAAAAAAGAGAAATATGCCATAAAATAATTAAACTTTAAATTTTAATAATTTTAAAACGGTGAAAAATACGAAAAAAGTTTTAAGAAATCGTTTTTGCAGATAATTAAGTTCCTTTGTGGAAAACTTGATATTTTGTTCAAATATTGGATATTCATAATTGCTTTTTTTTTGCAGTAGTTGGGAAAAAGAGGAAAACCGGAGGGTCCGTCGATTAATATTAAGAGCTCATATTTCGAGGAGACTTTTTAGAGGTGTTTAACAAATAATTTTTCAGTATTAATTGTAAAAATATAAATTTTTGACCCACCGGATTCCATTCTAAGAGCTTACAGTTGGAGAGAATGTGTCTAGAAATCAATACTTTTTGCGTATAAAATAAAAAAATATACATTTACCACTCTAATACTTAATATATTTGGATTCCATTTCAAGAGCTTATACTTGGAGAGAATGTGTCTAGAAGTACTCTTTTTTTTCTTAAAGTGAAAAATATACAAATTTAATGTCCCACCCTACTACTTAAGGTATTCGAATTCCATTTCAAAAGCTTATACGTGGAAAGTATGTGTCTAAAAGTCAATCTTTCAGCGTTAAAGTGATAAAAATATAAATTTTTGTGACCCACCCTAATATTTAAGGTATTTGAATTCCATTTCGAAAGCTTATACGTAAAGAGTGTGTGTGTATGTGTCTAGAAATAGTTATTTCAGCATTGAAAGTGATAAGACATAAATGTTGTGACCCACCCTACTATTTAAGGCATGTGGATTTCATTTTATTTTTCCACATTTAGTTTGGTTTATTACCTCATTGAAAAATACACATAATAATGTGTGTAATTTAGCTGGAATTTCAACAATTTTGGCACTCAGTCAACTGACCTTGCGCGCACTAAGCGGCTTATCACGGATAATACGCAAATATGCAGAAAACACAAACAAACACAAACACACGCAAACACATACACATCTTAAAATATATACAAGCAACCGTTTAGCTTTCGAAATGGCTTTCTATTTATGTTTATGCACACACTTCAAACAAAATATCTAAATAATGCGGAGATAATTTTAATGCGCATTCCGTTGAAATCACAGCTTATCATTAGTCATATAGCACGCACAATAAACAACAACGAGTTAGCGCACTTAATACTGCATTTATGTGAGAGTAGTTTATGTCCGTTTTGCTGCTGCTGCTGGTGTGTTTACTAAGCGAACATTTTATTGGCATTCATGCGTGAAAACGCGTTGATAAACTGTCGCTTTATGCTGCTGGTCTAGGCAGTGCCCCCTCTCCCCTCAAGCTAGATTTCGCACGCACGCATACGTGCGTCTCCCCAACGCGCATAATTCTCATGGTTAATATGCATTTTTGCTCGCAGTATTATACATTATTTATTGGGCGTTTATAATATATATGTATATGTGTACATTCACAACTCCATGGAACTTAAAATGTTTTATGCGCGAATTTTGCTTACTCGTTTGCTATGGAAAACTTTCATTAGTGCTTTCGTCTTTAAAGCTCTTTACCGAAAGCTACGTAGTTTATGATAAGGAATTGAGATTTTCAAACAACTGGTGAACGCAGAATATTTTTCTTAATTAAACTAATTACTAATGCGTTAGAGTCCTCTTTCGAAAACCGTTCCATTAAAAATCGTGAAAGTTTCTTTTCGTAAAAATGATATTCATAAGATTCATTCCTATGACTGATCCAAAAAATTTTCATTTAAGAAGAGCTTTTTCTTTTCGAGCTAGTCGCAGACTGGTCGCTGCTCTTACTATTAATAATCATGTAGCAGTAGGGATATAAGAATAACAACAATTATAAAGGAAGCATACTTCCTAAGGTACTGTGAGCTTTCACGCAACGGCATTATTCAATGCTTTATAAAAAGAGTTACAGTGATCGGATTTAGTTCTAATATGGGTGGTTTCGTTCGATAATCTATTTCCATCTAGACGACAACTTCATAATACCCCCCTAGTAGAAACCCGCCTCCTTATTTGCGAAGAACTGGGACAGCCACTTTTCACAAGCCTTTTTTGAGTTCAACTTTACACCAACAAGGGCGTTCACCATGGACAGGAACAGGTGGCAATCACTTGGCGCTATGTCCGGGCTACATGGTGGATGCGATAAAACTTCCCATCCGAGCTCCCGTAGCTTCTGACGAGTCATCAAAGCAGTGTCTGGTCTGGCGTTGCCTTGGTGGAACACTACACCCTCCTGTTGACCAATTCTGTACGCTTCTGGTCGATCGCCTGCTTCAAGCGGTCCAGTTGTTCGTAGTAGATGGTAGAATTAATCTTCTGGTCATATAGGAGCAACTCATAGTGGATGATTCCCTTCCAATCCCGCCAAACACACAGCAAAACCTACTTGGGCACTGTTTTGGACGATTCACCGGTCTTCGACCACGACCGTTTTTGCTTGATATTGTCGTATGGTATGTGATCTATTTTTAGTCGCCAGTTACCAACCGTTTCAAAAATGGGTCAAGTTCATTCCGTTTCAGCAGAATGTCGTAGGCGTTGGTTCGGTCCAGAAGGTTTTTTTGCGTCAATAAAACCCCAAGCATCCAGCTGTTTTGTGTATCTTCTGGGCGATGCTCGATCTTTTCCATGATTTGATCGGTATTCGTCGTCACAGGTCTTCCGCCGGGTGACTTAACCATGGTGTCGTTTTTACCCGCTCTGATATTGAAGCGATAGACTACCATCCTCCAAAACACCATTAATCTCACGGAACGTTTCAATAGCGGATTTACCTTCAGCGAAGGGAAGCTTTAAAATAGCGCGAATTTCGGTGTTAGTGAACTCTATGTTAAGCGTCGTTTTCTGGGTTATGTCAAGACGTTTCAAAGATGTATAGTATTGCCAGATACGAGCTCTGTAGCGCTTTATGCATAGCCACGAAATTCAAAAAAAAGGAAGGGAGAAATTTGACAACCGAATATATGATCAGCATGAAGAGCTGAGTCGAATTAGCAAAACCCCTCTGTTTGTTCGGCTAATTTCTCAGTTTTTGAGATATCGATCTGAAATTTTCCCCATGTGTTTTTCTTTCTAAGAAGCAGTTAATTTGTCGGAACTGCCGATATCGAACCACTATAACACATAGCTGCCATACAAACGGAATGATCGGAGTAAAGTGCTTGTATGGAAAACGTTGTCATTTGGCGAGATATATTCACGAAATTTGGTATATATTTTTTTCTAAGGCAACAATGTAATCTCCTAAGAAATTCTTCAGATCGGATTACTATAGCATATAGCTGTCATACATACTGAATGATCTGAATAAAGTGCTTGTATGGAACATTAGGTGAGATATATTCACGAAATTTGGTACTAGTTATTGTCTAAGGCAATGGTACAACCTCCATACAAATTATTCAGATGGAATTTCTACAGCATGTAGCTGTCATATGTATAAACTGAACGATAGTAATCAAGGGTTTGTATGGTAATATTTAACATTTGGAGAGATATATTTGCGAAATTTCGCAAGAGTAATTGTCTGAAAAAATGGTGTTAGTCTCCAAAGAAATTGTTAAAATCGGGTATCTATAGCATATATCTACCATATAAACTAACCGATTGCATTGGAGCTCATATATGGACAACCTATCTAATAAATTGTCGTCACGAAATACTTATGTCATATGTTTTCACTTGGTCACCGCCACAACCTCCGAGTATATTGCTGAGATCGGAACACTATTGCATCAATCTGCCATTAACTGTATACTATCATAAAAGAAAAGCAATAAAAATCAACTTAACCCTGTTACACCTAACTCTCTTATTACAACACGACCTTCACAGCTACTTTCATCTTAAAAGTAATTATTAACAGTCGAAAAGGAATTCAAATATAAAATATTTATAAATACCATAGTCATCTTAATTATGCAACACATTACGCTAAGGGCTACATACATCTACACTCATAGAGCTGCCAATCTAATTGAGACTATTCAGTTAAATCTGGGACACTTAAGCAGAGCCAACAAGGGTTCTAAGCCTTTTGGGACATTACCCCGTTTATTGCGGAAAACCAAGGCAAATTAAACTTTTCACAGCTCGCCAAGAACATGTGGTCAACGCCGCTAATGCAAACAAATACAAAAACAACAGAAAAATGCTTACAACAACAAAGATTCGCTTCAGAACTGGCATTTATATGCAAATCTGCTGTACATAAATATAAACCGTTAGCATTTAAATAGTTTTCGGCAACTTGTGGCGCATTTGTTGTAGTTGTAGCTAAGCTTATGCTGTCACAAATTGGTCAAACAGGCGCTCGAGCAAAACAAAAGCACCAACACACACAAAAATACACACATACACACACACATACATCGAAGCGAGGCAGTGAAAGGATAGACATAACAAAGCATAGCAGGCAACACATTGACTGGCGGCTCAACACGAAGTAAAACGAGGATATGTGAGGAGGGTCTTCGCCTTAGTTGGGGGTGTGTGGCGCCCACTGCCATTACGATTTAACCCCAACAAATTGCCAGTGTCAGGGTTTTCCGCTTTATGGCCAACGCACTTATGCGAAGCCTTTATTAATGCATAAAATCGCGTGCGTGTATATGTGTGCATAGATATATGTGTGTGTGGGTTGCTTACAATGTCTTCAGCGCAAATAATTCAAAACATAAGCGCCATCGAAGCCCCTCAACCGAAAATTCACTACTTTAATGGTGGCTTTGTGCTGTCTCGCTGTGTGACGGCATTGAATATGAAATTAGTTCAGGCAACAAAAACTTACACACAACAACAACATTAACATCATCATCGTCCGTCGTGAATTGTAAAGGTTTTCCACCAAGTGCCGGGTGTGTTTGTGTTGCAGTAAAGCAATTTGCCACGCTTTTGAATTAAGCTTTGTCGGCGAAATTTTATGCGCAGCTTTTTTCTGCTGATTCTTCTTCTTCCTCTGCATGGCAATGGCCGCATTTTCGGCTATAATTCATAAAGGGCTACTAGAGTATAAATAAAATAAAGGTTCATTGCTGAAAGAGCACAAAGTGAATATGTATTAAACATATATTACTCTATTTATGAAACGAATGAGTTGCGCGGTAAAGCTTTGTACATAATTTCAGTGAAAGTTCTGCGAAAGCTGTAAAGTTTTCATAAAAATTTAATGATGTTTTAGAGAATTTATATTTTTACAGAATTTTAGTTGAAAGCCCAAAGAAATTTAAGTCTTGAATTATTAAGTATATTCGAGCTTTCACTAACGATGCTGAACATTACTTTTTAAACATTGAGTGATAATAGATTATCATTCTATATACTATATATAGCATGTAATCATTGCCCTGGCTGACCGTTTGGTTAAAATTACGAAAGGAATCGCTTTAATTCACTTGAATCTGTGAGTTTGTTTCTGATATAAGAAAGCAGTTCATAAAAGCAATCAAAAGTTCGATGTGTTCAGAGATAGTCTAAGCTTCTAGAAGACACAATAACACAACGTTAAGATCCGGTTTCGAATGCTTCGGTCAACTTATGATGCCATAATCGGCCTAGTAACTCAACCGAAAATTTACTACTTCTTCAGACCCAGTATTCATTACTGTACAATATTCAACCGAACAGATCACATCCAACACGCATTGAAGACTATGGAAGCCGTAGCAGAGAGTTACACTAAGCACGTGGGGAGAAAGCATACAAAATAAAGTTTGTTCAAGAACTGAAGCCGCTCGACATCACCTCGTTCAATGCGCTCTTGAAAAGTTCCTAGAAGATTCAACGTTTTCGAACCAAATTTTGTTCAGCGATGAGGCTCATTTCTGACGCAATGGGTATGTAAACAAACAAAATTGCCGCATTTGAGACTAAGACCAACCCAAACATATACAAGAGCAGTCTATGGGCCGGTGGAATCATCAGTCCATATTTCTTCAAAAATGATGCTAATGAGAACGAAACCGCCAATGGCGACCGTTATCGCTCCATGATAACCGAGTCTAAAATTAAAGCTCGTGATCTCGACGATATTTGGTTTCTACAAGAAGGCATCACTTCCCACACATCGCATAAATAAATGGATTTATTGAGAGAACCCTTCGGTGAGCAGATAATTTCACTTTTGGACACAGTCGATTGGTCACCAAAATCAGGTGATATCACACCGTTAAACTTTATTCTGTAAGGATATGTAAAATCTGAAGTCTATGCGCACAGCCTCGCTTCGATTCAGGCGTGTTATTCGCCAGTTACCAGTCGAAATGCTCGAGCAAGTCACCAAAAATTGGACACAACGGATGGACCATCTGAGACCTAGCCGCCGGCAACATTTGAAAGAGATAATTCTCACAAAATTATGTCAAAGAATGTCCTTTGGAATGATAACAAACATTCCCCGTTAAATTTTAAGTTTGTTTTTTTTCTTTAAAAAGTCGGGGACCTCGAAATGGACCATCATTTATAATCAAAATTCTTATTTGGACCTGTACTCCCTAGAAAGCACCCAGCTTAGTAGAGAAATTTGTAATTCATCCATATCGCCCACAACGCTAGTGGCTGGTTAGCAGATCTGTGAGCGTTGTTGGGAAGTTCTTATGTATCAATCTGAAAGTTCAGACCTGTCATGCAGTAATTACTACCCGTCCTCGTCTATGGCGTATGATTTTGCTGGTGATGAATTCGCCCCAAGAGAAGTTTATGAAAATCGACGCTCCCAGGTTTTTTTATCAAAACTGGCGAAGATTTCTATGAGAGTAGTCCTAAGAAATTATTTTCAAAATAAAATAATGTTATCAAACAAACTTTCACACTTTAACAATGCTCAATAAAATTTTCTTTTTCTCAATGAATTTCATGAAATGAGCTTGTTCGAATCAATGGGCTTTTATATAAGGAGAGAGGGGAACACGTGCTTATTTCCACCGTGCTTATTTTACACAAATTCCAGTCAGGGGGACTTTTCTGGTATTCTCTTCGGCTCTACAACGATTACGCGGTGACCAGGCGCCCCGATAAATTTGTTGTAGAAGTAATGGTTAATCACGGCTTCGTAGAGAGCTAAAGCGCAACTAATGGTGATAAACCAGACCGCTTCCCATTAGCTACTTTACATCAATATAAGGCCACCAATGGCTTTCTCATGCTCTCCTCAACATTGTGCTTCCATTATAGATTTCTTTCAAGGATGAGTTCAAGTACTGCCCCTTTTCGACAGTGTGAGGTCAACAGCCTTCTAATAAGGCAAAAATAAAAATAATAACAAAACCAATTCAAATTTATTTGGATTGATAGCGAAACCACTTCTTACCGCTATGCTAACCCCCACATTGAGATTTTGTTGAATTAATGGCTAATTTTTCCTTTTTTTTCATCAACTCCATAGACTATCACCCGGCGGAATTGTCGGTCAACAATCCGCCTTCAGCACTCACCAATTCCTCTCTACTTCGTCATTCCTGAAGTTTGTGGGTCATTCGGTCTGGTTTAAGCAGAACCACCCTCTCGAAGTCATTGCTTATGGCACTTCAGAAGGTGATGAAACTATTTTGTATTACCAATTCTTTTGTCCGTGAAAAATTAATCGATCTCGACTTAAATCATAAAACTTCTCCATCACAATTCGAGTGAAAAAAAATGTTCCTTCTTTACAACAATTTTAACCACACATTCGAGACATATCTCTTCAGAATTGCCAAAAATAATTCCTCACTGCCGCTTAATCTCCAAATATTATTCAAGAGTTGTCCCTTTGTCGCACCGACTAAACATATGCGGGTAATTATTTTTTCGAGCGCCTATTTTTCACGCCGCTGTTGCCACACTTTACGCTTTTTTAATGTTTAAATTATGCTCGGTTGTCTTTTGCTCCCGCTTCATTTCTGGCTCAAGCAGTTGCAACACCAACAACAACAATATCATTAATAATAAAACTTTGCAACAATATGTTGCTGATTCAGCGGCGCGGCCGAGCAAGGCCACTCACTTACATTTGGCGATGTCCTTTTTGCGGTCCACTTGCACATTAAACTCGTTGAAAATGCAAAGTTCGGAGGCATGTGTGTCTGTGTGTGTGTGTTTAGTTTATGTGTGCGTACATTAATTATGAGTCAAACCCTTTTTCGTGCATAGCAAAGCAACAACTTGCCAATATGCTTGAAGTGAGCGACACTTTCAAACATACATGCAATGAAAATGTCTGTAATACGTAGATTTTCAACTGGTCGTCGTTTGGTTACTTGTGGACTAGTTTGCGCCTATTTCTTATATGTAGGACTTTTTACTGTCTTGTTTTTATGATATGTTATCTCATTGGTTAGACTATTAATATTAACAAAAAATTTATAAAATTTTATATTTTTTTTCTGGTAAATAAAGCATTGAGCTATCAAAATCAAGTCCTTGTATGGAAAACTTTTTTACTTGACGAGCTATTTTAATGAAATTTAGTACAAAACATTTTTCAAATTAACTGTATAATTTCCAAAAAAATTATTCAGATCGGACAACTGTAACATATAGCCGCCATACGACTGAGCGTGCAAAATTAATTCTTTGTATGGAAAACTTTTGCATTAAACGAGATATCTTCATGTAATTTAACATGAGTCATTCTTCAAAGTAACTGTATAATTTTTGAAAAAATTGTTTAGATCAGACCACTAAAACATATAGCTACCATAAAACCTGAGCGATCAAAATCAAGCCCTTGTATGGAAAATTTTTTTGTTTGACGATATATCTTCATGAAATTTAACAGTAAGCATTTCTGCATATAACTGTACAATTTTCGAAAAAATTATTCAGTTCGGACAACTGTAGCCTACAGCTGCCATACGAACTGAGCGAGCAAAATTAAGTCTTTGTATGAAAACCTCTTGCATTTAAAGAGATATCTTCACGTAATTTAACACGAGTCATTATTCAAAGTAACTGTATAATTTCCGAAAAAATTGTTTAAATCGAACTAATACAGCCTATAGCTGCCATACAATCTGAGCGATCAAGATGAAGCCCTTGTATGGAAAACTTTTTTACTTGACGAGATAACTTCATGTAATTTAACACGAATCATTATTCGAAGTAACTGTATGATTTTCAAAGAAAGTGTTCAGATCGAACCACTATAACATATAGCGGTCATATAAACTGAACTATCAAAATCAATATTTTGTATGGAAAAAAGCTTTCTATGACAAAATATTTTCACGACACTTATTACCCAAAGTCCCCCCACAATACCCGAGCATATTGTTCAGATCAGTTGGCTTTATCATATAACTGCCATACAAGCTGGTTTCATAAAATGAATTTGTATTCCTCCTTCATTGGCTGGGTTATTGTATCTCTTTCGCCCGCCAAACGCACTCTTACACACCAATACACTCAACTCGACATGCTTTATTGTTGTTGCGGCTTAAGCGCCTTGTTGCTTCATACACAATGTGGCATAAATTATTAAACACGTTTTTGCTTGTTTAGCATACATATATTTAGCGATACAAGGTAATAAAGTTTACTCGGTCTCTTTCACGCCTCGGCACACTGCAGAACCTTTGTTTTATACTATACACTCTAAATATGTATGTGTGTGCGTGTGCGCTTAAGTGTACTCAACTATTTAATATGCATGCGGTAACCCACAAAATTATGCCACAAAAATAATTTAAAAGTAATCATGCACACAACGAGGTCTCACACGCACAACGACACCAAAATCACCAACACACATACTGATACGATACATATGTATATGCCTAAACGCATACACACACATTCCTATACACACCCATATATACATATACATATACTATATATGATAAAGGTGTGTACACTCCCCGCTCGCATTAGCATTCATTTCCGACACATGGCTTTTCACTTTGCCCCTTTCCCTATGCCTTTTGCTGTTTGCATGTGTGTGCGTGTGTGTGTTGGACTTTCGCCTGAACTTGTTTCCGCTTTGCCGACTTTACTTCACTTGATTTTGTTCGGCCTATAGCTGTGGGCAGTGTGCACCATATTAATTTGTTTCAACTAATGATTAGCACAAAGACCACTTAAAGTAGGTCGTTAGAAAGCTCTAAGGTTATTTCACTCATATATGCATGCTTATACTGGTATCGCTTTTGCATATGTGTGAGTAGATTTAGAAGAATAATTTTGTACGTGAACATTATTACACTCGAAAATATTTAATTTTAATAAAATTTATAGAAGTTTGCCTTTTTTTTTTCAAAAATAATTCCACTAAACAATTATTCAATCTGATTTTTAAACAAATTTTTAGAAGAAGAAGTTTGCCTTTTTTCAAAAAAAAAAAAAATCCACTAAACAATTATTCAATCTGATTTTTAAACAAATTTTTAGAAATCAGTTTACAGCACCTTGGAAGTATCAGTTTATTTGTTGTTCTAGCAGACTGTTGTTGCAAAGTATTAATATTTTCTCAAGCTCCAATAATACATTCAAATATTTGAAGCGCGAAATACTGCCCTCTTAGTAACAGTCAATGTTTCTCCTTTAGAGAGAAATTATTTTCCCTAACAAACATTCCAGTTGGGAAAGCTTAAAAGTGAGCTGTTGTCACCTCTTAGAATACTCGTATGTTTAATTTTTAGGTAATGAAACATCCACAGTGCGAATAGGAATATCATTCAGCTCTTACATTACATATTTTGAAATCCGAAGAATTCATAACCTTTAGAGCGACCGCGTTCCTTCTTTACAAGAAATGCAACTCCTTTTTTACTGCTCTTTAATAAAGGACTCTTCCTTCAACCAGAAACTACTTCAAAGTGCGGCAGAGTAGGTGCTGGAGATATCAAAGTAGGCTAGTATGATATGATGCCTCCAGACCGGTGATAACTTTCAAGGACTGGTGGAAAGTTGATTTATCTTCAGGAATGGCCTGTTTCCACTGTTTAAACTGGTTGTCCATTCATATTGACTGGCCTGCCTCGTCCGTTTGAGGATTCTAGTTCAATGATCTGTGCTGCCATTTTTGGGTTTAATCCACGTATACCCAATTCATTTCCATTAATGCCAACGGATTTTAATGTAGATATGTGTTTGTTTGGTTGCAGCCCTCTAAAGGCCAGAATATTCAAGCGAAGACTGGTGTAAAAGTAAAACTACTGATATAATGTTAGCTTCATAGCTTGTCAATATTTTCAGCTTCGTACGTATGGGTTGCTCTTCTTATTTTGACTGGGACACCAAATGCGGTGTGTCCTCTAAGGAAACTGCTGCGAATGTAGATAACAGAGAACATTCACTGCTTTCGGTGGTATGTGGTATGTTCCTAACGGCTGAAGTCCTTTCCTCAATTGCCTTTTTTTTGACAAAACAAACGAGAATCGTGTCAAGCAGTCATTTCGTGCCTGCACAACGATTACAAATCGTTCAACTTTATTTCAAAAATTCACAATCTTTAAAGAATGTGTTTCGTGCGCTTCACTCAACTTATTGTCAACATAATAGGCCTACAGAGCGTACTAACACCATCACCCGTCTTAATACCCAGTATTAATTATTGGTTAATATTTGACCATAGAGATCCATTCCAGCACGCAGTAAAGAAAATATAGCCGCCGTAGCTGAGCGTGTACACGAAGATCGTGAAGAGTAGATATCATTAAATTTGAAGTTTCTGTGGTTTTTTCTATAAAAAAGTAGGAATCTCGAAATGGATCACCCTTTGTAAATAAGATAATTTTTCCTGGCGCCCCTTTCAAATTATGTTCGAGTGAATTTAGAAAATGGGGACAAAAATTGAACAAATAGTTCGCTGGGCTTTTTGTATAGAAAATATTACAGAATTGTTTTAGGGAGTGTAGTTTATCACCACAAGTATTTGATTGGCACCAAATGTGCAGTAAGGGTCGCGAAGTCATCGAAAACTTGTCTCAAGCGAGTTGTTCGTTCATCTCTGTTTATGACCGTAATAAAGTAAAAATTTAAAAAAAAATGCTTGGAATTGGTCGTGTTGGCATTAAGGAGATAGCAGAAGAAGATAGCAGAAGATCTCATCATCTCTTAAGAGTCGACTAAACACATTTTGATTAATGTTTTGGGTGTACTCTTGTGTACCAAAGACGGAAACATTTTCTCAAAACTTGGTCGAGTATAGGCAACAAAAGAGATGCTTGACAACTTTACAAATATGACGTCGAAAACAATTTAGAGACGGGCGCACCAAAAGTGAAGATATTAAAGACCATCCTAGCTGAAGCCTCCCAGAAGTTGTTCTTACACTTATGAGAGACAATTGGACTAATTGGGCTAATATTGGCTCAATGACTTACTTGAAGACGAAATAAAGGAAAGAAGACTTTCCGAAAATCCTTACCCATGGATCAAGATGGGATGGAATACCTTAAGCACATGCATCACGAAGATCATCGTAGACAAATCTGGAAGTTTCGCAGTTTAAGGGACTAGACGAAGTATCAAAATTAGATATCAAGTAACTCTTAAAGTTCGCAAGAAGCGTTGATCTCCTGTATGATGAATACGAGGTGTGTTCAAAAAGTATCGCGAATCTTAACTGACAGTTTTCTTCGATTGCAGGGGCGTAGTGCATCATGAGTTCTTGCCACAGGGAAGTACGGTCAATAAGGAATATTACCTGCAAGTTATGCGCAATTTGCGCGAAGCAATCCCCCAGAAACGCTCGGATTTGTGGAAGAACAAAATTGGCTTTCGCACCACGATTACGCCCCTGCTCACGCACATCGTTGCTTGAGCGCGACTTTTAAGCCAAAAACAACACACTAATGATGCCGCAGCCACCGTATTCCCTAGATCTGGCCCCTTGTGACTTTTTCTTGTTCCCTAAACTGAAGAGGCCCATGAAAGGACGACGTTACGCTTCTCTTGACGAGATAAAGACGGCATCGAAGGAGGAGCTGAAGAAGATAAAAAAAATGATTTTTTGAAGTGCTTCGAAGATTGGAAAAACCGTTGGCACAAGTGTATAATATCTCATGAGGATTACTTTGAAGGGGACAAAATAGATGTTCATGAATAAATAAATAATTTTTGAAAAGACACAAAATTCGCGATACTTTTTGAATACACCTCGTATTAGAGATAGGTTAGATTATACTGGCCAGCTGCTACACCATATATAGAGCTACTGGTCCTTACTGATGCCATATGAAGGTTCCGTTGTGCTGACATACGAGTATCTTCTATCACATGTATTTCCAAAGCCTTAGCACTATGACGAATTTCAGGGAAAACATATTTTCTATCTCGGTACAGTAAACTTAATTGAAAGTTTTTCGATTTTGTATGACTTGAAAAATAAGTTGATGAAACAGTTGGCTGAGCATATACAAATTTAGATCACTGGGTGCAGTGCGAGCTCAGTGTTGACAACAAAATAGTAATACGATAACCCTAAGCTTCGTTTGTAGATAATCATCATTAAATAAACCGCATATAAATTTCTCTCTTCGGATAAAAAGTATTATCTTAATGCTTACAATTAATCTTTTGCAGCATGTGAGTGAGTGTTTCAGTATGTGAGCAATTTATATAATGCACTTAAGGCCATGCGCACGGCCCGATAATAATACTTTTATTACACATCCACTTATTTAATTTAATTTTGCTGATTTTTTCTTATATTTTTTGTACTTTTATTCAGCTTAAGGGGCAACAGCTCTAATCCAAGCTTGAGTCCAACTACTTAAGACAATAAATCGCTGCGGCTTTACGACACCGTAGCCGGTAACTTTAAACACTATTAATATTAATGCAAACGAGGCTTAAGTGCGCGGCTTTCAGTAAGTGACACGCACAGCAAAAATAATAAAAACAACAGCAAAAATAATAAAAACAACAGCAAAAATAATAAAAAAAACAGCAGACAAAATTAAAATAATAAAATAATAACATTAAAGCGAGACCAAATGACAAATTGTATTGTCATGTGTGGCACAACCGCGCGCCGATGCGGGCACTTAGTACATGCACTCGTCGAGGCAGTAAAGCAAAAACAAAAACAAAAGCAGGAAGGAGAGCAAAAACCGCCACGAGCGCTACAAGCGATGTACACGAAGCCAAATTAAATGAAATAAAAAAATTTGAAAAAAAAAACATGAAAATGACATGTGCGGGTGTGCATTAGAGCGGGCGATTTTTGTGGAGCCAAAAGATGGTAAAATTGAGTATGCGGAAAATGTTCAACGGTTAATTTTAAACAACTTTGACTGAAGGATTATGGTTCTAAACACGTTTTTGAGCCGGCGACTTTTAAGATGAAGTTTAAAAAATTTGTATAAACGGTTGTATGGGAGAAATGTGTTATAGTTGATCGGTACGGCCGAGTCCGGTAAGTGACTAAAAAAATATCAAAAAACACCTACATAATGAATTTCATTAGAATTACTCAAAAATTGACGAAAAAAATTTTATGATCCCTAAAAATCGTCGCCTTCAAAATCGCTGCTTTGGAACCGGGTTAAGACCCATAGTCGCTCAAGAAAAGTTGTGCAGAATGATTAGTAGAACACACTCCGCCTACGCGATTTCATCATTTTTTGGCTCCTTACAAATCGACCCTCACTAATGTGCGTTTATGGCACGTCTAAGGCATACAAAAATATTAATGCACATGTAGTCGTTAACACACACACATGTCAACTTGCCGGTGTGTCTTTGCGTAACGGACGCTGCTACGTGCTGGCGTTCTTACGTAGCGCGCACAGACGCGTGTCAGGTCCGTAAGGCCGCCTCGCCTCTACTAATATTACTTGCTAAATAATGACGTTCATTGTCGTGACGAGCAGCGGCAGCGAAATATTTGTCATGTTGATGGACGCGTGTCATCTCGTTTGCCGAAAGCGTGCACAAAACAGCGAAAATTGAGCTGAAGACACAAAGTTGCGACATGACTGCTTATCTATGTAACTGTGTATGTGTGTGTGTGAGTGCGCCTAAGCTACTCACAAACGTCTGTAAGTAGGGAGTTCTCTACATGAAAGTAAAAACAAAAAAAAAACAAAAAATTCACTAGAAATGCTCAGCGCTCGTTTGCCAAGCGGCAGACAGGCATGTTGCAAGCTCATGTGACTGCAACAGCGCACTGAACGCAGCGCAGCGCAGATAAATCATTTCATTCCGCACACACAATGCCGCTTAATTAGATAATGTCAACTGGAGCTTCCGCCCGAATTTCGCTTTGAGTGAGTGGTGGCTGGCTGGTTGGTTGGCTGGCTGACTGTGGCAAGCACTGTACGCACAGGCACATATGTATGTATATATATGTATATGTGTACATGCAGCAAACGCACGACCTATGCCTTTATAAAAACACACGAAGTGCGCTTAGTTGTTGCGGTTGCCAGCATTTTGATGCTATCAATTAAGTTTAAATCAGCGCTTCAAACAAAAAGCGGTTTCAACGAGGGCGAGGGAGCGCGCTCAAATGAAATATAAAAGCAACATATGTGTCTATATGTATTTATATATAACTATATATATTCACATGTTTTTATGTGATTAATTATCGCGCCGTCTATTTCTATTCACTTTGTGCCCACAACGTTAAGCGCTTGGAAAATTTTTACTTATACGCCCTGCTGGCGCTTTCAAAAATGGACTCTAAAATAATGATAACTCTAAAAGCGCAAAATTGCATTAATCTTCAAATTGGATTACTAAGGTTATGAAAATATTCTGGCTGTGCTGCGTTTTTTTCAATTTGATTTAATAATAACGGCGGTGCAAGCACAGATAAATAAACACTCGTTCGTGTATATATTATATTTATATAAAATATATGCAAATTTATATTTTAAAATATATACAAATTTAGCGTATGCATAGCTTAATTTTTAGACACAAAATTTATTGAATTTTGCTAACCTCACTTTTGTGTTGTTAATCAAAAATATATTAAAATATCACTCTGTCTTAATTGATTACTTTGGAAAGTGTAATTGCGCAAAACAAAGTAAATTAAATGGCATATAAGTGTTAATTTAATTGCAACTCTGCCAAAATTGGCAAATAAAGTTTTGTCAGTTATTTGCAAACCCAAATATCTAAACTTCTAATTAATCAAAGAAAAATTATTTAGTTAATATAAATTGTATTTTTAAGTACGTATAAATTCATCGGCATACTTTGCAATTAATTTAGAAAATTCAATTTCAATTTTCATTAAATTTCCACAAAATTTATTAAATCAGTTATTTTTTCAAGTAACATAGTTAGAAGTGCGATATTTTCTTCTCTATCTGAAAAATAGAAAAAATAGAAAACTATTAAGTGAGAGACTTTCTTATTAAAATAAAGATCTCATACTTAGAGAGACTTTCTCAGAGGTGTCTAACGACCTATTTTTCAGATCATGAACCAAAAAAATATTAATTTTTATGACCCACCTTAAGGATATATACCAAAATTTTACATTTATTTATTTTTATTGTCTGAAGATAGCTAAGCTCGAGTTGAACTGTAGTAGGGGATGCTTTAGTTTTGTCCAATACTGTACATATACGTATGTATGTACCATAAATAATCAAAATGACAAGATCAGTGGAATTCAAGTATATGTGTGTCCATCCGTCAAAGTAAACTATAATTTGAGTAAAAGTTAAGATATCTTAATTATTTTTGGTTAGGTTATAGTTGCCAGCTACGCGCCATACATAAACCTACTGATTCTCAATAATGTCTCAATAATGCTAAGTGGAGTTTCAATTTAATTTGAGTTACAATGTTCGTTGATAGGCGGACATCAACGCTTCTTACAAACTTTATAACTGGCTTATTATCTAAATTTGATACTTCATCTAGTCCCTTGAACTACGAAGCTTCTAAATATCTAAGAAGAGTAATACATGGACTGAGTAAAAAACATCCGGTCTCAAATGTGATGACAACATTCGTTGGGTTTTTACGTGTGTACTTGCCGACGACGGCCTTAGTACACGGTGCTTAAAAGCAAAATACATCAAAACAATGCGTTGGTCAGCGCCCAAATGATACAAGATATTTGCAAGTATTATTTGGTTTCAATTGGTCAGGTAGAAGGAAGACGTTTTCCACCTTGGTCAGGTTCGATACCGATCTACCACCTCTGCCGTGCTGTTAGTCCAGCAACCGGCCACAGTACGGCTCCACACTAAACTGAATTTTCAATTCAACCTTAATTTTAGTTTTCGTTAGCCCACAGCCCCCACTAAAGTCCCCAAAAAGCCAAACTAAAGGAGCAGATTTGAGCGAGCTCCGAGAGCTAACTGCTACCCGCGGTACCAGATTAAAGTCTATGGTTAGACCTTGTAGCATTTGCTACTATCAGTTGAGCACGCATCAAACTCAATAACTGGTCACACTATTTCTGACAAGACTATGCGACAAGACAAGACAGCGTCTGATGAGTCGGCGTTACGAGTTTTCGAGGGAAATATTTTGGGGAAGATTGATGGTGATTGGCGCATTGGCAATAGCACATTGAACAGTATGAGTTATACGACGACATTGAGATAGCTAAGCGAATTAAGAGAAAAGGGCTGCATGTCGTCTGAACGGATGAAAACACCCCAGCTTTGGAAGTATTCTAAGAAGAATGGAGCTAAAAAGAGGAAAATCTCTACTCTGTTGGAGAGATCGGGTAGAGACGGACCAGGCTATAGCTGCTGCGTTTATATCACCATAGGAACTGATAAACCATAAAACTTTTAACGAACTTCTTAACCAAAAACAAATGAAGTCTCTTCAATATTTATTAACTCTTGTTGCACAACTGAAAACTGCAGCTAATTTTTCATCAACCAGCTCGGTCATAAACTCAACTTCTCGATAAATTCATATTAGCAATGCAAAGCCAATGGACAACAGTGCATTAACTCACATAATCAATTAATACTAAATGCTCCACCATGTCACAAAGTAATATGAAATATTAGCTGCTAAATAACTCTACCACAGCCAACATATTGATTTACCAAATCCACAAGAAAATTATGATAAATACGAAAGTCATCAACGATTATACAGTTCAATGCATATTTAATATGCCCGAGTAAGTTTTAAGTTTAACGGTAATGCAAGCAAATGAAAGGATTAACTCGGATTGATTACAATTACAAATATGTACATACACCTACACATGTATAACTGTATATACGTGCATGCATAATGCATTAAGCTGACAACATGTGAAATTGCATATAAAATTGCGGAGACTAGCGTTTTTGCTGCACATACCTCAGCTAAGGCATAAATATTTAATAGAAATCCAAAATAAAGTCATTAAAATAATACTCACACAGGTTTATATAAATACTTGTATATATACGTAAATTTATATCTGCTGGAGTAATATATATATATATATATATTTAGAGCCTGTGCTGCCTTTTGCCATTGATTATGTTGATTATTATTTAGTTGCCTGCAGCTGGTTGTGGCACACAAATACACACGCACATTAATCAACAGCCACTTACTAAAATGGAAGTGCATTTTGTATTAATTTACAAACAAATAATTTATCTGTTTATAGATTTAATAAGAAATATATTGCCTAGTTAGCACTCAAATATTTATCTAGAATATTACATTGCTTTTGTGGCACATTTCCAATTTTTCAGAAGAGTGTTTTCAGTGTGAGAGAACGACAGAGAATTTTCACAGGAAGTTTGTACGATTGTTCACAGCTTGCAGTTTAGATGCACTTTTCTTCATTTTTTTATAAATCGCATCTTTAATTTAAATGTAAGTAATTAAGGCCAGAGTTTTAAATTTTTCTAAAATTTGTGAAATATTTCCCCTTTTACTTCTAATGTAGGGTTCTAAGCTAATGCCATATAATTAATCGACTATTTTTAGAAACTCCTGTACTACTCAACGAGTATATAAATGCCTAACTTATAGGTTGGGTTAGGCTGGTAGGCTAATGAGCCATGCATAGAACAGCTTCGGTCCTTAGCGTTTCTTGATGGAATGTCGTTGCATAGTTTATGAGAAGCTGTCATCTTTGATGATACCTGATTCATTCTGATTTGTCGGCACCAGCCTGTGACCAGTGAATATTCCCATAACGTTTCTAGAGTCTCTTCATTTGGTAAATATCGGTTTTTCCAAAAGGGATTATATGATCCTTTTCAACCACGGAGTGGAGATCTTCCTTTTCCAACGCGTAAATGACCATAAATCTTCCTCAAACCTTTTCTCTCGAACACTCAGGTTGATTCATTAGATGATGTCAATGGCTGTGCAGAACGAAGATGATGAGTAACTTGTAGAAATTGGTCTTCATTCGTCGAGAGAGGACTTTATTCTCAATTGCCTCAGTCCGAAATAGCACCCATTGGTAAGAATTATTCTGCGTTGATTGCGAGGCTGACATTGTTGTTTAAGTTAATGCTGGTTCCCGGAGACACGAAAATATTTACGATTTCGAAGTTGTGAGTCTCAACAGTGACGGGGGAGCCAAATCGCGACTGTTTGTTGGATGACTCGTTAACTACCAGACCCATTGCTTCGCATCCTTATCAAGTCTAGAGAAAGTACAACTAACAGCACCTGTAAACTTTTGTGGAATATTATGTCTTATCTAATTATCTCTGTAGCTCGAATTATTTTCTCCACCAGATAGGGTGATATTGCCTAAAACCTCATTTGATATCGAACGGTTCGGAGAGATCCTTCCCGATCCTGACTGAGCTTTTAGTATTGCTCAACGTCAGTTTACACAATCGTAATAGTTTTGCGGGGATACCAAATTCAGACATAGCTGCATAGCTCCTTTTCGGCCCTGTCAAAAGCAGATTTGAAATCGACGAAGAGGTGGTGCGTGTCGATTATTTTTTCACAGGTCTTTTCCAAGATTTGACACAGGGTGAATATATGCTCAGTTGTTGATTTTCCAAGCTTGAAGCCACACTGATAAGGTCAGTTTGTTGACGGTGGATTTACATCTTTCTCACAGTACAATCCATAGAACATTATATGTGATGTTATGAAGGCATATCCCACGGTAGTTGTTGCAGATTATGGGGTCTTCCTTTTCGTGGTTTGAGCAGAATACGCTTAAATTCCAATCCTCGGGCATGCTTTCGTCCGACCATATCTTGTAAAGAAGCTGATGCATGCACCTTGCAGGTCTTCGCCGTCATAGTTGAATAGTTCAGCCAGCAATCCTTCGGCCACGTCTCTTTGTTGTTCTTCAGACAAGTGATTGCTATTCGATTCTCATTATGATCAGGCAATTATATTCCATCGTAAAAATTACTCGAATTATTGCACAAAAATAATTTCCAATTTATTAAATTTTTGGCTTTTTATTTTTGAAAAAAATATAAGGAAGCAATTTCAACAATTCTAATAATGCTAACAAAGATGCCAGATTACTTATGTTATGCATTGAAGCGAAATTCACATAATGACACTGAATATGCAATTAAATGCGTATAGAGTAATAAACTTTTCGTTAATTGAACAAAACTGACACAATTAAGTAGAGAATACTGTAGAAATATTTGCACGTGAATGCCAGGCATTTCCACAAACGTGAAACCTCGCACTTATATAAGGCAACATAATAAATTCTAAGGATACATGTTCATATACATATACCAATTAGAAAACTGGCTCATGTGAGTCCAGCATTGCCAACTGTTATAACAATGCATTAATTGCACAAAATGCAAATGCTATCAAAACAACAACAACACACATAAACTTTTGTCTATTCAGAGATGGCAAAGCATTCATTCAAGTATAATTGCAGCCGAGATATCCTTATAATAGAACTTGCAACATAAAGGATACCAAGAACAATGCAGCAATTCAGTGCTTGCAATCGCATGCAGTGGACTACAAAAACTCTCAGCCGCTGATGTCGGCAACAATAAGCCATGGTATACTTAATCATACTTGACCACACAAATAAACAATTAAGCGAGACAAATGTTACGAGATGATACTTAAGCAGCATTTCGCAACATTAATTTACGTAAGAAATGCAAATATACCTATGTGCCCAGGCACTTGCATATGTAGCTAATACAAAAGTGTGCAAGTGAAGTTGTAGAGTAAAAGACCCAGTAGGAAAGGCGGCATTTGCGGCATTGAAAGTAGCTGCTTTGCGAAAAAATTTTGAAATATCTTCGGTAGAAAACGTTTAAGAGGTCTTACAGTTAAAATAAAAAAAACATTTAAGGAAGAGTTGCCACCTATTTAATATTTAGATACATAATTCATTAAAAAAATTGTAATTCTTAGCTTTTTAATGAATTATGTAAACAAGCTCTTATTTAATTTTTAACAATATTTTTAACAGGTGGCAACTCTTTAGGGAACTAAATATGTATTTATTTTAACTGTAAGTCTTCTTAAACGCCTTTTAGCTGATACCAGTGTCACAATAATTAGCCGCTATTATTAAAATTATTATTTAAAAACTGTTTGAATAAGTGGCAACACCAACAAAATATTTTCAAAAATGTTTCAAAACTTATCAATTTTATATTCATTTTCAACTTATCACTATAGCTTAACTAAATTCTAACTTTAGAATTTCAAATATGTGGCAACCCTCTCAAAAAATAAAAATAAAGTTAAAAAAAATTCAGAAATCTTTAATTCTTCATTACGGCATATATTAATTTATATAGTACTTTAAAAGTTTGATTGAAAATCAAATTTTAACCAGATGGTAACATCCGTCAACAAATGTATTTTATATTTTTTTTACCTCAATGCTTCTGATATTTAAACCCATATAACAAAAATGATCTTATCTCAAATATACCTAATTAAAACTATTTAAGTAAACGGCAAAGTCCACGTGCGATCTCTCTAGATCAGTCATCTAGCTTAACCTAACGGCAAGCCTAGCACAAAAATAATTTTAAGATTATCGATTTGAACCTATTTTTGAATTAGTTCCTCTTTGCGTTTCGCACTTTTAAGGTAACATTTATAAAAAGGTGACAACCTTCCTCTAAAAATGTTTAACTATTAACTTTCTTAAATCTTCTTCTTAAGTTAAATGCCACACGGACTTAGTATTCAAAATAACCGGCAACTCTTCAAAAAATATCTCAGTTAAAATTTTCTTAACAACTTATTTTGATGACCATGTCCGCTTCAGTGTGGGTTTAACTTGCCAATTTTTTGTTGTTGTTTTAAACAAGTGTCAAAATTTTTAAACAGGTGGCAGCCTTCCTTGAAAAATTTTAAGCTATTATTTTTCTTATACCTTCTTCTTAAGTAAAGTTCCATGCCAAATTTCAGATATGTGGCAATGGTTATGGTTAAAAACTTCAAAAAAGTGGCAACTCTTAAAAAAATATTGCAGCAAAAATTTGTTAAACCACTTATTTTGATGACCATGGCTTAGTGTTCTCTTCGCTGTGGGTTTAACTTGCCAAATTATTGTTTTGGTTAAAATATTTTAAAATACTTTTAAATATAAAAGTTTTAAACAGGTGGCAACCTTCATATAAAAACGCCTAACTCTTAACTTCCTTAAAACTTCTTCTTAAGATAAATCCCATACCAACTTACACTTTGCGTAAACAAATTTAAAAAAGTGGCAACTCTTCGAAAAATTGCACAATTAAAATTTTCTTCATCAATTATTTTGGGGACCATACCTTAGAGTTAACGTGGGTTCGCCAACTCATTTTTTTTTGATTAAAATGTTTTAAACAAGTAGCAACTCTTAAACCAAAATGGCAATTCAATATCACAATTTTTTAAATCACTTAGAGATATTATGGATCATATCTTAATATTATTTTTATCATTTTAATTCTGAAATTAAATGTTCAAACAGGTGGCAACCCTGTCCAAAAATGTTTTCAATTGTCAGTTTCTTTTCATTTTTTTTTAATATTAAACAATTGGCAAGTCTACAAAATTAAAAAAATTTTAAAAAGTTTTTCAAGTCTGTTGTTACAATTGGCAACAACGTTAAAAAATTTTTAAATATGTTATTACGCCGACTACATTTTAATATATCATTTACAATTTTAATTTTGAAAATTTTAACAGGTGGCAACCTTGTTTAGCAATAATTTCAACTGTAAGCTTCCTCAATTTCTTGAGTATGCAACTACTCATATTACAATTTTTTTTTTTTTCAATTTTATTGAGGAAATATTAAAATAGGTGGCAACCTGTTAACTTTTAGGTCTAAACTATTAGCTAATCTAGAAGAGATCCAAGTTGATTCATACTGTAACTATATACCACAAGCGGTCGCGTTTATTGTTGTTAAAAATCTGGCATCACTGTTCTACTGACCCTGCCTCGTATGCGATGTGTGCCTTCCATATCAAAACAAGCAACAAAACTGAACGTTTCCTATTGGGTT
Source organism: Bactrocera zonata (assembly GCA_037783105.1). Taxonomy (NCBI): domain Eukaryota; kingdom Metazoa; phylum Arthropoda; class Insecta; order Diptera; family Tephritidae; genus Bactrocera; species Bactrocera zonata. The sequence continues at coordinate 1,287,100 of JBAWJQ010005959.1, read as the reverse complement.
CACACACGTGTCACATTTCATAAGTACACGTTTTGATGAAGCTGGCAAATATTTAGAGAGTGTAAAATCACTGTGTGAAAACGATACAACGGTACAATGGGAAAATACTTGAAAGACATTGTAAGATTTAATTCTTGTGAATATATTACATATGCTTCAGTATAATTATAAAAGCATATTTACATAATTGGCACTGTGTCGGATTGTAGCCGCAAGATAATTGCTCGAAACATACATACATATAGTATGTTATAACTTTGCTTGTTTGTGTGTGTACGGAGAGTTATTTTATACAACAATTATACGCCTTTTTGTCAATAGAAGAAGTTTACCAAACTGGCAAATCTAACGAAGAAAGAAGTAAAAAAAAAGTTTGAGCGAAGACGGCAAATGTTGGGCATATTTATTTATATTATTAATATTGCAGTCAATTATTAAATATGGCTTTTACTCAAAATAATTGTATACGGCAATACAGCATATAATATTAAATGGAAATATACACTACACTCTCTAAGAAACAATTCATTATGATTGATGAAGGAGTTTCGATTGTTAAGCACTAAGAACCTACTCTCTATTTTCTAATTGTGTCTTATTATTTCTCTCTCATGGATTTTCATTAAAATAATGTCGTCTTAACTTACTTATTTGTATTGTTATTAAAAAATCTTGATTTTATGTGATATCGCTTCAGAGGAAAGGGAGCTAATGAAAATATATGCACAGAGTAGTTAACATTCGAGAAAAAACTACATTCAAGATTTCTGAACGCTCGCTCCAAATTGAGATTTGATTGGATAGAGCTTAGTACGACTTAATTTACTTCCACAGCAGCAATGATAACGAATTTTCATTGAGTAAATCAAGTTGAGTTTAATAAGCTACTTAAAACTTCGAGATATAGCGACTAGCCAAACTTTATAAAATGCCTCGAAACATTTAGACATAGCCCAGATTTGGTCCTTAGCGATGCTAGATGGCATGACGTTACGCAGTTCATGAGAAGTAGTCAGCTTTGATGATGCCTGCGTTCAACGAGAATTTCAAACAAACTATGTCGTCTCACTAATGATACACCCAACCGGGCCTCCACTGCCTTGCCAAAGCATTAAAAGTACACAAGAAATACTGCATTGTTCCCTAGTGCTTTGCTCTTGACATTTCCAGCAGTTAACTTGATTTGTCGCCACCAGAATGTGACTAATGAGTGTTCCATATAAAATTGTTCTCATTCAAGAACTGAAGCCATTGGAGCACTGCAAACGTGGTGAACAACTTGAAAATTATAACGATTTTTTATAAGAAAATCATCTTCTCCGAAGAGGCTCACTTTCATCCGAGTGGTGCAGTAAATAAACAAAACTGTCGATTCTGGTGCGAACAAAATCAACAAATTATTCATGAACAACCATTACATTCATCTAAATTGATAGTTCCTTGTGGTCTTTGATATGGTAAAATCATCGGTCCCTACTTCTTTCGAAATGAAGCTGGTAACACCATTACTGTCAAAGGAGAGCGGTATAGATTGTTGATAAAAAACTTTTTATGGCCGCAACTGGCAGAAGTGGATCTCGACAACATCTGGTTCCATACAGCACGTGCAACAATCGAATTATTGCGAGAAAAGTTTATAGATTCGATTTTTTCAAGAAATTGTGACCTTGAATGGCCTCCAAGAAGTTGTGATTTGACACAATTAGACTACTTCTTGTGTGGTCTTTTGAAGCCGTTAAAAATTTGCTCAAAACAAGTAATTTCGGTTAGCTTATTTCATATTGTTTATCCTAACAATTTTACTAATTAAAAAATTTGAAATAGGTGGCAACCCTGGTAGTTGATATTTAGAAAATTGATATTTAAACTACATAAATTTTATGGCAAATTGTGTATGATTTAATCTATATTTTCTGTTTTATGAAATTAAAATTCTGAAGTAGGTGGCAACTCTTTTCTAAAATTTGTTGCAGCTTTCGAAATTTTTTTTTAAATTAATTGTTTTTATTTTCGTTAACTCGATATCAATTTTATTGGACAAAAATCTGCAAATAGGTGGCAACACAGCTAGTTGATTTTATGCAAATCAATCCTAAAACTAAATTCTTTTGATGTTTCATTTTATAATATTTTGTTTATCTTCTAAATTTTATTGAATTAAATTTTAATGACATTTGGCAACTTTATTTTAAAGTATATTTGTGCTTTCAGAATATTTTCAGTTGAACTTTTATTTGCAATAACTCGTTAGCAGTTTTATTGAACTAAAATTCCTAAAAAGATGGCAACTGTGTTAGTTGGTATTTTGACAATCTACCTTTAAATTACATTACTTTGATGGTGCATTACCATATATTGTATTTTATACATCCTTGAAATTTTATTAAACTTAAATTTTATAATAGATGGCAACTCTTGTGTAAAATATATTTGACCGCCAGTTTTTAAAATCTTTTTATTAATTTTTTTCTGATTTGCAATAACACATTATGAATTTTATTTAACAAAAATTCTCAAATAGGTGGCAACACTGCTTGATGGTATCATGAAAATCAATGTTTAAAGTTATAATATTTTATTTTTGATGGACCATTTTATTACAATATACATATATTATTTCTTGTCTCAATTTAATTGTATTAAAATTTCCAAAGAGGTGGCAACTCTCATGCAAAATATATGTGACTGCCAGCATTCAAAATCTTTTTATTAATCTTTTTCTTATTTGCAATAACTCGTTATCGGTTTTATTGAACTAAAATTTTCAAATAGGTGGCAACTCTTGTGTAAAATATATTTGACTGCCCCCTTTCAAAATCTTTTCATTAATTTTTTTCCGATTTGCAAAAACTCGTTATAAGTTTTATTTAACTAAAATTCTCAAATATATGGCAACACTTCTTGATGGTATCATGAAAATCAATGTTTAAACTTATAATTTGTTTTGATGGACCATTTTATTTCAATATATATTATTTTTTCTCTCAATTTAATTGAATTATAATTTCCAAATAGGTGGCAACTCTATTTTAAAGTACATATCTGCTTTCAAAATATTTTTATTAATCTTTTTTTTATTTGCAATAACTCGTTATCGGTTTTATTGAACTAAAATTTTCAAATAGGTGGCAACTCTTGTGTTAAATATATTCAAAATCATTTCATTAATTTTTTTCTTATTTGCAATAACTCACTAACAATTTTATTAAACTAAAATGCTCAAACAGGTGGCAACCTTAACGCAATCAATAATAATATGCATTTTAAATCAGAATTTTTATACTCTTTCGACATTAAGCAAGAAGAAAATAAACTAACTCTAATTTGCAACAAGAAATATTCCGCAAAGCAGCGGTAAATTGAATAATAAGTGCACAAACCACAAGCAATTCAAGTCCACAAATAATGCCGGCTGTCATTTCGTTTATGCCTGCCATTGTAAAACAATTGCACTTTTGCGAATGTATTGTCAGCACACTACCGTTATTTGTTGTTTGCCATTGCCCTGCGCTGACATGCAGTTGTCATTGTTTCGTCTCGCCTTGTCTGCGGGCAACAAATTATCATCAACAATGTCGTCACCAGCTCCTCAATGTCATTATGCACATCCGTCCGTCCGTCCGTCTGTCCACTTGTCATTGTCAACGCAGACGCGTTGCGCGCTTTTAGGCTAACAAGCCAGTCAAATGGGCATGCACACGCACACACACATATGTAATACATACTTATATGCAAACACACAGCAACAGCTCGCTGTTTGAATGGCCGTTTTGTTTATAATTTAGTTGCAGACAAGTGGCAACTATACACACTCACACATACACACAGACGTACGCATGTGAGCGCATATGACGGCAAGAAACAATGCCTTGCCACATGCGCAAACAAAGCCAAGCAATTACAGACACATTTGATAATGTTTAGTGAAGTTCAAATGCTGCTATACACATATACACACACACAATTATATTTATGTGTGTGTGCGTGTGCGTTTCTCGAGTGAGCGTTGCTGATTTGCATAACTGCAGCCTTTGCCGTTACTAGCTCAACTCTTCAGAGAGCGTTGACTTGCTGCACGAATTGCCGGCAGCGCTTTGGGGACTTCAAAAGAACTCTAGTAGTTGCTGCTTTTGTTGTTGTTGTTGCAACAATGAATCGTATACATTATAACCATGACAATGACAACGCCGAGCAGCAGAATTTAATTTAATGTGAATACAATTAATTGAGAACCCTCAGCGCAGCTCTGAGTGGACTTGGCAAAGCACACAAGTTTTCACTATTTCAATTTTAGTCGGTCCACATGGAATACATTGGGCTACATTTATTGTTTCATTTCGACTTGAATGCCTCTCTAGTTGCCCTGTGGCACTGTGTGTGTATGTGCGATGTGGCAAAGTGATGTGGACAGTTGCTAACTTTCAGAGCTTTGAGTGAATTCGCTGCGGAGTAACGAAGTGACACTTAATTTGCTCGTTGGTCATGGACTTCTTGCACTTTTGCTGGAGATTGTTGAAAGCTTTGCAGTAATCAAGTTTAGGTATATGAATTTTTCAATAAACAAGCATCGTGATTTATTCTCACTTTGCTTAAGAAAAAAGCAACTTTAACAATAAATTTTAACACAACAGTGATGATAATGTGAAAGAATTCATTCACAATTAGAGACTTTATGGATTAGAGCTTGAGGGATTTCAAGCGTCAAACGTTCAACCTGAGAGGCGAAGTATATGCAGACAAACTCAGCTCATTACCCTAATTATCTTTATATGTACATATATGTATGTATAAAAATTACGTGTCATGTCGTTTGTCAGCGATGGACTCCTAAACTACTAAACCAATTTTAGTAAAATTTAGCACACTGTCTCCAGTTTGAAGCAACTTAGAAGATAGGATATTAAAAACAATTAATTAATAAGAAATACAGTGAAAGCTGTATTAAATGAACGTGCTATTAAGCGGACAACTGCAATAACTGGACAAAAGCCTAGTTCGCCAGTGTCTTTTTAGGGGACATTTCATCGTATATATTTCTAAACATGAGCATGTATTCTCAATCCCCCAAAAAAATATAATAAAGTTGAACTTCCGTAACTCAAACTTCTATAACTCGAAGTTCTCCATAACTCGAACTCTTGAATTAGTAATAGAAGTCGAATTGCATACAAATTTCCTGCCATAACTCTAAGTTTTTTTGTGGATTATGGTAGTTAGGAAAGTTCTACTGTAGTTATAATATTCAGCAAAATGCCAAACCTTAAGAGCCATTTTCTCAATGTCTGGTTAGCAGCCATTTATCAGTTAAGTTCTGGTAAACTTAACCAAGGTTCCTTCTTTCGGTAAAGAACCTTTTTTTAACTAGAACTGGCAGATGTTGTTAACCTTACTAAGGAAACAGCCTTATATTCGAATTTTTTCCATTGACATTGATTTGTATAAACATATTCAAAATAAAACCCTAAGTACAATCCCCTTGTTTCTTATACAGTCAAAACATTTTCGCCTTTATTTGTAAATGAAAATAATTGTTTAAAATGTATGCCACAGCAACGCGTGGCCGGATTCACTAGTTTATATATACATATGTATATACTCTACAGCAGGGATTCTCACTTCTTCATTGGTGTTGTGCTGTTGTGACTACAGGGTTCAATATTTTGGTCACCTCCTCTTACCCTCTTCTTAGCCTCTTCTTCTGCAGTTTCCTTCGGGATGTTGCAAACTTTTTTGTAAACTTAATAACATATAACCTGTTCAGGCTGTTCAAGGTAGCAAACAAAGTGTTTCTAAAATGGATTAATTGAATTAGTTTTAATTGGATGAAAGAATTTTTCAGTCAAAATGGTAAGGTTATTTAAATGTAAACGCAGCTCACTGAACGCTACTATAATAAAAGCATTTAGAATATTATTAAAATTTTAAATTTGTGATATCTAAAGGATTTAAAAAAATATTATAAGGTTGCCACCCATTTAAAAATTAAAAACAAAACAAGAAAAAACGTTAACTTCGGTTGCACCGAAGCTAAATACCCTTCACTGGTGCATTTCTGTTAGTAACTATTTGTTCAGTTTGTATGGAAGCTATATGCTATAGTCAACTGATCTGAACAATTTCTTCGGAGATTACATTGTTGCCTTAGAAAATAATATATACCAAATTTCGTGAATATATCTTGTCAAATGTGAAAGTTTTCCATATAAAAACTTGATTCCGATCGTTCAGTTTGTATGGCAGCTATATGCTATAGTGGTCCGATATCGGCCGTTCCGACAAATGTGCAGCTTCTTGAAGAGAAAATGACGTTTGAAAAATTTCAAAGCGATGTCTTAAAAACTGAGAGACTAGTTCGTATATATACAGACAGACGGACGGACAGTCAGACAGACGGACATGGCTAAATCGACTCAGCTCAACATACTGTTCATTTGTATATATACTTTATAGGGTCTCCGACGATCCCTTCTGGGTGTTACAAACTTCGTGACAAACTTAATATACCCTGTTCAGGGTATAAAAAACGTTATATAATAAAAGCCCACAGCAATATGACGGTCAAAATGATAAGGATTGAATATGCCTTAGAAGGGAACCTGCTTTAAAGGCTTCGAAAAATCGATTTTTAAAAAAATTTTTTTTGGGAGGGAAAGAAACAATTGATTCATGCAAAATTTCTATGGTTTTTAGATATACTATATATTTAACTATCTTTCATAAATTTTTGGGATGTGAAATTTTTGATATTCTGCCTTTCGGAAGCAATTGCCCGATGCATCTCGCATGTGCATTTGTCGGACGGCGAGCAGGATGCAGGTCGCAATTTCTATCGGAAACAAAAAATTCAAAGAGATTCATATTTTTTAATAATTCATCTTCTAGTTAAACAAAGTTTAAAGTTCCAAAAACAAGTATAAAATTTTACAAATTTTTTAAAAATTGAAAAAAGGGGTTTTCGACCAAAAATTTTTATTTTATGTTGTTTAAAAATATGTTCAAACTTGAATTTTCTTAGTTTTTTTAGTTTTAAAAGAAGATAATTTAATGCCAAAGATAATAAACTATGCCCTAATTCTATACGACTTTTAGGTTTTTTCTATCCAGCCCGCCAATTAAGAGAAAACGTAAAAATAAAAAACTTAGAAATCGCGCTTCAAAGTTTTCCCTTTCTGCCGAAGCGCTCATATATCTACTAGAAGCTCGATCATTATTTCCCTTCTAGCTTCGACAATATTTCGAATTCCCATCTATAACTTTGGGGATATATTCTTAAATAATTTTTAAAGAGTTTTAAGTAAAAAAAAAGTTAGATTTTTTGAAGCTTCTATAGCAGGCATCCCCCTTAATTTAAATAAACAATGTGTAGAAAGAATTCCATCTCACTAAAATTATTTTTAACATAAATAGCAGTTTGAGAACGGTTCCCACTGTTTAAAATTTTTTTTATTTAATGTATTTTCAATACATTACGAGAGGAGTATCAAAGTTAGAGGCCTAGAACAATTCACACTTCAAACTAATATTTGAAAAATATTGCCACTATTTCAAAATAAATTTAATATAACATTAAGGACTTAAAAATTGAAGATGATTAATTTTTATGAAAAGTTGCCACTACACAAAATTTTTTAATTCAAATAACCTTGTCAAGGTGGTTTCGAATGGTGCAAATTATTCAAAGAAGGTCGAGAACGCGTTGACGACGAACCACGTCCAGAGCGGCCGTTCGAAAAACGAGGTAATGTTGACAGTTTTCTTCGATCATTGAGGTGTGGTGTACTACGAATTTCATCCGACCAGGAAGGAATACTATTTGAGTGTGATGCACTGTTTCCACAAGGCCATTCACAAAAACAGACCGGAGTTGTGGACCGACAAGTCTTAGGTTTTACACCACAATAATGCACCGCCGCATACTGAATTGATCTTTCGTCAGTTTTCGCTATATTTTCAACCAATGTCGTGCCGCAATCTCGGTATTTCCGTATTCGTCTAACTTAGCTCCGTGTGACTTCTGGATATTCATAAAATTCAAAGGATCACTCCGGAGAAAAAGTTTTGAGTCAGCTTTAAACGTGAATCGCTACGCGCAATGAAAGTTATTCCGAAAATTGACCTTAACAACAGTTACGAGGATTGAAAGATTCGTTGACACAAGTGTATTGGGGCATAGGAGGATTACTTTGAGGGGGACGACATAATTATTGCAGAATATACTAGGAATTTTAAAATTATGAACAAAGTCTTACGATTTTGTGCTCATAGTAGTACGTATATAAGGTATGAAAGCGACCACAGGAGCGCCAATTATATCCATATTGAGCCCTTGACACATTTTGGTGTGGAAAATAAAAGGGCTATATACAGGGTAGGCCATTTAAAGTTGACCCATCTGGCAACGCTGTAACTTTTAACAGCGCTGACAAATCGGCTAATGTCATACCGCGTTAGAAGCGTCATTCGAAGACAATTTATACCATGGAACAGTACACTCCAAAAGAACGCGCTGAAATTGTTCAGCTTTATATTCAAAATAACTTTTCAATTGTGTTAACTCAACGTGCGTTTCGCAAAAAAAATAAAGTGAAAAGTGCTCCAGTTAAGAACACAATTAAGTCTTCATACGCAAAATTTGTGAACACCGGTAATCTCAGTAATGCCATTCATGCATCCAGACAACGCACAAGACGTTCTGATGAAAATATCGAAGCTGTACGAGCCAGTATTGAGGAGACTCCATCGACATCGAGTTATCGCCGCTCTCAGGAATTAGACATCTCTCGCACCACTCTCCGACGCATAATTCATAAAGATTTGAAGATGTTTCCATATAAAATTCAAATGGCACAAAAACTAAACCCAGCTGATTATCCGCGACGCCTTAATTTTGGCAACAAAACAAATGGGTCAACTTTAAATGGCCTACCCTGTATATATATTTATTATTATTATGGATTTATTCCAAATATTGTCGGATATTTACGAAAACCAAGAAAATAGGAAAATTGAGTCTTGAAGAAACTACTGACTGGTGTAAACAATTGTTTTATGATGGTTACACTACTCAACTAATTTGAAGGAAAAATTTGCAACTAATGTGCTTAGTGGTCTGTGAAGTATATTAGGTACCCTGATTACGAATTTCAGTTCCAAAATCTTCAATCAATTACAGCTGGTTTTGTCATTGTAGTAAACGGTGGTGGTTTGAGCACTACAACACAAAAAATCTTAGCAACCCAAGAATAGCAAGAAACAGCGTCTAGAGTTAAAGTCATTTTTATCATTATAAGAATAAGGCGCTGATGAGGCTTTAAAGGAAATAGGAAAGCGGGTGTGGTTATGTTCAAACTGCCCACTTTCAAATGATGTTGGTGGGCGTGATGAGAATGACATCAAAAATTATTCGAATATTAAACATAAAAATTAACAATAAATAAGAGTGTTGCCCAATTATTGAATTAACCCAAATATATGTCAGATGCAACCTATAATTCATAAACTATAATGCTATAATACAAAATTACTTTGTTTGTTGCTATTTCTTGGAAAGTTAGACAGACAATTAGACTCAAAATAAAATAGCTTAGACTGACAACGTTTCAATAGTATTCCGATTCAACCCGTAATTTCGAAGTGTTGAAGAACCTTCGTGTATTAAATATAAATCTGTCTATTGAATCCATCTATTGAACTGATCCACATGTAAGCACGGCATATCACACTTACGTCGCGTTTAAATTCAAATGTCCTAATTTTTTGGTACAGTATATATACAAATGATCAACAAGAAAGACAGAGTCTGTTTATGCATGTTCGTCTGACCATCTGTCTGTATATACGCGAACTAGTTCCTCAGTTTTAGAGACATTGACCTGAAATCTTGCATCCGTCCTTTTCTCACCAAGAAGCTATTCATTTGTCGGAACGGCCGATATCGGATCACTATAGCATATAGCTGTCATACAAACTGAAGGATTGAAATAAAATGCTTGTATAGAAAACTTTCTCATTTGACGAGATAACTTCACGAAATTTGACATGGCAGGTTGACAAAAGCAACGGTTCAATATTCGAAAAAATAGTTCAAATCGATTCACTATAGCATATAGCTGCCATACAAACTGAAAGATCAAAATCATGCCCGGGTATGGAAAACTTCTTTATTTGTCGTGATATCTTCACCAAAGTTGGCAGGCATTAATATTCAAGCCAAGATTACAATCTGCCGAAATTTTTTGTATATCTGACTATTACAACATATAGCTGTCATACAAACTGAAGGCTCAAATTCATGTCTTTGTGGGAAAAACTTTTTTATTTGTCGAGCTATCCTCTCCAAATTTGGTACAGATTATTATGCCAGTCAAGGCTGCAATATTTGAAGAAATCGTTCCGATCGATTCACTATAGCATAAAGCTGTCATACAAATTGAACGCTGAAAATCCAATTCTTTTGTGGCATTGTTTGAATTTCTAAATTATATTATTGCTTCGGTGCAGCCGAAGTTGACGTTTTTTCTTTTTGTTGTTTTTTGTTCTTTTTTTTTTTTGTTTTCGTTTTTTTTATTTTGTTTTGTTTTTCTTTTTTGGTCTTGGTTAAGCAATGCCGAAATATGATGTTAAAAAAACAGAAAAATTTTAAGTGCTTTAACGAAAAGTAAGCTGAAAGAAATACATACAATATGATACAACTTGATATACCGCTGCCTGTTATTGAAAGTGAAAACATTTAATGACTGTAAAATAAAACCAATTATTTTTCACTTTTTTGACATAAATTATATTTTAATTCGAAATTAATGAATAAAACCATTAAGCAATTAGTGAGGCACGAAAAAAATATACTTATATAAATATTTGGGGGCACTGTAGCTTTTTTGGGCATATGCTGCATACATATTTACTTTTTAGTTATATACAGGTACATAGTATACTGGTATACTGTGCAATTGATATACTTATATATACTAAAAAACGAACAAAATTGAGTTATAGTGGTTTTGTAGCTACATTCATTTATTTTATATATTTTTTTTGAGGTTTGGTTTCGATTTCACCACAAGTTCTGGAAAATCGCCCAGAGGCCATTAATATTGTTGTTGGAAAATACAAAGAAAGTAATATATTTCCGCTCAATTCAATAGTGATTTGTGTGATTTCTATCATCGAATACCACAAATGAGTGATGCACGCTTACACTCGTATACATATATATAGTATATACAGCCATGTAAACCACTTTGCAGTGCGCCCTGTTAATAACACGATATTTGCTATTTTAAGCAAAATGAAATTGAAATTGAAAGGCATTGAAAATATTTGCATTGCGTTGGTGTTAAAAATACGCCACTACGCTTCAAGTGAATTGTATAAATATTTTTATTAATTTGCTTAATGTACTTAAAAATATTGAAATAATTAAAAGCCGTGTGTGGCAATGCATGCAATATGCGCAACACCTCCGAAGGCGATACTTGCAATTTAATTTATTTACATTTTTTTCAAGCAAGCAGCTCGATGCGCTTATTACAAACACACCAGCACACACACATATCATATAAACCATATGTACTATGTATTTGCAAGCAAAAGTCCCTTGGCAAATATTACGTATACGCCATGTATGCCGAATTGACTGCAATTAAAATATTAAATGTTAACATAACTTCAGCACTAATTAGTAGACAGTTTTTGACGTGCCACCCACCATCAACCCCCGCCCGCCAGCTGCTGTCACTCAATCAATGCAAGCACACACACACACATCCATATACACATATCAGTAATTTATATTTTTATGTTCACATCATATGTTAGTGCACTCAAAGTGCTCCCGGCGGCAATCAGTTGTGCTGCTCCTCCCTTTGCGCTTATTAACCACTTGCTCATTATCATACGTTTCATTACTTTATAATTAAAACATTTTAAAATGATTGCATTTTTTCCAGTTCGCCAAGCACAACTCGTCATAAGTATTCATTACATACAACTATTTCATTAAGCAAAAACAACAACTACCACAACAAAAAAGGCACTTTGTAATTGTAAATATTGCATAAATGAGTTGTTATGTGTACGAGTTCATGCATTAATCACGGATATGTTATAATTTATACTCGCAGATTGGCTATGTGTGTCACACTAATTATCTGCGCCATCGCAAGGACAGTGGAAATTATGCATCTAGTGACTCCGTTTCGCATTCATCTCGGTCGAAATGGGGTTTGCGTGAAAGTAAAAACCAGCATCAATGAATTGTCGTTGTCCAATTAGATTTGAGTCATTAATTATAAATAAATTAAAGTCGAAAATATTCTTTTTTTGCAAGATTTCGGTAAAGTGTATCAGAACTTATGCTTCATTCAAATCTTTAATGGCTTGGGATATATTTTTAGACAGATTAATAAAAAAACAATTTAAATGCGAGAAGTAAATCACAAGTAATACAGTTTTCATGGGTATGGTTGCAAGACTTTAAAACTAATGCAAAAACTAAATATCTGAATTGTCTAAAAGTAAAGACAGCTTTTTTTCAATGATTTGTTTTTTTTGAATATATGGCATACGCACTGGTCTAAATGTGCCTTTTTACTCTGGCAACACGTTGGATAAGAGTATGTTAGTTTAGTTCATCTAGCAGTCTTTTATAAGACCTTAAATTATGTTAAAACCAACCGCACATTCGTAGCTCCGCCTACGCACCTCTGAGTGGTCTTGAAAGAACTTAAGTCACGTCTTCCTCGAAATTCCAAAGAAGTTTATATTGTCAATGAAAGGAGTTTTAATGTTGCCGCTTACATGAAGCAAAAAAAAAAAAAATGCGTAAAGTGCTTGCACTCTTAGCTAGTTATGATCTGACTGAGGATAAAGTATCTGGAGTAAATGATTTTTAAAATGCTGCGCACGGTTCGCTCTATTAGTTACAAATATCAGAAGATATATGAGAAAAACTTAAAAAATAAAACGTACTGAAAAAGTTCTATGAGCCATTTCTCATACAATAATCTTAGCTTAAATTGTAATAACCAAAACACGTAAGGCTCAAGTATTTATACGAAAACTTACCTTTAAGTGTGTCATCTGTCATATAAAATCTATATCTCAACCAGTATTTTACAGATTTGAAAAAATACTAAAGACAAGAAAAAAGTTAACTTCGGCTGCACCGAAGGTAATATACCCTTCACAGGTGCATTTCTTTTAGTAACTATGTGCTCAGCTATATGCTATAGTTAGCCGATCTGAGTAATTTCTTCGGAGATTACATTATTGCCTTAGAAAATAATCTATACCAAATTACGTGAAGATACCATGTCAAATGTGAAAGTTTTCCATTCGAGGACTTGATTCCGTTCGTTCAGTTTGTATGGCAGCTATATGCTATAGTGGTCCGGCTTCGGCAGTTCCGACAAATGAGCAGCTTCTTGAAGAAAAAATGACGTTTGCAAAATTTCAAAACGATGTCTTAAAAACTGAGAGACTAGTTCGTATATATACAGACAGACGGACGGACAGTCAGACAGACGGACATGGCTAAATCGACTCAGCTCAACATACTGTTCATTTGTATATATACTTTATAGGGTATCCGACGCTTCCTTCTGGGTGTTACAAACTTCGTGACAAACTTATTATACCCTATTCAGGGTATAACTATGCAATCTCATTATGTCTTCTTGAATACTGCAAAGAATCAGACTTCTTCTTTAGTGACACAGACAACGCTGATGATGAGTGCTCTCAGTGAATTCTTGAATTAGGTATGTGCGAGCCGAGGGAAGTATTGAAACGATTCAAACTACGCACAGATATAACGGGTTTTTCAATAAGGAATTTCTTCTTCTTCTTTACTGGCGTAGACACCGCTTACGCGATTATAGCCGAGTCAACAACAGCGCGCCAGTCGTTTCTTCTCTTCGCTACGTGGCACAGTGGCATTTCGGCGGAAAAAATAGGATTTTTCCACTTTCAATTTCAAAACTTTAATGATTTTGTTTTGTAAAGAAATATTTGAATAAGAAAAATCCAACAAGGTTTTTTATAAAAAGTGAAATTTTATAGTTAAAAAAACTAACAGAAGTCGACGGAAAGTTATTCAATAAAATCAGATTAAAATTATTGTAATAAAGATTTTTTTTTTGTGTGTAAGTTTATTGGTATGGCTTTTCTTTTATTTTTTAGTGAAAATATAGCACCTACTTTTTTATAAAAAAAAAATTTATTGAAATTGGCAAAGTAAGCTAATTTTTATAATTTTTCAAAAATTATACTAAAAAATATCAACTTTTCATTTTTTGATGGAAAAAAACTTTATGTGCTTTGCCTTGCTTAGCTCTCTTACTATAAAAAAATGAAAGCTCCGAGTCTGTACTTTCAATTAAAAAAAAAACAACCGCCAATTACCGTCCTTTTTAGTAACATCGATTTTAATTTCAACAAATACTGATGTCTTCAACAGACTTCTTATAACTTCGAATCCTTACATAAGTAGCTTAAGACGTCATTCGAACAAAATTTCCTTAGAACTAGATCCCATTGTTAAAGATATGGTGCTTGCATAATATTACAAATAAAAACTAACACAATTTTTCGCCTGTTACATATTCAATTAAAACATTGTATATTATATTGGATTTTTATCAAGGTAAAGGTATAAATAACGTCACTTTGAGTTTAAGTTTAATTTTTTTTCATCAGGAGAACTCAATTAAGAAGTGTCCCGAATTTCAAGTCCCTAGGTCCAGAAATAAAAATTTTGGCAATTGCAGTTATATGAGAGGTGGGTGTGACAGTGGGCGGTTTTCCAAGATTTTTTCAAAATTTCTTAATTTAGTCCAGAGAAGTGTTTCTGCAAAGTTTCATTGTTGTACGACAACTCCTTCTATTTTTTACAAGAAATATATGGAGCGGTGCCGCTGTGCGTGGCGCCAGTTACATATGACTCAAGCAGCTCACGACTTCCGGTCTTTGACCAAGTATCCTCTGGGTAGCCTAAGAAGATCCGTTTGAAGATGACCTAAAGTAAAAAGCGAAACATCCCTTGCATAGGGTTGTGCGCTGGGTTTGGGACCCGCCACGTAAAAAAACACCCCCAATGAAAGGAAACAACAAATGGAATTTCACGGTCGATATTTATACGAAGTTCATCAAAGGTCACTGGCTTGTTGACAAAGGCCATAAACTTGAAGTAGTCTCACAGGAAATCGCACGACCGAGGCGACCAATGGATTGAGGCATTTCGTAAGATAACACGTTCACCAAACTTGGTCTATCCCTATTATTTTTAGGTCATACGTACAACCGTTAGATGAAAAAAACTATTATACTCAAAAATAAAATAATATCATATAAATATTATCATCAAAAGACTTTTCGCATCTCTAAATATAGATAATTCTTGTCTCATACGTATAAGTAACTGTCGACAATTTACTAATTGACTAAATTAACTAGTTCAAAACTTCAGCGAAATTAGTTTATAATAACCCTTTTTTTAAAACTTTTTTTTAACTAGCTTCCTTTTTCATGTACCAGAAATCCAGACTTAAATAAGTTACATCCTTAACAGATATTTAAACCACTTAGTCATGCCAACAACCAAATTTTTCTACTCATTCAAGTGTTGAACCCTACAATATTCCGCCCAATATTAGAATATTTTAATAGTCTGATAATATTAAACTTGACCACGGCAAATATTATAAGAATTAAAAAAATTCTTGGAATATTTGTTGTCAATTTCTCTGGCACTCTTGATTCTAAAAGCTCAAATTCATGCAAAGCAGCGCAAATTCTGTAAATTAATGGACCTGCAAATAACCGTAATAACACCTATTTATATATTGTGTGCATATAAGTACGAGTATGTAGTTATCGCCTTGTTTCGCACTTGGCACACATAATCACACACATTTAGGTAAGGATGGAGAACAGTGTTGCCACGAGGCATCGAACGGTCAGTTTACGGTTTACAAAGACGGTGTCGAGCAGGCCCAAGAGCCACATTCATATATGAACCATATATAATTACACACGTACATATGTGTGAGCATCTAATGGCAGCACTCTAATGAGCTGCGATTGCAACAATAGACTCCTGTGCCTACGACGGCCTAACGATGGTGCCAGATAACGAACGATAATGAGTGCAAATATGTAGCGTGTGTGCCGCACACATACACATACATCATATACATATATGTGTGCGCAAATAACGGTGCATATGAGTTACATCTGCACATGCATTTCCCTTCGGGCATCTTTGAGGTGCATACATCGCGTTGCAGCTGCAACCACAGGCAGTAATTTGCCAAATTAACATTAATCAAGTGGATAATAAACAAAACATGAATGCGTTGGTCGCTGTGTGGCGAAGTGCAGTTGTATTTGTGTGACGATTTATATAATTTATGAGCAGCGACGCTGCGCTATATTGAAATCATATGAATGTGGATATGCTTGAATCAATCATTCAAGGTTTATGGTTATGGTTTTTTGAGTTTATGAAAAAGACTTAAAACATAACTGCGATTCATAATTATTTAACGGAATTTGATAATAGTTAGAGTCTCGACTCGAAGGTGTAAAAAATAGCTTTATACATACTTTCATCAGTATAAATATCAGAATAAAAAAATATTTGATTTAGAGCAACCCTGAAGATTATATATTGCTATTTTTTAAACTTTCGAAGCTTTTATGTATCTTGAGCTTCATTATGCATATTTTGTTAAATAAAATCTAGCATTAAAATTCATTCAAAATTCTAAATTATCTAGATACCAACTACTTCGTATTTTCTGACCTCATCTTGTTTTAGTATAAATATTTCTGAAGGAACGTGCACTAATACAAGTAAAGAAGGGCTAAGTTTGACTGTAACCGAATATTTCGCACTCTCAGAATTTTCAAAATTCAAAGCCTAAAAAATTCTTTAAGATGGTGGTAAATTTCCACATACGAGTAAAAGAAGGTTGCGTAAGAATTCAATATTCATTATTCGACAATAACCTGAAAGGTTTGCAAGCATATTTGGTATGTTATTAACTTCTTTTATTGGTCGCAGGCTCACTTAGTCTTCTTACTATGCTTTTACGTGTTCGAAATATTTAAATATTTAAAGAGTACTCCCTTTTAAGGGAATCATCACGTGTGACGGCTATTTTTAGGTTTATCGAAACATTTTGTGGTAAAATTGAAAAACACAGAACATCCAAATTTTTTTTTTGTATACTTAATAGCCTTTATCTGTAATTTTGAATTATTCTATGTAACAAGATTTGGATAATTATGAGATTTAGCGCTCTTTAAATGGCAATCATCAAAAGTTAGACAAACTGCGCCCATGATTCTAGCAGACCGGCTAACTTAGGTAAAATCAAAAAACAAATGGTATATGAACCTGTAAGTAATTGGCTGTTGCCGGAACATGTATCTTTTACAAATATTGAAAATAAAATTGTTTGAATATTTTAAAATTTAATTTTAATTATTTAAATCCAAAATTTCATTCTTTATTGCGATTACTGTGTTATGAAAAATTGTACAAACTTTTTAAAAAATTCTAGCATCGCCAGTTTAAAAGTTAAATGCCTTTTTATCTCACTCTTGTAATTCTCCAACTACATAATTTTCGAAAAATTATTATACCAGCACATTCAATGAAGCTCTAGTTTGGTTTTACGCAAACAATATCGATTTTTGTAAACCGTC
Organism: Bactrocera zonata; assembly: GCA_037783105.1. Taxonomy (NCBI): domain Eukaryota; kingdom Metazoa; phylum Arthropoda; class Insecta; order Diptera; family Tephritidae; genus Bactrocera; species Bactrocera zonata. Next base: position 1,269,388 of record JBAWJQ010005959.1, on the reverse strand, counting down.
ACGCGGCAAGACTCCATTAAAGCTGAAGTACTGGCTATATGAGGAAAAAGTGAACCAAATATAATAATTGGAAATCATTAAATTGGGCATATTAAGTTCAGGTCAAGCTCAATTTGATTTAAGATCAAAACTAAAAATCACTATTTTTAAATTTACTTAATTTTAAGAAATTTCAGGCACACTTTTGCGGAATAAAAATGTAGTACAATCAGCAATGTGCGTATACTTAATTTTGCTTGGACCTCTTATATATATAGACCGATATATGCGTTAAGGCAGTCGCAAAAATTGAACCGACTTCATTCATTTTCATTATCACAATATATTATTTTTAGAAAAAGAAGCACTCTGACTTTCATTAAGATTTTTCATAGATTGACCGATACTCCTGCCTAAGTATATGTATATGTACTGAGATCCATATTTTCGTTATTTGGAGACTTGAAGATTTATGGACTGATCTCGATAACGTTATTCTCTCAATTTAAACACTTTTAAGATATATGTATGCAGGAAATAACCCGATTTCGCACATTTTCACACTGTTACATAAGGACACAAATACAATGCCATTGTTGAATTTGGTTATATAACTCCTTAGTTATGGATTTTCACACAAAAGGTTGAAAAAATAAAGGAGCGTGGTAGGTTAGTACAATTGTGCTTAATTATGATGCCAAAAATTAGCGCGATCTGTCAACCAGTGTGCTTGCATCAGCTGTTTATGTCAGTCGACCTCCGTAGTGTTTGTCAAATTTTATAAAAATTTTTAACATTGAGCAAGCACCGTATTAACATGATATAGTCCCCTGTGACTTTTCCTTATTCTCCACTCCATTGAACACGTCAAAACAAATTCGACGCGAGATAGGAAGGCCATCCCGGAAAGTGCCTATAAAAAATGTTTTAACGATTGGCAGAAGCGTTGGCACATTTCCATCACTTTAAATGGATGTTACTTTGAAGGTGATAAAATAAATTTGAATGATGATTGAAAAATTTTAATTTTATTTGTAAATTCCCGATACCTTCTTGACAGGGTGTATATGTCTATAAGATGCAAGAGAAGTCAATTATTGTTTTAATCAAAATTCTGCAGTAGGATTTGCATCGAGCTATTCAAACACGGCGGCGAAGAACTGATAAGGGGCATGCAAAATATGGTCGGATGAAAGCATGCCCAACGATTGGAAATTAAGTGTGCTATGCCCAATCCATAAAAAAGGAGACCCCACAATCTGCGCCAACTACCGTGGGATAAGCCTCCTCAACGTCGCGTACAAGGTTCTATCGAGCGTATTGTGTAAAAGATTAAAGCCCACCGTCAACAGACTGATTGGACCTTATCAGTGTGGCTTTAGACCTGGTAAATCAACAACCGACCAGATATTCACCATACGCCAAATCTTGGAAAAGACCCGTGAAAGAAGAATCGACACACACCACCTCTTCGTCGATTTCAAAGCTGCTTTCGACAGCACGAAAAGGAGCTGCCTTTATGCCGCGATGTCTGAATTTGGTATCCCCGCAAAACTAATACGGCTGTGTAAACTGACGTTGAGCAGCACGAAAAGCTCCGTCAGGATCGGGAAGGACCTCTCCGAGCCGTTCGATACCAAACAAGGTTTCAGACAAGGCGACTCTCAATCGTGCGACTTGTTTAATCTGCTGCTGGAGAAAATTATTCGAGCTGCAGAACTTAATCGAGCAGGTACAATCTTTTACAAGAGTGTACAGCTGCTGGCGTATGCCGATGATATTGATATCATGGCCTCAACACCCGAGCCGTTAGTTCTGCTTTCTCCAGACTGAACAAGGAAGCAACGCAAATGGGTCTGGCAGTGAACGAGGGCAAGACGAAATATCTCCTGTCATCAAACAAACAGTCGTCGCACTCGCGACTTGGCTCTCACGTCACTGTTGACAGTCATCATTTTGAAGTTGTAGATAATTTCGTCTATTTAGGAACCAGCGTAAACACCACCAACAATGTCAGCCTGGAAATCCAACGCAGGATTACTCTTGCCAACAGGTGCTACTTCGGACTGAGTAGGCAATTGAAAAGTAAAGTCCTCTCTCGACGAACAAAAACCAAACTCTATAAGTCGCTCATAATTCCCGTCCTGCTATATGGTGAAGAGGCTTGGACCATGACAACAACCGATGATTCGACTTTGCGAGTTTTCGAGAGAAAAGTTCTGCGAAAGATTTATGGTCCCTTGCGCGTTGGCCACGGCGAATATCGCATTCGATGGAACGATGAGCTGTACGAGATATACGACGACATTGACATAGTTCAGCGAATTAAAAGACAGCGGCTACGCTGGCTAGGTCATGTTGTCCGGATGGATGAAAACACTCCAGCTCTGAAAGTATTCGACGCAGTACCCGCCGCGGGAAGCAGAGGAAGAGGAAGACCTCCACTCCGTTGGAAGGACCAAGTGGAGAAGGACCTGGCTTCGCTTGGAATATCCAATTGGCGCCAAGTAGCGAAGAGAAGAAACGACTGGCGCGCTGTTGTTGACTCGGCTATAATCGCGTAAGCGGTGCCTACGCCAGTAAAGAAGAAGAAGTATATGCGACCAAGTCACACAGTTTCTGAAATATCGAAAGGAATTTTAAGCACGTTCCTTTTTTACCAAGAAGCAGCTCACTTGTGGGAAGCGCCGATATTGGACCACTATGTCATCTAGCTGTCATACAATCTTTACGATCGGAATTACGTTTTTTTCATTCGACAAGATAACTTCTTGAAACACGGCATGGGTTATTGTCTAAACTAATGGTCCATTCTTGGAAGAAATTTTTGAGATCGGAACACTATATCGTACAGAAAACTTTTTTATTTGCCAAAATATCTTCACGAAATTTATCATTAGGTATTTTCTACGGAAACTCTGAAATATCTGAAGAAAATATCCTAGATCAGCTTACTATACTACATAGCTGCCAACCAAATTGGAATCAGGTCCTTGTATGGAAATTATTTTATTTATGCATGGTATTATTACTTTTGTCGCTCATCAGAACCAGTTAGGGAACTATTGTTTGGAGTTACCACCTTAATAATGAACCTCATGCTTTCAGAAGTCTTTCAAGTGAATTTTTTGAATAAATTTATTACTCCCGAAATATATATTCAATAGTGTATAAAAGCAATTTATTGCTTGTGTACTTTGTGCGACGTTTAGGTGTATTTACCTTTCCGCTTCCATCGATTTGCATAAATTGTAATTAATTTGCGAAATGTAAACAGCGCAAGTAATCAGCTTAAGTACTGACAAATGCCTGTGTAAATAGAAATTGCGCGAAAAAAGCAAGCGCCACGCAGGTGAAGAACAGAATAAATAAAATAAATAACGGCAAATCTATACAAAAACACAAAGGCATATACAAAACTAACTTAGAGGAGAGGACAATCGCACACAGAGTTCACTTAAAAAATAAAAAAAATTAAATAATTTAGTTTTTTTTTTGTTCTTTCTTTCATTTTCTTGTTGCATGCATTTAATGCTCTCAAATACCAACTCCTGGCGCTGCTGCCTTTTAATGAAGATGCACTAGTTTACACCATTTTAACAGCATTTCAAGCACCACTACCAGCAGCAAAAACAAGAAGCTGAAGCGCAAGGCGGAGTAGCAATAAGTAGCGCAACGAAAATAATTCAACAGCAGCCACACTGGCACACATATACCTGTAAATCTTCAGTCTTCGAAAAGCTACCAACTTCTACAAACGCAGCGTTGCTGTTACCCGCCGCCAACTTTTACAATTTCATGAAATTTGCATTCCACCTCTTTTGAGTAATCACTAACACTAAAAAACAAGCGCTTGCGCCGACAAAGCGCTATCATTAAAAATGTGAGTGCTGATACCGGCATTACATTGTCTCGGCTCCCGAAATTCACGTGTCGGACCCGCAAACTTATGCAGTTCGTGACTATGCATTTCGTGAGATATTCATTTACATTTTATTTCTACTTTTTTCTACGCTTTTTGCACGCATTTCTTTCCACCAACTTTCCGTAGCAAAATAGAAATATTTAAATCTTGCTTATTTTCGCCGCTCTTTTACGCCCTCCTTCGCAGTGTACCTTTTAATCAGTTTTGTTTTTTCGCCCATTTATTTCTCCCATTCACCTCATTTTACTTAGCGCACCACCACAAACAAGTGGTTTCTCCCTGCTCCCCCCAGCAAATGCTAGAAATTCACGCTGCGCCTGAAACTATGCTACGCTTCGCTCGAAACTGCTGCTGCAGCGTGCATTAAATGTTTTTGATTCGCTACACACGAATGGCTGGTGTAATTCAAGGAGTGCCGGCACCAATTCTCATGATTATTATTGCTTTTTTTAAGTTATGCCGTTATGACTGATAAAGTGATTAAATTTCTGATAATTTGTGGCTAACGATGGTTGAAAAAGTGGAAAGTTTGCATTGAACGCAGTGAGTCAATAGTGAATGGTGCGAAATTCGTTCGAAAAAATAAGTTAATATGGAGTAAATCATAAAAAAGGTGAAATGGCGGGCTAAGCTTTTTCGGTGCGTTGCAAACTTTTACTTTTTCATATTAATTAAGTTGCTTTACGATGGAAATTTATTAAATTTAACTTTTTAATTTCACTTTGTGGTTGTTTTCACAGTTCAGCGCACTACTTTCGACGATTTTAATGTTTAAGTAACGGCATAAGTCAATTGAGTTCAGAGATTAAAGCAAATTGCTGGACAGTTTACTATAATATATTCAAACAGAGTTGTGAGTAGAAGTGTTGGCAGCTATGTTATACTCGTAGTGGAATATATATTTTATAAAACAAAAATTATTTTCTATCAAAGAGTTTACTGAAGAGTGCGGAATAGAACATACAAATGGTATAAATGTTAATCGAGCGGCTTAAATTAATAGTAATAATATATCAAAGCATTATTCCAAGTCTTTTCAAGTAAGCTCGACTCTGCAAACTGCGTTTTAGATTATTTTTGCTTAATAAGATCACTGAAAAGTGGTCAATCAAACAAGCAACTGGTATAATTTTCAATCAACGGGCATAAATAAATGTTGATATCATATCCAAAAAATATTCCAAGTCTCCTTTACTGAGCTCAACTGAAAACTGCGTTTTAAATTGTTTTCACTCAATGAGATAAGTGGAAAGTAGTCAATCGAACAAACAACTGGTATAATTTTTAAACGACCAGCATAAATTAATAGTGGTGTCATATCAAAGGATTACTTCAAGTCTTTTCAAGTAAGCTCAAATCTACAAACTGCGTTTTAAATTGTTTTCACTCAATGAGACAGCTGGAAAGTAGTCAATCGAACAAACAACTAGTATAATTTTTAAACGACCAGCATAAATTAATAGTGATATCAAATCAAAGGATTATTCCAAGCCATTTCAAGTAAGCTCGACTCTGCAAACTGTGTTTTAAATTTTTTCGCTCAATGAGATAACTGGAAAGTGGTCAATCGACCAAACAACTGGTATAATTTTTAAACGACCAGCATAAATTAATAATGATATCTTATCAAAGGATTATTTCAAGTCTTTTCAAGTAAGCTCTACTCTGCTAGCTGCCTTTTAGACTGTTTTTGCTTAATAAGATCACTTAAAAATGGTCAATCGGAGAAGCAAATAACTGGTATAATTTTGAATCTACTGGTATAAATGAATAGTAGTCTTTATATTGCTCAACTCTATACAGTTTGTTTTTTGTTGCCATGTAAATTTGTAGACAAGATAAGGGCCCGGAGACGTCAAAAATTGCAGAAAAGCTATTGTGCACTTCTAACTTAGAATAGATATATAATATTTGATAACTTTGCGAATTAGTCTATAATTTACGGAAAAGCTACATACGAAGTTCAATTAAAATAAGAATACATTTTTGACTTCCTTTGAGAGTATATGAAGGTATTTTCTTCGGAACTATTTTACGCGACACTGATAAAGCATAAATCGTTCAAAATTTCGCTGATTGACTTTGTACATTATTTTCAAAAAATAAAAAAAAAATTAAAATAAAAAAAAATGTCCAGAAAAGTACGAAGGAATATTTTTTATGTCAGAATTTGAGTTCTTAAAAAATATTTTTGTGCATAGTTAACGGAATAAAAAATTAATTTTGTAAAATTCTGTATAAATATTTTCGAATACCAAGCAATTTTCTCGACATTTTTATTTACATAAAACCAAAAAATACAAAGAATTTTGCTCAAGCGTTGAGTTGAGAGTTGGAGCAAATACTTTCCGATCACGTAACCCTATAACGGCGGTAGGTCTACAGGCAACTAAGTTGGCTATTGCGATGTTCATATCAAATTATTTATTTTATTAACAACTTTTGTCTATCTTTCTTCTATTTATGAAGAGGACGGGGTCTAGCTACTACTACTACCACCAGTTTGGTTTTTTTCAACCCGCGAAAATTCTATCAATTTTATTTTACAGTAATAAATGTTGCTTCACTCTAAAGAATATAATTCACAAACTAATGATCCGACAATTGTCAAATTTTAACACGGGCATTTTGAAAGCTAAGGCTATGGTGCTAAGTTTAGTAGGACCACACATGTGGCAGGCCGGGGTCTGTTCTACTGACCTTTTATTTCTTTTTGAAGATAAAAAAATGAAGTGGAAGAAAAACCTTGGCTTCATGACGGGTTTCCGGAAATTATCATAGGCAAGTCAATCATCAAGGATTGGTATGTTAAGTGTAAATGAGGTAAAATAAGCATCGAAGACGATCAACGTAGTGGACGCCCAAAAGGGGTTGTTAACGACGAAAATATCAAAAAAAGTCCACAAAATAATTTTGAATGACCGAAAAGTAAAGTGATTCGAGATAGCAGGCACTCTAGATATATCAACTGAACGCTTACATCACATCATAAATGAATATTTGGATGTGAAAAAGCTCTAGGCAACGAGGGTTTCGCGGCAGCTCACTTTTGATCAAAAGCAATGACTAGTTAATGATTCGAAGCAGTGTTTGGAAATGTTCAAGTGTAATAAGCCCGAGTTTTTGTGTCGATGTGTGGGAACTAATGAAACATGGCTCCAGCGAATGGACTGCACACGGTGAAACCGCTTCAAAGCGTGGAAAAAGACAACAGTCGGCTCGCAAGTTTTTGCGTTTGTGCTTTGGGATACATATGGAATAATTTTTATTGACTACCTCATAAAATGAAGGACCATCAACAGCGACTATTACATAGCGTTATTTGACCGCTTGAAATCGCACGAAATCGCTTAAAAACGGGCGAAATTGAAGAAGAAGAAAGTACTATTTCACCAAAGCAAGGCACCGTGTCACAAGTCAGTGAAAATTATGACAAAAAGCCCTGCGCTAGGCTTCTCAAGAAAATTTCCTTCGAATGAAAAAGTGGCCTGTTTTGAAGCAAAGGACATTTATACTACAAAACTGATATCGAAAAGTTGGAGGGTCGCTATAATCACTCCCGTATCACCCTTGAAGGGAACTATGTTGAATAAAAAAACTTATTTTTTTTTTTTTACTATTTTAGGTCGGGAAATTTTCATTTGAGCTGTGGCAATAGCATATAGCTGACATGCGAATCGAGAAATGCAGATGTAAAGGTTGTTAGTTTTTGTTGTAAGTAACTCTTTTTTTTCTTAAGCCATTTCTCGTTTCTACACTGGAGGACATCGAGAAATATAGCAAGTATACTCTAAGCAAAGCCATCACTTTAAGAGATAACTTCCTGAAAACTTTTGAAGTTATTTATATCACCATTTTTAGTATAATTTTTACACTTAAAGTTTCCGCATTCAGTTTAGGAACTGTTTATTGACTTAAAATATTTTCCACCCTTATCTATGTAGTACAGCTTATGATCAAAAGCCTTATGACAGTTTCGTTTCAAAATCTAAAATTATATTTTTTTATAAAAATTACAAAAGATTCTTGAACTTAAAAAACAATAAAAGAAAAACCGTTAAGCTGTGATCGTGCCCTTTTAACCAATTTCTTGTATTAAAATCAGAACTAAGAAAATTACACAACAAATTTTGAATAAGTTTTATAAAGCTTTCGGAACTATGTTTAAAAAACTGTACAAAATTCCAATACCTATGATATATAAATTTTCCAAAAAAATTTTGCTATTTCGCCACAAGGACATTTATGAATAATAGCAATTAAAAGTCAATTCTTGACAATTAACTTTTTCGTAAATAAAAGCAGCAACCTTGCTCTCAATGTAAACGCTTCTTTCCATTCACCATTGAACATCCACACTAACCGTTAGTCAGGACCACAGCGCTTGACTATGACCGAATGCCGCCTACTGCCATTGTAGTGAGTTTGCATAAAATTTGAATATTCAGTTGCAAATATCGCGCGCACAAAACGACGCGCCTAAATATGCGCTAAAAGCAAAGCAAATTAAATTTCCACCTCAATTGGCGTGTTAATGAATTCACCGCGAAAATGACGACAAAAAGCTCGCATAAACACGCACACACACGCCAACGCAGCACACAGATTCAAATTCGCATGAATAATTGCAATCAGCCAATGCTTTTCTGATTGTTTTTTCGACTTGCCGAATAGTCAGCGAACGCGCCGGGCACACGGCGAAACGCTTTCATAAAATCATTAAAATCTACGCCGCTCTCACTTTCATTTGCAATCAGTTCAAATGTCAATCGCCACTTGGTATGTGTGTGAGTGTGCGTGTTAGGTTGTGTATGTGTGAGCGCTTGCATAGATAATATCCCGTTAAAGGCAGCGCAGTGTTTGGGCGAAGCAATTATTTTCAATTTCAAGTGCGCAATTACGTAATTGTTTTCATCCATTCCAGGGTACATGCTGACCCTGACATCCTTTTTTCTATGCGAATTCAGAGTGGGCCTTGCCGTATTGTGCGCTCGAAAGTGATATGATTTGTATTCCAATGACTTAATAGATTTTCTATAGTAGCAGAAAGGCAGAGATCTAGTATAATGCGACGAAACCGGCTTAGTTTGGTGGTGCGATACAGATTATTACGGAAAAATGTTGGGATCACATTAAAAAGTGTTTGAGAGATGGCACAGTATTAGAAATAAAGTGAAATTGGCTGTGGTTCTGAAGACTTTAGTAAAATATATGTCATAGCCAGAAACCCTTACTCGCCAAGCACCAAACTGGAGGGATGGGTGGATATCAGATTGTCGAGCTTAGTTGTAAGCTACACGTATAGTATACTCGACAATCCGGCGGATCCCTATCCGCAGTTTGATTCGTCAGAAACTCTAAGGGGCTGCAGAACCAGGCTTCCTAAGGTTTTAATATGATTAGTGTTACTAAATTAAGCGACGCTTTTGTAGGCCTGAAAATAAAACTTATACCCGTAAAGGAATTCTCAAGGAGGCCTGGCGCGCTCATTTTAATGCCCTCTCTAGAGAAGCCAGGCGGAAAGCTCCAATGATGTACCAAGCTGCAAAATAAGTCTATAATTGGCATAGACAACTGATAGCTGATTAAAGAGGAGATACCAAACCAAGTAAAGCAATACTTGTTGCCATTTGCGAGTTGTAGAGCCCCTTATCAGCTTCGATTATACAAGGACAGGTTGAAAATACTCCAAGGAGAAAAAGCGGCTGACGAAGACGACACAGAAGAGTGTCGTTAGCGTCAGCCACCTTCTACGGGATGTGGCAATAAAAGAACAGCAAAAAACTTAGATATCCAAGATCAGTTTTCTTTATAATTTTCCTTATAATAACAGTAAGTATGTGAGAAATTTAGACCACTTGTCCTAAAATACACAGAAAAAATCAGTTAAAACTACTTAGATTCCCTAATACAAATATTTTCGAACTTCCGGCTGACTTTTATATATCAAATATATCTACCAATCTGTGAGGTTTCTGAATAATTTTCATCGGACACCTTTTTCTCATAATATGAAAGGTGTTAAAACATTCCAAAAATCGATAAAATCTAATCACTACCAAATCCAGCCCCAATATATCTATTACAAGAATTACTCATCGGTAAGCTATCTCAATGAAATTAAGTGAATGTATAGTATTAGATATCAATCGCGGATCCAAAAGTTCTTTCTTTAGAGTGCGTTATTCTACAGAAAAAAAATTTTCTTCAAACATATTTTTAAATTTCACTTTACTTCGTAAATTCTTCAGAATTCAAGTTAAAATTAAATATTAAATTAAAATTCTGAATTGAAATTCATATTCTAATTGAAATTTTTGTGTTATTCCTCGTATGAAGTCGTATCAGCATCTTGCGTCTTCATCTCAAAATGCAACGCAGTCTAGAAAAAAAATTCAAAATAAAATAATCGAAATCTGCCACAACTTGACAACAATATGAATACGCTGTCAACACGAAAAAAAATCTCACAGATCTATACTAGCAGGTGATATAATAGATATAACCGGGAGCAGTGTGGTATATATTTTTGATATAATCAAAACTTCGAGAATATTTCTGAACATTCCTACTCGTTACAGAAACCACTGATGAAACTTTTGCCAAAACAATAATATATTATATTTTCGAAATTGTTATGGAATGCTATTTTTGATATGGGCAAGGTTATGATGGAGCCCCAGCCATGAGCGGTTAATTTCATGGAACCCAAGCATATGAAACATCTTGTTTTCGATTAACAATATGTAAATATATGTACATACTCATAGCATTAATTTATCTATCAATTATGACAGTAGGGTCGCTGGCATTCGGGATATACTTGAAATTATTGTATCCCTACATCGCTTTTTCCACTGGACAAAACAATTAATATTTTGAAGCACGAAATCGAAAAGCTGAAAGCAAAACTTAGCAGTTAGAGCTCTGTAAGAAGAAAAAACTTGGAAGAATGTAGAAACTTCAACTAAAGCTCTTGAATTTCCACAGAAGAATTCCATTTTAGTCTCAATATGAAGAACCCCAAGGATAATTCATTGCATTTTACATGTTTTTTTTTTCGAAAATATTATTGCTCTCTTGATAAGTAGGCTTCTAGATATCATATATTACGACCATATATGTATAATTTTTTGAATAAAATTTAATGTTTTATCTCCAAATTCTGATTTTAGCAAAGAAAAAACTGGAGCATTATTCGCGTTCTATGACAAAGTGATCGTAAACTCGAAATAAAATTTCCTCATATTTCCCACGATTTATTATATTACATTTACACGCGCTTTTGCTCATGCCACTAGCAACACTTGCACAAAGTTTTTCGTATTTAAAGACCCTACTAGTGGCATGAAACCGGTTAAGAGCCACTCAACGATCTAGCATCCACATTTATTCACAGAGATATAGTTGTTTCAGTTGATGCAGCTTTGGTTACATTTTTCAAGAAACATCACTTTCATGGAATCGAGATTATTTTTTAGCAGACTTCATACCCAATATGTCGCTCAATGTCTGAGTTATATTCATAAAATTGTGGGAAACATATTCTCAACATATCTTAGTTTGATGCCAAAGGTGAGAGCGATCAATACAGGTCGCTCGCTTCCTCCAATATATGCCACATAGTGATTTTCCACCTTTGGTTGACTATATACTCGTACATATACACACAAGTATATACTGGGTATAGTCAACCGCTCTGTCAATGTGAGTTGAAATTAAATAGAAATGTTTTCTTGACCAAAATGTGGTTAGCATGTGGAATAGATGTAAAGAGCACTCCTGGTCCACTTCAAAGTAATTTTTCAACCCTCCGGCTATTTATGAAATCAAACGATATTATTTTTGATTTAAATGGTATGAGCTATACTTATTTCTTAAATAAATTGCTCATTATCATTTTTCACAAAAGCTCCCTAAGCAGTATCCTTTCCTTACATAATTTTGGTGTGCGTAAATACACTAAGAGCAGCGGCGCTCATTACTAATCCCTTTTTATTGGCCTATAAATTAATTTGATTATTTTTCAAAATTATGCGGCAAAGTTTAATGATGCATAGCAAAAACTCAAACAGAAACGCTTTGGCTCAGAAGCCATCACTTAAGTTGTTGCCCGCCGGCAAATCTTCCGACAAACTTAGCAGAGATAAGCAAAACGAAAGGAGCGCGCAAATACGCACAAACACACACATATCCACACAGACATAAGCAGAAAAACACGCGTTAATATTTAGGCACATATTTGTTTTGAAAATATCCTCAGCTATTAATGCTGAGGGCTGCTGTAATTATGAAATCCGGCGAGCAAACAGACAAGTCATTAAAAACAGGCGGCGCAAGCAACGACTGTCGAACACAAAAACAAAAACGGCAACAGAAGCAGAAATAGAAACAGCAACAGAAACAAGAACAAAAACATAAGCTAAAACAAAAACGAAAACCAAAATATGAACAACAACATAAGCTACTAGACTAACAACAACAACCACTAGCACGTTGGCCGATTAATATAATCAAATGCTCAAAATTGTTGCGGCAAAAAACAACAATAATAACAGCACACCAGCCAAAAACGAACACAAAGACAAGTCAACAATTTGTAATTAATTAATTACAACAGTCGATTGCCCGCGGGTTCAGCGAAAGCGACAGCGTTGAACAGCAAAAAATACTAGCAATAACAAAAACAAACGAAAGGGATATCAGCAGCAACGGAAGTGTAGGCGCAGTTGCAAATATTTGGTTGGAGCAAACAATGGCGAACTCATATACACATACACACGCGCACACATATATACATATGTACATTGTACATATTTATTTATGTGATTATAACTGTAACGCTAATAAGTTTTTTCTATTAGTTGAGCTGTTTGTTTGTATTCAGCTACTAAGCAGTGACTTATTTCCACGGCTCTTTTGGGATTAGAAATTGCCTTGGGTCTCAAAAATTTTAGACTCCTTTTTGCCAGACACTTTGCTTAGTATGAACTAATATTTGATTCAACAAATTTAAATATTTAAAAAAGAAAAACTTAAAAACTCTTTATTTAAATGATCCCCTGGTACGTCCTTACAACTCATACTCTGTTGAGTTAAAAAAAATCTGAAAATACATACCAATATTTACTACAACGTCGAAAATGTAAATCTAAATAGTACGGAAGCAACCTTACTTTTTGGAATCAAAGCCAAGAAATACCTTAAGGTGTAAAACATCAACCAAAAGATCGAAATCCAAGCAATTATATATTGTACTAGCAGCCCGTCCCGGCATCACACGGGGTAGACAATTATTTATTTTTGGAAATTTGGATATAAAACACTTTTTCTCACAAATATTTTTATTTGTATTAAAAAAAGTCCTACAGTTATATTTGTATGTAAACCTATTTATGTTCAATTTCTTTGATGGTTTAAGTGGCGAGCACTTTTGAAAAATTAAAAAATAAAAATAATAATAATCAAAAAATTAAAATAACAGTAATTAATAACAAATTCAGTCGTTTTACATATAAGTAAATTATTAAATAAATATATTAAATAATAATAATAACAATATTATTTAAACTTTAGCGTATAAAAATATTATAAGTAAAAGTAATAATTACGAAAAAAAAAAAAAATAAAATAAAAATACTTATTATGAAAAATTAAAAAAAAAAATTAATAATAATCAAAAAATTAAAATAACAGTAAAAAATAATGAATTCAGTCGTTTTACATATATTTTTGCCACTGCACGTGCTCAATTCTGCTAAATAGCAGCGACAACGTCGAATTCCTTACTTTGATTCTATCGGCTCTGTTAGCCGCCTAATCGGGTACATTCTTTGACCCGGCGCGCTTTTCAGAATGCATCGCAAACGGCCACGGCGGCGGTTTTGTTTACTTTTTGAATTTTTTAATTCGTAATATCTTTTGAATGGAAAGTCCAATTTAAAAACTATTTTATAGGCAGTTAAATGGTCTTGACCATAAAATAATTTTTTTGGATAAGGATTCATATAAACACATAAATAACATGGTTTGAATTTGGTTAGCATTTTCATTAATGTTTAAAATGAAAAAAGTTGTTGTAGTGACATAACTACAATAGTTGGACATATGCTACCGCGGAGTTTTTTGTAGACATATTCTTCAATATTGTTGCACATTATTTTGTTCTGTCGCTAATAGTTTCGGCAGCACATTCGACGAAAGACAATTTAAGACCCATTTTTCTACTCCTTCGGTTATATTGTTCAAATTTTACCAAGGATCCCTAATTTTTTTCAAAATGAAATGCAGCCTATGTCAAATTGGAAGAATGTGGCATTCTATTGGTGAAAGAATTTTTTAAATCGGCTTAGTACTTTTTGAGCCTATTGATTACAAACATACAAACATACAAAAATAGGTACAAATCTTTCCTCTTTATAATATTAGTATAGATGTACAACTCATACACTGACCGACAAATTCGACAAAAGTTTTATGAGAAAAATGGGTTGGGGTAGTACCGACCGGATTTTCGCTACTAACATGCTATATACTAACAAAATATTCCCTGGGTGTCGTTAAGGTGCCTCACATACAATCACCAATCGTTTAGGGAAATGTCAGCCGGATGTTTGAAAGTCCTGATATTAATTACATATATGGGATTACATATATGGGGGTTAGGTCAAGTTTTCGCTCAAATTTAACTAATTTAGGTACAATGATACATTGTTATGATTAAAACACGCTCCCTCATTTTCATTGAGATAGTTCAAATATTGCCCGATATATGCAGTAAAAAGTCACCCGGAAGTTCAAAAATCATTATATTAGTTATATGGGGGTTCAGGGAAGTGTAGACCCGATTCAACCGAGTTTTTATACACAGAGATACTATTAACAGGAACAGATTCTCCTTGAATTTTAATTGTATATCCCAAACACTGACCGATACTTTCGTTCAAAAGTCATCTATAGTTGACTTGGGTTCACATATTCAGTTGGATTTGGTAAATTTGGGTCAAAACGTGGCATACTTCATACACACTATTTGTATGCCGTTACATTAATTTCTTCTCGATTTGTATACTGGAAAGTGACAAAATCAAATGGAATTTAAATTTTTCTATGTGGGAAGTAGGCATGGTTGTAGTCCTATTTAGCCCATTTTTGGACGTTGAAGAAAAATTGCACTGACTAAATTTAGTCTAAATGGTCTGTTTGTTCGCCGCTCATTGCCCATTTTTTCCGACTCCCTTATCGCCGACTCATTAAATTTAAATGTCCATATTTCTGTGAATGCATTTTTTTTAGAATCAAATTTAGCGAACAATAATTGCCTCGTTAGCTACAGGATATCTCTTCAATTTTAATAACATCTATAAAAAAATATTCAAAACAGACGCGATTAAGTTTTTATAATATATCTTTAGGCGATTTTCCCCCATAATAACACTTAAGTATATACACAGCTTGAGTTTTAGGAATTAAGTCACTGGAAGGTGGTGTAATTTGGATTCAACTTACATTTGAGCTCTCGATCAGTCTATAGCATATACATACACATATCTTATACCAAGAAAACCGTTAGTATAACAATTCAAAGGTTAATAATCACACCTCTTAGTTTTATTTTTCCCGAGTAGTTTCCGGCGTTAGTTACTCAAATAAAATGATAATTGCTACTAGTTCATAAGTACGAGTGCCAATTTTTATTTTTATGAAAATCAAGACATTCACCATAGCTAGGTAGGTCGGTGGAATGTCTGTCCGTGGTCTAATTGTAGGATGGTTCCTGTTTGACTAGTTTATCTCATCTATATCAAATGTAGGGTGGTTCCTGTTCTGGCTAGTACAGCTGCTTCACAGTTACCAGGAATATCACCATGTCTTGGAACTAATTGCAGGTTTATTATGAAATAGGATCCAGTAAGCGAACAAGACATTCCTTCAATAACTTTGACTAAACCCTAAGAGACTTCAGAGATTTTAAAACCACTTTCTTATCTGTATTTTTACACCTAGTAGATTCCGTGTCGTGTTTTTAAAAACAATGTAATGGTTTAATAGACGAACGGCGATTTTGTAATCTAGTTTTGCTGAAAAGGCGCGACTTTCCACTCGAGATGTTAGCTCAAAAGTTATAAATCTTTTAACTACCAACAACTTTATTGTTTTAATATTTTCCACAAAACTCGTATTTTTGCTGCATATTATTATAAATAAACCTTTCTTAATTCCTAACAATTCAACCACGCCCTATATACGTATATATAAATGATCAGCATGATTAGATGAAGTCAAATCAAGGTGACTGTCTGTATGTTCGAGAGATAACTAGAGTAAAAACTAAGATATCTTGATAAAATTTGGTGCACGTGTTCCTTGGCAAAAGAGTAAACACAAGTTCACAAATGGCGCTTAAAGTAGATCCTGGCATAGGCATTTTTCATTTGACGAGAAAAGAAAACACTGACTGTGAATACTTTAAGCAAATGCTATCCAATATTGGTAATCACGTAAAAATAAGTTGTAATTCCGAGTTATTTAAATAACGAAATCATTAACGTGATGAACACAATTCAATATGCAGCTTGGAGTAGTACATCAATGGATAAGTACACCAAAGAAATTAAGGAAATGGTAGCTGAAGTACGCCAATTACTCCGAAAGTGACAAAAAAAAAGATCTCCGTCTGACAAAAGTTGTATTAACAAAATATGTAAAAAGTTTACAAAAAAGATAAAGGCATTTAAAACATAATTCTGAACTACTATCTAAAAAGTTTATCTAACGATCATAGGAATGATTATTCGCTTTGGAAGGGTACAGAAAACTCATTCAATCATCATTCAATCAAAAAAGCAGGTCAGGCATGAACCAAGAGTGATATAAATAAATCAAATGTTTGTTCTGGAATACCTTTGAAGTGTCTTTAAACCATATGACACATCCAATGCAGAAGCAATGGAACCTCGTACTAGCGACAATTACACCTAAATCCCTCTAGTAACTAAGAAAATCACCTGGGTGGTTTGACCTTATTACTAGCGAAATACTAAAACAGCTTCCACAAAATATTATAATTAAAATTACTGCTATAATGAACGCGATGTCGACTAGTTTGAACTTATGGGATACAACTATGAGGCGTACAAATTCAGCGATTCCTTGGTATGTTCGTAGTCACGATCTTGAACGCGATCTCATAATTGACACAGTTGCTTGATCAATCAACAAATATGAAAAGTCTCATATGGAAAGACTTTCTGAACATGTGAACACTGAAACCAGAGCTCTTGTCGCTCAAAGTAAATGGAAAGAAATGCAAAAACCCGTATCACCTTATACAGTAGCCTGACTCCCTGCAATTTATGCGCAGAGCACCATTAATATTATACAATAAGCAAAATAAATTGTCCGTTAATTTATTTTATGTTAACTGGTTACAATGGCAATGAAATAAGAAAAATTGGCGAGATATCTTCAAGACATTTGGCATGCGCTATTGCACAAAGCACCGGTGCCTACTCCGAAAAAAATGTTCATATCACCCTCTATAACAGAGAGCTAGCTTACAAACAAACCGATGTTGAATGGTATCTTTTGAATTTCTGAAGGGTTTCTTTTCGCTTTAATGATCAACTGTTTCAAATACTTCAACAAATTTAACCTTTAATCAAGTACCAATTAAGCGGATAATACTCTGTTTGATAGTATTAATGCACAACTATTGCCAAATTACAAACATGTGCAAGTATGCTAACGCATGGCTATACCTAAATCAATATGGTGTCTGCATGTGACTTATATAAATCTATGTACAAAAGGGTTGCCTGTGACATTGCGGATGACATCGAGCGGAAGACGACCTTCAAGGAAATCTAATCAACACAAATAAAAGCGGTAAAGGAAGCGAGAAAAGAGAGTGCCACGAACCATATTGGAGTTCACTACTGCAGGCAAGGATAAAAATCAACTAGAAGATAACACTTGAGAACAACTCAACAAACGAAGGTGACATAAATTCGTACATTGCTACCAGTAGCACAACAACAACAATTGGCATTGATTGCGAAACTTTTTAAAAATGAATTAGAAACTTATAAGCAACATATGTATGAAAGTAAGTGCGAGAAAGAGCACATTTTGTGCATGAAAAGAAGGTAAAAAGTCCAGTGTAAATAAATAGAAAAGGGTTGCTATATTTATCTAAGGCGGGGTACGCACTTTACTCTTGCCTTAATTGGAAATTGGTAGAAGAAAGCGTAATTGTTGGCTTTTGCTTGCTGGCCTTGAGCGTCTCATACTTGCAACAGGCGCTCTACGCTGCCGAACTGTAATATTAAAGTGCCTAGCAGAAGCAGCCACTTAAGTTTGTTGGTCGTCTTTGCAAGGGCACCCGCAGCTTGCTTCATCAAAGCATGTAAATATGTATATTTGTATGAAGAGACGCGCATTTCTGTCCTAAAAAAATATGCTAACAACAATTTGTAGAGAATGCTGAAGAAAGCAAATATAGGTGAAGTGGCAGACACAAACTACTAACATATATAAATGCGCCGTATATAACAAACACACACTCTCTCCCGCTTTCACATGTGCAAGCACGTGTCCTTCGCGCGCCTGTAATCAAATGATACGCCATAGATGCGGGCCATTGATGAGCCTTGTAATCACTAATACCGACACACTTCATTGCCTACACTCAATAGGCACACATATATACTTTGTTTTTTGCTTTGCCTCGCACATCCTTTTCTGTGTTTATATGCTCGTGAGGTGGCTTTGGCGCCTTCAAGCGCCTATAAGTAGGCTCGGCGTTTAAGTGCTTACTTGCATACGCTGCTGCTTTGAGCGCGCTATGTAATCAATAAAAACAAACTGTTTTCATAGCTACTTATGTATGTGTGTGCATGCGTGGATATTTAAATATTTGTAAATGTGTATGTGTGTGTGTGTGGCTAAAGCATCTTCATTTGCGTAGCACTTACCATTAATATGAGTGCGTTGCTCGCAGTTGATTGCACGAGATTATTCGCAATTAAATTTTTTATTCACCGCGTAGGTCGTTTTGATTGCACTCAACGCTGCTTGCGTCTAGTACACTTTCACTTATATAGATTATTCACTTTTAGCTAGCACAGAGCTTTGCATTGGTACACTTTTCTTGAGTAGTAATTGCACAGCACTCAGCGCTATAAGCGGTATTTTATATTTTATATGAACTTATTTTCTCAGTTGAATTTGAGTTGTTTTGAGGCCTGTAAAAATTAAAATTTTTGCTACACTAAACTAAACACGTAGATATTTTTGTTACAAATATTTAATTTTTTTTTTTCTAATTTAATTTTAATTAATAATTTATTGATTAGTTTATTTTTTATATTTTTTCAGTTTTTTTTAATTATTATTTATCATTATTTTTTGGTATTTTAATTAATTAATTATTAATTAAGTATATGTTTTTTTTATTAATTTTTTTGTTGAGATTTTTGCATTATTCTGAGATTTCATGTAATTAAAAAAAATGTGTAGTTTATCAATATTTGTTGAATAAAATAATATTCATTGTAATTTAAGTATTAAATGTAATTTTTAATATAAAGAGATATCGCTAAATATTGTGTTATGTATTTTGCAAAAAAAAAACGTATATTGTATTGCTACAAATAGAAAATCAAAATTAATAAAATATTTAACATTTCTTCTGCTATACTTAATTAACTTCATGTAATTTAGTATAAATTTAATTTAATTTAATTAAATTTTATTTTATTTTTTTTATTTTATTTTATTTTTTTTATTTTATTTTATTTTTTTTTATTTAATTTTATTTTCTTTTATTTTTTGTATTTTATTTTACTTTAATTTATTTTATTTTATTTTAATTTATTTTTATTTTATTTTATTTTTCTTCCTTAATGTAATTTGTTTTAATGTAATTTAATTTTTTTGTAATTAATTTAAAAAAAATAATATTAGGTATGACTTTGTAATTTTTCGTTGTTAAGGCAATAGTATTCTTTATTATAATTAAGAAATAGAAATATAATGAATAGTCGATACTCACTTTAATATACAAATTTAATTAAATTAAAATTTTCGTTCGGTAAATAATTTAAAAAAAAATATTTTACAGTGTTTAGTTAATTCTTATATAAAATACAATTTTTAATTTTTCAATAGAATTGTTTTATTTTTTTGTTATATTTTTTACCAACATCTTTAATAAAATTAAAATATTTTAAATAATTTGTATGCTTTTTAGTTGCAGTTTATTTACTTGGATCTATTTTCCGTTTATTTTAAAATTAACACTATTTTTATGAAAAGATGCAATTTAATTTTAAATTATATTTAATTAATTTTACAATTATTTGTTAATATTTGTGTACTTTGTTTTATACCAACAAGTTTAAGATAATTATTTTTTTATTTTCTTTCTTTTTCAATTTAATTAATTAAATTTTATTTAATTTTAATTTATTTTTTAATTATTTTTTAATTTTAATTTTTTTAATTATTAATTAATTTTAATTTAATTTTTGATTAATGTCAAGACAAACAAAGTTTCATTTGTTTTTATTTTGCTTTAATTTAAAAAAAGTTATTTTATAATAATCTCTTAAGTGATTTGGTGTGTTTTGTATAAATTTACATATAAACATTTAAATATTTATGTTTACTTTAATTTAAAAAGTGTATTTTAGTTACCTTAAATATTAATTTTTCTTAGTTAATTTTTTTATTATGAATTTTTCATTTATGTCTATAACTATATTAATTATATTTAATTTTAATAATTTTGTAAAATAATTATTTTAATATTGTTAAAATTCATAAAAATTTATATGAATTTTTTTAATACTTGTTTTGCTTATTCATATTTCAAATTTATTTCATATTTATTCGGTTAATTTTATTTAATTTTAATTATTTTTTGTAATTACTTATATTATTTCAACTAATATCTTGTGCATTCAAAACTATTTTCGTTGAATTCAATTTAATTGAATTTAATTTAATTTAAAATAAGTTTATTTATTAATTTTTGTTAATTATTATTCTAATTTTTTTATATTTTCATGGTTAAATTATTTAGTTTTTATAATTAAATTGATTTCTTTTTATTTCTAATTAGTATTATTTACGCGTTAATTATGTTTAATTTAATTATCTTTAATTCTAAATAATTTTCCCTAATTCTTATTTTTTTAATTTTTTTATGTTATTTAAGCTAAGTTTTTGTACGTTTAATATAAGCTTATATAAATTTAATTTATTTTAATATAATATTATTTTATTATTTTTATTGTTTATTGTTAAAAAAAAAATATTTAATTTTTTCTTATTTTTTATATTTTTTAAGCTTATTTTATTTAATTAGTTTCTATTTATTTATAGTTAATATTCTTCATTCGTTAATTTTATTTAATTAAATTAACTTTAATTTTAACTTCGTTTTTTCCATTATTAGTTTTTTAATTTGTTATATTATTTGATTATATTATTATTATATTATGGGAATTTATTTTATTTTAATTTATTCATCTTATATTATTTTAATCATTTACTATTTAATTTTGTTTATTTACTAAGTTCTTTTGTTTACTTTACGTTTACTTCATTTGGTATGCTTAATTTATCAAATTTATTTGTGTTTAATTTTTATTAATTTTCTTTCATATTATTTGTAAAATTTATTTATAGTTTCAGCTTGCAGCTTAGTTATAATTCTTATCAATTTATTTCATAATTATAACTAAATATATATTTACTTTAAATAATCGGTTTTGCGTTTTTATGTTCAACTTATTTTATTAATTTAGCTAATTTAATTTAATTTGGGTTAATTTAATTTAAAGTATTTTTTTAAGTTTAATATATTTTTTAATATTTAAATGTAGTTTTATCTAATTTTTACATTAAATTAATTTAATTTTAATTAATATAATTTAGTTTTTTAATTAATTTTAATAAATATAATTTAATTTTTCGTTTAATTTTTTCAC
Organism: Bactrocera zonata; assembly: GCA_037783105.1. Taxonomy (NCBI): domain Eukaryota; kingdom Metazoa; phylum Arthropoda; class Insecta; order Diptera; family Tephritidae; genus Bactrocera; species Bactrocera zonata. The sequence continues at coordinate 1,247,488 of JBAWJQ010005959.1, read as the reverse complement.
AATTTCTGCTACTTTTGTTTAATTCTGTAAGCCAATTTATTCCTTTTTTCCTCTATCTTAACAATGTTGTGTTCCTAAAATTAAATTATATTTTCTGCTCTTTTACTTGTTTTATTTCACGCTACTTACTTCACACATGCACATATGGAACTGCGTATGAACATATGTACGTGTAAATACATATGTACATAAGTATATTGGCTTGTCCATTTATAGCAACTCCTTTGGGTGCTTCCAATTCATCGGCAACTCCAAATTATTCACATACAAAACTGTTGAACGCTCTATGTAGCGTCCAATGAAAACCGTTGCAGCAACAACAAATGTCATCACAGCGAGTATGGCGAAGAAATTTAGTACTCGTGCCGTATATGCAGTAAATGGCATTTTCGACTCTTGACTACAACATACACTAAATTGTGGCTACGCTGCACTACATTGATTGTATCATCAATAAATTTAATTTTAATTTGTTTTCAAAAATTGTATAACTGTTGTTTAGTGTAAAATCACTGTGTTGTATTTGTTCACTCGCAATGCGCTCGAACGTGCCGTTTGTTTTCACACTCGTAACGATTTTTCCGCTACATTTTCAACTGCCAACATATAATTGAGCCGGAAAATTACGCTTCGCACCGTTAACAGAACTCATTCCGCCTTTGCGTACCGCACTACGTAAAAATCACGCGAAGACTGACTCACATTAATCGGATGAAATGAACGTTTCGCTATTTCGTTGATTCGCAAAATTGTCTGCCACACAAGCAAACATACACAAATACGCACACACAGCGAAACAGCCGAGCGCACTTACATGTACCGCTATTTGTATGGGTGTGTTATTTTTATCAGCTCCAGCTGCTGGCTGCTTGTATCCACACAGAGTTGACCTCAGCCAGCCGAAGTTGTCGTCGCTACGCCGAATACGTTCCACATCTCCAGCAGAGCAGGCGAATTTGCCAACGAGTGCAGCATCTCGTTTTCATAGCAACGTGCAGCATCGGCAACATGCACGTGTGCTCAGCGAAATGTTTTTTGCTTATTTTCGCTTGGAGCTCAACTTCGCAGGCAGCTTAATGCAATGTACTACCACCAATTGCTTCTCTTGCGCTCTCTGACGCTCTCAGCGTGCCACGCCACGTTGCGTCGGCTTCCTCGTCTTCTTCTTTGCCTGTCGCCGCTTGGCTTTCTTCTGTTACAGTCTTTGCTTCCTGTTCCTTTTCTTATTAGCAGCTTTTATTCTCTTGGCATTTATACGTAGCTTGTTATTGTTTTTGTTATGATTATTTTGGTTTGGTTCTTGGCGTTCAATTCCACACCTCGTAGGTTAGGTCAGTGCATGTAAGTGCAGCGTTGACTTTTGTTTACCGCCTACATCATATTTGTATAAATATTCGAATATGAATTTTTAAGATTTTGAGTTATAATTACATATATACATATATTTATAGCTATAATTCTTTCACCAGCGAAAGTTGCATGTGTCCGCAGAATCCTAAGTTGTTAGTAAAAGTTTAAGCTTGTTATGTCACACACAACGTATATTTCTAGGTTATTTAATCTTCCCTGGAGTTTGCAGAACCAAAACTTATTCACATAATTTTCAAAACCACTTTATTCCCACCAGGTTTTATTCTTCGAGCATTAGCAAGGTCAATGTCTTCCTCGATATTACAAAACAACTGAAACTTTTATGTTGGTAATTCCAAAGATACGGAGGAAGTCTAAGTCAGCAGTCGCCAACAACAGTCAGATTTACGTAACCGAAACGGAGCCGAATTTTTAACCCGCCAAAGACTGTTAACTCGGCAACATTCATCCAAAATACCTCGGGAATGTTTTCTACTTCTATAACAACAACAACAAAAAGAGATAGTACGTCAAGATTTCCAAATAATTACAACGCCGGTGCTCGTTCACTTCTTAATAATATAATACTCAAAGGAGGACATTATCTGGCGTTAAACAGAATTTTTCTGATCCGCGCATTATTTTTGTCTAGGTTCAGGCGTATCCTCGCATAGAACCCCGTCTATGCCTGTTATCTTAAGGACGCAAATGGGATGTGGGCCCTAAGCAGTGAAGATACACATGCATGATACTGCTCTGAGGGGATGTTTCTCGGAGCTCGGCCTTAGTCGACCTTCTGGATGAACGGCAATAATTGTGCGATCAATTCGTTTAAATCTTTCAAGTCCATGGGACCGGATTGTATCATACCAGCGCAGCTGCAGCAGGCTTTTAAGGTGTATTGCACCTATCTGCGGACTGGTAAGAGCTCCCACGTTACGACCGAAGACTTCAGACCCATCATTCTTCTCACTAAAAATTTTGGAGAGACCGATGAAGGATGATGAGGGATCATTTATCAAAAGCGCTATATGCTTATTGTAAAGGCAGGCCAGTGAATACTGCTCTGCATATTATCGTGTCATGGCTTGAGGAAGCCAATAGGGTTAAATAATTCACTGTTAGGACATTCCTGGATATTGAGCGATCTTTCAATATCATTCTGCCGAAAACATGATTAATGAAATGTGAGTAGGGGAGTATTAGAAGATAAAAGATCCCAATGGCACTTCTGCCGTAAATGGGAGACATCCGACTGCAACCGGCGGATACGGTGAAATATCTAGTTTTGCTAATTTTTAAGTTCGAACACAAGAGCTCTTCTTCACTTCACAAAGGACAAATAGATGAGCCATCTAACCTAACCGAGTATTTTTGGCAATACTGGCTCTACCTCGGACTTCTAGGTTACATATACGTAGATCAAAGCAGCGAATCTAGAGAATGTTGACGATTCTATTCATTTCGAAACCAAATATTTCGGTGGTACGTATGTGTAATCCTCTTTATTGAGCGTGAAGTGATACACATATATGATATATATTTCAAACAAACCCTATGAGCTGATGGTTTTTCTTTTTATGTATGTGTTCAAGCTCATCTACAAAGACCGCAATTTGTCGATTCAAGGACGTTCTCAAGAATTGAACTATCGATTTAGACTTACTTCCGTATAAAATAGTTTTCACTCCAGAACTGAAGCCATTGAACAACCACAAACGTCGTGAATTTTCTGATTTTCCTTGGAACAACTTGAAAACGTTAACGATTTTTTTAAGAAAGTCATATTCTCCGATGGGGCTCACTTTCACTTGAGTAATGCCGTAAATAAGCAAATCTGTCAATTCTGGTGGGAAAAATATCCAAAAATTATTCATAAACAACATTTATGTGTATTCACCTAAATAGACAGTTTGGTGTGGTGTTTGGTCCGGTGTAATCATTGGTCCGTACTTGTTTCGAAATGAAGCCTGTGGCACCGTTACTGTCAATAGAGAACAGTATAGATCATCGATGATAACCAACTTTTTATGTACGCAACTGGAAGAAGTTGATCTTGACAACATCTGGTTCCACCAAGACGAGACAACGTGGCACACAGCACGTACTAGAACCGAATTATTGCGAGAAAAGTTGGGAAATTCGAATATTTAAAGAAACTGTGACATTGAATGGCCTCCAAAAAGTTGTGATTTAACACAATTGGAATATTTCTTGTGGGCTATTCGAAGTCATTGGTCTTTAGCAATAAACCAGACGCTCTTTAAACTTTAGAAGTCAATATTGAACGTGCTATTCATGACATATGACTTGATTTAGTGGAAAATTGTGCTTATCAAATTCGTTTTTGCAAAAGAAGTGGTGAAGGCCATTTGAATGAAGTTATATTCAGAAATTAAATGTATCAATTGCACTTCACAATAAATAAAAATATTTGAAAGTCATTAACATTTTATTTAAAGGAAATTATATCCTTCTTATTGGAAAACCCTGTTTTTATACACATAACTAGTTACTATAAGAAATATACTTTTGAATGGTAATATAGTTTGTTCAGAAACTTAATCCTCGTATTGAACATTTTTACTATTTATTTATTTTTTTTTTTTCTTACTTAGATTACTTCGATTAGTGCACGCTGGCGGACAACGAGATTTTGGAAGATTGACTTTGAGTGCTGTAAGTTTGGAAAACTTATCTTGTTATAAATAATATAATATTTGTTCACATATTCATTGAATTTGTAAGATTACATAAGTTCTATAAGCTAAGGGTCTCACCGAAAAAAAGTCTTGCACGAAAAATCTTAACATTAATTACGCAGAACAATTTCCATTAACACACACAGTGTGTAGGTGAAAAGCCAAAGGTAAACTTCAACTGACTTAGGTACGCCAAATTAAATATAAAATTTAACACTGATTGAGCCTAGAAAATCTTAAGGGAAATATGCGCGCATGAGCTGATGCCGCGGGCAATCGCGGGCAATGTATAAACAGCGAGTCCTTGCTAATAAAGTGAGCGCCTGTGAAAATTGCGCCCACAACTAATTAACTTTGTGTGCGGTAAACTACGCGCAAACACCCACACACACACCAACAACGAAAGTCAAGCAAAATCATAACAAAAATCGCAGCCAATGCAAATATATAGAGGAGCCATTAGAATAAAAGGATAAAAGGAGGTCAACTAAGTGTAGAGAGTGGCCTGAACCTCCCTTGGCGGTCTTTAATATTTCACTTAACCAACAATTGCACGGCACCGAGCGGCAGAAACGTTGTATGTATATATATGTATATGTGTGTGTGAATGTGTGTTTTGATAGTGTAAGAAAAGGCCGGAGCGGCAGTGCGCCGTGCCACGCCAAGTAGGTCACAAGGATAACCATTAATTTATAATTTCTTTTGCTGAAAATTTCACTTTGCTTTACATTGGTTTCCCAATTTCCCGCGTTCAACAATTTCTGCCAACTATCCATCTAGCCATTCACTTGCTGCACGCGCTCAGCCATACACACACACACTTACATATATATGCACACAGTCACACCCGCGCCCGCTCATCCGCCTGCCTGTCGTCCTACAGGCCCATTCATGCATTCTTCATCAAACTAGCAAGCAGCATTACCGTTAACACAATCCGCAACGACCGCAAAAACAAATGCAAACACACACACACACTTACATATATACATACAAGTCGAACGAATATATTGAAGGCGCTTGGAATGAAATGGGAAGCACAAAAGTCGATATTAAAAAATTGAAATGCTGCTTTTAGCGGCAAAACAAGAAAAAAAAACAATAACAACAACAAACTTCAAAAATATGAAAAACACACACATACACAGAGACACTGGCCCGAAATTTCGCCGGAAAGTAAAAGCTTATATGTATGCTGGACAAGGCAGGGCAGGGCGCTCGGGGGCGGGTGCCGAAAGTAAATCGCAGCGCCGCACAATGAGGCGAGCGAGCAAATTTACTGCGCTGCAATGCATCAATCAATGAGCCAAAAACTTTTGAATGAATTATGAAATTCGAGTGCGCGTATGTGTATGTGTGTGTGTTTGTGGGCACAAGGAACAATAAAATTAATGGCCAAAGCGAAGGAGCGGGTAAAATGATAAGAATTAGAGCTGCATAAGCACCGCACAGGACGGCATAGCATAGCAGAGCAGCGTGGTGCATACGCTGAAGGACGACGAATGGGCGTAACAAAAGAAAGGCTGCATAATAAATGCGTTTGTGGAAAAGCGCAAAATGCCGTTAGACACAAGCGGCTAACTTCTTCCACCTGCTTTACTTAGAATAAATAACGCAGCGGCAAACAAAGTTCGGTCTCTTGTTTTCTTTCTTCTTCAAAGGCATAATAAGCGAGCACACGCGGCACTGAGCGCCCGAAGCGTGTGGCACAGAAAGCATGTTGGCCACAAAGGCAGCGGAGCAACCAACTACATACTAGATGTATGCAGCACACAGCCAAGTGTCATGTGAACATCAAACAAGCTAACGGCCAATTTGCCTATCAATGCCTCCATTCAAGGCGGCGCATAGAAAGGAATAATATGATTTCGGCTCACAAAGCAAAGGAAGCAGGTAAGCAAAAGCCAACATTTCTATGCACACTTAGACCGAACACTTCAGAGTCCGTGTGTGTGTTTGTGAGCGCCGCATAGGTCATATGATGCGCTTGCAGATTCCACATGTTGCAGACTCAGCAGTCTGTGAGTTGAGCACGAGAGCGCGCACCACTGTGAGTTCTCTGCAGTAAATGCTTCTGTATGCTGTTGTGTGTGTGAGCGGAGGAGCAGGAGTTCGCAAGAGAGAATTTCCCAGTCAAATACTGGGTGGAAAAGTCAGCTGGGCCACACACTTGTCCTTTACCTTAAACTGCGTTGCTATTTTGGTCCAGTTATGCTCTGAGTTCAATGAAACAAAGCATGTTTAAGACATTTTATTTGTGGAAATGAATAATATGACAGGAATAATATTCCTTTAACCAAAGTAAACTATATTAAAAAGGCGTTCCTACTAAAATGCAAATACATTATTTAAGGAAGAGAATATTTTTATCAAGACTTTTTTTAATTACAGTTAAGATCTCAAATTTATAGCCAAATGAGACATCGAAAACCTCATATCATTTGTTCGGAGACATCCGCGGTTCTTAAAAAAATCGTTCCACTGGCATTAACTTCGCCGAAGATTAAAGAAAAAAAAAATGAGAAAAAATATTAACTTCGTTTGCATGAAAACTATAATCCCCTTCAGAAATACATCGGATTCCTTAAATTAACTAAAATGTTGATTAAATGCTACAAATTTCGTAACAAACTTTATATACCCTGTACAGGGTACGCACTTAACCAAAAGCTCTATCCAAGTTTTTTTTTTAGCGATTTTTGCATAATGTTTTCTCACATTCTTCAAGATACCCGGACAGAGCACGACACAAAAAGGTGGGTATTGAGCTGTAGTTTTCAAAGAGCCTCCGGCAAGTGAGCTCCACGTTTGCCTCGGATAAATTTTAACCGAGAGGCCAATTTTCGTCAACCTTTTGCAGCAATTGTGGCCGTATCTCAGAAACATGGCGTCGAATAAGCTCTTTTAAGGTGCCAACTTTCTTGTACTTATCTGCGTAGACAAACGTTTCCACATAATTGCACAAAAATAGTTCAGCGGAGTTAAAACGCACGATCTTAGAGGCCACACCTTAGGCCCACAACACTAGATAATACGTTCACCAAAAGTTTCCTTCAAAAATTGATTCTTTCGTTGGCTGTATGGCAAGTAGAGTTGTCTTGTGGGACGTTCGTCCACATTAACATTCTTCAGTTAAAGCACAAAGAGAGTAGTGACTGTAACATAATGCCCGGCTTGATTTTTGAGGAAATATGGATCAATGATTCCCTCTGCTTATAGAGCACACCAAACAGTGACTTTTTAAGAATGAAACGAAGGAAGCCTGAGGATTACCATCACTCCAAATATGAAAATTTTGTTTATTAATGTACTAATTTAACCAAACGTGTACTTCTTCGCCGAATAAAATTTTCTTGATAAAATCGAGATCGGTGGCCATCTCATTTTTAGCTCATTCTCCGACCGTACGACGCATTGCATGGTCGTTCCTCTTCAATTTTTGCAAGAATTGGATTTTGTAAGCTCGAAAACTAGGATCCTCCACAAAATCTTTCTTAAAGTCGATGGACTCACTCTGGTTTCCAATGACACTTTGGTCCACAGCAGCACTAATATCCTTGGTGCGGCGTCTCTAAGGACGAATATTATCCACTTGAGTAAACGGGATGCGAAACTGGCCTCCCTTAAAGACCCACACAAGTAAAAAAACACCTGTTACTTCTTCAAACGTTATATATGTAATATTTCATGACAAAATTAAGTCGACGGTGGAGCTTGTGTTCACCAAAAGAAATAAATTCAAATTAAAAGGTTCTGAAATTGCTAATGATGCCTAAAATCACACGAGGAAGTAAATTCGAAGCACATGACATTTCCAACAAAAATAATTACCTTCTTTTACAAATCTACAAACTCTTTTCAATTAGAGCAAAAGACTTCCGAAGTCGCTGCTGCCTGTGCCTGTATAGTATATGCGAACTGTAAAAGTGGATATGAGTAACCAAAAGAAGTTGTATATCTAGAACATTCTCGTTTCACGAACACCAACTACAAAATTTCTTATTTCAATTAGGCCCCACGCCCCAAAGATTATTTTTGTCTCGGCACATATTTTAAATGATAATAATCATTATCAGGTTATAGATTGGATAATACAGACTGTCAAGAAAGTATCGGGAATTCTTCATTTCTCCCTCTCATCTTCCGCTTATATAGAAGACGGGTAGATTTTTTCCTAGATTGGTAGAACTGTCCTTAATTATGATGCCAAAAATTAGCGCGATCTGTCAACCAGTGTGTTTACGGCAGCTGTTTATGTCAGTCGACCTCAGAGGTGTTTGTCGAATTTTAAAATTAACTCAACAAATATCATTGAGCAAGCACCGTATTCACTTGATATGCCCCCCTGTGACTTCTACCTTTCTCTACACTGAAATATTCACTTCGGGGAACACGCTTCGACTCAATTAAAGACAACAACATATATAGTATTATCATTAAAAATTATTATGTGTAGTATATGGGTGTTGGGGTGGTGGGACTCGATTTTTATATATTTTGCCATACCATGAATATGCCATATTCTAATCAAATTTTCCCTGATATTCACTAAGGTATCTCACATACCATTACCAATCATATGGAGTAAAGTCACCCGGATGTTATATGTTCGCTATATGGAGGCTAGGCCAATTTTTCACCCAATCTTCTCCAGATTAGGCCCAAATATACACTGTTATCAGTAAAACAAGCTCTCTTACTTTCATTGAGATAACTCACATGTTGGCCGATATATGCAGTATAAAGTCAATTAGAAGTTCCACTGTCGTTGTGTTATGTCTATGGGAGCTAAGGAAAGTATTGACACGATTGAACCAATTTTTGACACAAAGAACCGCCATTATCAGGAAGAGATTCTCCCTGAATTTCATTTATATTTCTCACATATTGACCGATATTTGTGGTTAAAAGCTTTTATAGATACTGATCAGAAACGACCAGGTTTGAACAATAGAAAAGAAATTGTATTTAATGAGGACAATGTTAAGCCGACCAGATGAATAGTGGCTTGCCAAAAGCTCTGGGTTTGGGAGGTGTTTAGGCATCCACCTTACATTTCGAACCTGACTCCAAGTGATTGCTATCAATTCCTTTCACCTGAATAAAGGCTTGTAAAAATCAAGTCTACTAAATTTTTGCCAATAAGGCCGAGAGCTTTCGTAGTTTTATGACATTCCTTTCAATATATCAACAAATTATCGAACAATTCGATGCATACGAGGTATGACAATTAAGTAATAAGACTGATTCCATAAAAACCGTATATTTGAAAACTATTCTACAACTTTGCCATCCCCTTCAAAGTAGTCCCTTTGGGCAGCTATACAGCGATTCCAGCGCGTTTTGCATGCTTCGTAACATTTCTGGAACGCTTCGACTGGGATGTCCGTGAGTAGAATCGTCACGGCCGCCTGGACGTAATTGACTCAAAAAGGGTTCCTTTGACCATCGATTTTGTTTTAGGAAACAAAAACAAGTCACAGGGTGACATGTCGGGCGAATAAGGCGGCTGTTGAAACACGGCGATCCCTTTAGAGGCCAAATACTGGGACACGCTGAGGGCGGTGTGGCATGGCGCGTTGTCGAGATGAAGGATCCAGTTACGAGCGATGTCTGCGCGCACACTGTTGACACGTTTTCGCAATCTTTCGAGTACTTGGCAAAAGTAGACTTAATTCACAGTTTTCCCCGGTGGAACGAATTCTTTGTGGATGATTCCACGCCTATCAAACAAGGCAATAATCATCGTTTTCACCTTCGACTTGCCCATGCGAGCTTTTTTCGGGCAGGAGGCGCGTGGAGACAACCATTGTGAGCCTGGGCACGACTAAGAGCACTATCATCATATACTTTTACAATTTTAGCGTACGTTTCCGAAGCTGTTTTGCCCAATCTGGCGCAAAATTTTATCGAGACGCGTTGCTCTTGATTTCGTTTTTCCATCTTCGTGACGAGCACTGCAAACACACGTCTACTCAACTTGACGCAGCAGGCGAACTAAACAAGCTAGAGCGATGGTACATATATTTATGGAGAGGGGAGGGATGCCGGAAAAGGAAAAAGGGAATTTGAAGGTCACAGGTTTACCATAAGCTTACTTAATTGTCAAACCTCGTATTTGACTTAAATCGACTATTTGAAATAAAATCTTCAACTTAGCACAATTGATTTATTTTCACGCGAGTTAATAATAAATGTACATAGTTCTTAGAGGAAGAGAGAGTAGAGACTCTAGTAGTACCCATCTTGCCAGCAGTGGTCATGTCAAATATAACCTTCTGCCATTTCCCACAATTACAACAGCAATAAATGCACGGAATAGTTATTGAAAAATACTTTATGCTTTCAACTTGCTTAACGCTCTCCTTTCTTGTAATATTATTGAATATTCCATCTTACAAATAAAATATCAAGTATTCCAACTTCTTATTTAACTATTTTCATACAACTGGGGATATCTTTCGAGTAAACACATTTCAATATTTGCCCTCAAATGTAACTAAAAACGGCATGGAGTATGCTAAATACTTATTACAAAAATAACACCGAGTTTGGCTTGTAAAATACACTTGCCGCACAAGTAGAGCCAACAAAAAGTGAGTGATCAAAGCAAACTAACGCTGCGGCAGCTATGAAAACAATGAACGGCTTGCTATTGAAATTTCTCAACCAAAAATTACGCGCTTTCCCACTAAAAATATACAGACTTATATATAAATGCGGGTGGGTATGTGTGCAACAGTCGTTGTTGCCGAAATGACTTTTCGTAATGAAAAAACTTTCCACATTGCTGCGCGTCTGTGCCTCCGTCTTGCCACAGCGCCCACCATTTGTTTGCGCACAAAGTTAAATATTGAAGCAGAGACAGCTGAGGCTGCAGCGGCCGTCTGTCCGCCTTGGTTGGCAGGTGGAAAATAGAATTACCTTGCAGCGCGCGCAGCCGTTGGATATTTGGACGTTTGACTACTGTCAAGACAGTGTGACTGACGGCCCAAACTTTGTTTTCATTTCAGCTTAAGGAGAATAACAAAATTTATGCTTGTGTTTATTTATGGTGCGAATTGCTTTTAAAGCCAACTCAATGCAATTTAATGTATGAAAATGTCTGCGCAACGAATAAATAACATAAAAGTATTCAATTGATGAGATTTACGCGATAAAAAGAGCGATTGAAATTGATTCAATTCACCAGCAAAGACAGATTGAATTTGTGTGTGGGTGTTTGTGTATGTGTATGTGTGGTTCGAACACCTTTTGCTACAACTTCGCACTTGGCGCTTGGCGCGCGTGCTACATGGCGTATGAGTGACGTGGAATTGTAAATAAGTTTTATTCAATGCATTTTATAGCGCAAATAAACCATACGAAATGCCATTGTGTGACACATATGCACGCACACACACGCTCATACATAAAAACGCCACAAATACAGCCACATACATGTAAGCATGTGTTATGGCAAAGCTTTATAAAGTGCCAACACACACAAGCAGCGCGTGTGAAAGCGCACATAAAAAGGAGCAGACGCCAAGATTGATCACCTTCGACAAGCGCCCGCTTCGTGCAGCAGTATTGGCATGTCAGCGCTCCAACTTGAAACCGAAATGAAAGACGGCAATCGTGTGCTGCTGATCCACATACTTGCTTGTTCTACACATGCCTGTTTGGTTGCCTGTTCGTTTGGTTGTTAGTCCAGTCAGTCAGCATGCTGCTCATTGAAATATTATGCAGGCAGAAATTGAATTCAGTGCTGCCAAATGCGTCAATTGCCAATTCATTTGTTAAAGTGCCAGTTTTGCGCGCTCGCTTCGTGGCAGACGCTGACACTTTTTAAATGAAGCCGAGCAAACGAAATAATTAGCATAAAAAAAGCGAATAAAGTTCATGTGCGAGAGATATTAATGAAAGTCAGAAGAACTAACACAGAAAACGTTAAAAGTGTACAATCGGGTCAAAACTTCCCTCCCTTATATATAAAGATTTTCAAACATTCGAGTGACTTGCCTTGAGCGTATAACTGATAACAGTGTATCTTTGAGCCTAAAGTGGATAAAGTTGGGCGAAAACTTGACCCATAGAAGCTGGGATGAGGACTTTCGCACATTCCGCTGACTTTGTAGAGTAAAGTTTTGTTTTTTTAGTATGTGGTATTTGGAAAAATAGACAGAATCGCGTCAACACCACTCCAACTCTCACATATCATATACATATGTATGTATAATGATTTTCGTTTTGCAAACATACCTCATGCCGAATTTGTCAGTGTATGAGTTATACTATATGTAGTATATGAATATATAAAATTCCTTCGACTTCGATCCTCTGGTTGACCTTTCACACTTTACAGTATTTCCTGGCTTTGATTCTTTCAAGTTGCAAGAGTATAAAATGTTCAGTGGCACCCGAATTTAGACCTTCCTTACTTGTAGTTATATGCTAAGAAGAAAGCAAAGAAAACTAAGTGAAGAGTGTTTCGATAAAGAATAAAATGCAACGAGATGAGAGCTATCATCCGAAGATGAATCGGATCATATTCCAACTGAGACATCTGAAGCTGAAGAGAGCGATCAAGAGGCGCCACCAACGATGAAAGTGAAGATGTCATCAATGTGAATCAGGAATAGATGTGGGGTGCTAATTGGTTCAGATGAACAAACTGAAAATACCTCTCAAGAGACCGAAACAGCTGAAGATGGTACTGTGTGGTTGAAATTTGAGGAAGTAAGATGCTAGTTTATACAATAAATGCCTAATAAACCGAATAAACTTACCATCAAATTCTGATTTGTATCAGACCGTTATTAGCAAGTACATGTTGAATGGTTTTGCTTATTTGGGGAAAGATGAACAACAACCATCGTCAATACTTCTAAGCGAATACGTTCTGAGACATGTGGATCCCTATACAGGCTATGGAAGAAGTGTTACGACCGACAACGAACATGTGACTAGCGACGAAATTGGCCAAAAAAAAACTAAAACTATGTACATTGGTTGGAACTATTAGAGGAAATAAAATAGGATTACCCAAAGCAGCGAAACAATCGTTTTCCCATTATCTTTTATATATATAGATCAGAAAATTATTAGAAAAATTTTACCAGATTCTATTCAGTTTCATAATAAAACTAGAGTGATATGACAGATCAAATGCCCAGAAAATATACGGTGTGAAATCTTGTTCTCGTAGATAGACCCTCCAAATATTTTTTAGCATTTTAGGTTTGGCTACAATTAATGCTTGGATTGTTTATGAAGAAGCGACCGGAATACAAATAGAACGAAAGCAGGGGAAGATTTAAGTATATCGTCCCAGGATTTCGGGAATAAAATGGGTATGGTTGGATAGAGGAGGTTCTCCAAATCAAGAATATATGTAGTTATAGAAACTTGTAGTTTTCGAGATATTTGCGTTTAAAGTTGATAATTGCCACTATTTGAGTTACGTATTTTTGCGATTTAAAATTAATTTTATACTCATATTTTTCATTTTTATGTTTCCTAACACTTAATTTAATCGTTTGTACACGTTTTTCTACATTATGTAGAACAAAAATAGTTTTATATCAATATTAAGCTTATTGTTCAAATCTGTTTACTTAACAAAAACAAAAGAACTTCAAACTGTCAAATAATCAGTATTACCATACAAATATATATATATATATATATATATGTATATATATATATATATTTTTTTTTTTTCTTTTGATTTGGAGAGCCTCCAGACCATACCCATTTTATTCCCGAAACCCTGCGATGGTATTCTAAAGCCGACCCGAAAGCAGTTCCTGTTCCAATTAGCAGAACTGCTTGCCGCCGATTGCAGAACTAAAAGAGAGACACATTCAGCATAACAGCAAGACCCACAAGTATCAAGGCCAACATCTTCAAAAACAACAGATTCTACCAAACGAAAAATTTGTCAAATACAACTTAACAAAACAAAAAATATGTGTCAAAAATGTAAAGAGTATGTTTGCGGAAGATTTGCAATTTCATTTGGTTAAAATGTCCAGATAATGTATAAATTATTATTCTTTTTTCGAACTGAACTATATTTTTTTATTGTTAATATTTATTAATACTTTATTATATGCTTGCGAGTTATATAAAATATATGAGAAACTACTGTTATACAAATCTCTTTGCATATTAGTTATTTTTTCACAATGCAGGCATTTTGACTGTTTTCAGCCAATAAAGTAGGTATGTATGTATATACCAAGGTCCCGCCTTTATAGTGTTAAAAAATACAAAGTAATAAAATAAAAATACAAAGTTGTATACAAACACCCTGTACTTACCTTTGAGGTTTAGAGCAAAACATTATTACTCCCCTGAACTGATATTATTTGTTGGTTTATTCGAACGACGTTGTTGAATAATTAGAAAACGACGAGAGACGAACATCGAAAGAACGAACGCTTGACTTCATATTTGACGAAATGTATTTAAAACGAAATTAATTAACTAATTCCCTACAGCACTGCGGCACTATTTATGAATGATATTCAATATGCGATTGCCACACCATTACTATTTACACCACTAACAAACATACACATATCACAGAAAACAAAATGAGCTATGCACACTGATTTATTTCACATTACACACATTTTTTGCTTATTTGCTAGAATACTAACAACTTTATTTCACTTTACACAGATTTCTTGCTTTCACTAGAAAACTTACCACTTTTCACTTAATTTAATTTGCTCAACTCTCACTCAAGCTTTGAAAATAAACAAACTAATTTAAAAAGCACTTTTACTAGAAATTTCCTGCGCGTTTATTACTATTTTTCCCGCAACACGAACCGACGCGCAATTTAACTATTGACCGATCGCGCTTGAAAAATTCCAATTGACTGACTGTGAGCAGAAATGTGTGAGTTCCCCACGACACGAGGTGATGCTGTTGTGTTTGTTGTATGAGAGAAGGCGACCGTTGTTCTTGTACACCTTACTTCGCCATTGCACATCGCAGCATAGCGAAGGGGTAATGCACTCGCTACATGCCTACTGCATTAAGGTAACTGTTGCTTGGCCTTGAATTGAATTTTTTGTGAATTAGCAGCAATTTGGCGATAGAGGTGTCGAATGAAAGAACTCGCATGCGATTTTTTATATACTCTAATGATATTTTAAAATGCTTACTGAATATAAATTGTCATGACACAATAAGGTGCTTTGAAAAAGGACTATATAAAACAAAATTGATTCAATGAACATTTTGTTTTAAAGGTACTTTTACAAAGTAAGAAAATAAAAAATATTTAAAAATATATTTTTTAAGTATTTTATTGACAACTTATTTCTTACTTCTTGTGTATAAAATAAAGCATGTATAATAAAAGATTGGTATTTTATAAATAACTACAACGACCATAGGAAGAAGTTTTTGTAGAGCACTAAGTCATAATAACTGCATCGAAAACTAAAATATGGAACAAAAATCGAAGAAATCATACAAGTATACGGCTAGTAGACCAAGCTATATCTTTTGGGAAATTAATGAATCAATTTCAAACTTGAAAATGAAAAATAATTTGACTCTGACAGAAATACACATTCAAAAATATTTGTATTATTGTAGACCCAAAGCGGGTAGTTCGATACGCCAGTATTAGACCACTCACTGCACTGCATGTTAAAGGACAGATAATAAATATACCATTCTTCATATTTTTTTTAATGTAACCAATTTATTCCAATACATAAATACATAAAAACGAAGTGTTTTGGTGCAGTTAATAACATAGTTTCCGTTCGTTGTAAATTTGCAACTGCTGTATCATAACTTCTCAGTTTTTAAGAATTATATAATACAATGTTTGCCTATTGTTTGTCTATCTCTATGCTATCTGTCATATTTTCCTATTGAAATTTTGCATAAAATTTTTAAGCCCAACGTGATCGCAGTCACATACCGACGTACACTTATCAACACACGACTGTCAAACAGAGAATGTTAACGAACATGAATGAAATTGTATTAACATTCGGTCATTCTGTTGCACTTCTTTTCTGCAGTTCTGCAGTTCTGCTGGACTGATTCGTGATGACGAAACAACAACTTCGTTTGTACATATGTGCAAATATGTAACATTCCTACATTGTTTTGCATGATGTAACGAAATTACAGAGGATCATTCGGCGGGTTTGCAATAACATAAACCGAAGAAATTACATTGCTTTGCTATTTGTCCAGGATTATAACAGCAATTTCAAATAGTCTATTAACATCAATGCTAATAAAGAGTGACTGCTTTGTTTTTATGCTCTTGCAGCATGTTGCTACAGGGTATAATAGTTTTGTTCACAAAACTGTTGTAGGTATCACCTGAAAATAATCAAGATAGATCAAGAGTGAATTAATATATCAGGATATAACTTTGGCACAAATAATGCATTTGAAGTGAGCCATCTTCTGACTATAAATTGTATTAATCGAACTAAAACTGTTCAAGCCCCTAGATACTGAATATATGGACCCAGTGCTTATTGTTGAATTTTTACCAAAAATATCGGTGAAATGTATAATTAAATATCAGAGAAAATTTTTTCCTATGTCTACAAAAAATGGAGTGAATCGGTTTTGAATTTGTTGTACTACTGTGCCCAAAAAATAAGGTTACATTTGAATTTAAACTCCGCGCGTCGAAGGATTTTAAGAATTATGTTTTTTTTTTAGGTTGGTAGTACTGTCAGTCACATTTATGTCAAATTTGATGTCAAAATATTCATTAGTGTTTGAAATACGTGTCGTTTTGTGAGCTGCTAAAAGTGAGTTTTTCGTTTTTTGCGATGACGAAATTTGTTGAGCAAAGAATTTGCATTAAATTTTGTTAGCATAAAGTTCCACTAAAATTTTCCGCTTTAGACATTTATCGATTAATATTTCATAGGTTCCATAAAAAGCAATTAAAATGTATGTTAAAGTATTCAGCAGTACATGCAGTAATCACATCCGCTCTCTTCTTCCTTTCATTGTGGCAGACAACAAAAATTCCTCAACGATATCACATATTTAATGCCACTTTAGCATTTCTTCAGCGACAAACGGAAATTTTGTCATTTGCAATAAATCAAAAGTGTCTTCGACTACTAATCATCGTTCATCAATCAATTCTATCAATGAGCTGCAATCATGCCCAAACTACTTAAAGGCTCTCTTCTACCACTCACACTTTTTCTTTGTAGGCCTTTCAACCAACGAGTCTGTACTGTTTTGCTGTATGTATTTACAAATACTTACGTATTCTTCTGCTCTTCCTGCAAGCTAGTGCTTTTCAATATTTTTCTACACCTACTATTATCTATGTTCGTCCCTAAGCCGCCCTGTCAATTTTGTACTTCAGCCGATTTGTCCTTCAGTTTGTTGATGTTTTGATTGCCACTAGTATTGACTCTGTTATGAATTGTTCATTTGACAGCTACAAAGGACTAGTGACGCAGAGAGAAAGAGAGTGAGCGAGCGTCCAACCATCAACAGTATTTAGGTGTGCGAGTATTAAAAGGGAAATCGGTTTTTACACAATGTAACTGGCAGTTCATCTTTCTAACTACTCAGAAGCAGCATTTTCTATTTCTTTAACCGAAATCTATTAAAAAAAACAAACATTTATATGCATTGATATTTCTAAGCCAAACAGGGAATAAATTGTTGTAACCACGAATGAAGGTGAACTACTCACTGAGGCCTTTCTTATTCAAATGAAATGGCATCGTCACTTTGGCGTGAGTAAAATCAACTTCGTACCAAAATAGCTAGAGGGTTATATACATGGATATGCCAGGTTGATACCAAAGCATAAATTGATTTCTGTATGTTTGAAGGACTGTCTATCAATCGGGCAAGTAAGTAAGTGAGTGTGCTATGGAGAGAATGGGACCATTTTCATGAGGTTACTACTAAACTTGTTTTTCTGAGCCACACCCATGTGCCCTGAAAACTGCTACCACATAGAATATTACATATTTTTCTTTCGTTTTGTATTGGTCCAAGATCGACAGGGATCCACTAGTAGATATTATCTTCCATACCGGAATGTGACCCTTATTATTTCCTGAACACATCGACAGTGTGCGTGGATTGCGGAAGCATATCTATACAAACCAGATATAAAAGAGTAAAGATCCACAATGTGAATGGTCTATCGAAAAAGTGCCGTATTTAATTCCTGTAACCGGTTTAATTGGCCTGTTTGTTGGGGATTACGTAAGCACTGTAAACTACGTCAACAAAGACCCTCGATATCCTAACAGTACATATTCAAATGAAGAATGAGGCAATGCAATGCTTACGATTTTAGGCCATCATAACCAGACACTGCATCTCTACCTGATACCATTCCCATCATACTCGATCTCGTTAATGAACTGGGGTCCGAGCAAAGGAGATCCGTTTTCATTCCATAGAAGAGAAAAATGGGCCAATGGCGCTGTGATCAACAGTTCCAACGGTGAAAACTACGTACTCACCGACGGAGCAAAGGGCTGAATAGGAACAGAAGCGGGTTTTTTCCTGGAGCAATTCATACTCAAAAAGTAGTTTCAAACTAAATGATTACAATTTAGACTTTCGCGTCGAAATATTTTCGAGCAAAACAAAAGGTACCAAGGGAGCTTTTGCTCTAACCAGCAAGTCCATAAACCTGCTCGTGAGCAGCCAAGCGACAATTAAAGCTACCCGTGGCGCTTATGATACACTTAGTCTTATTATATTAAGTTATGCGAGCTGGTAATAAATAGGTTCGCAGTGATAACACGGTTAATACCATCTGAGTACACAGTCATAGAGGTGTAGAAGAAAATGAAAAGAATAGTTTGTCCACGGGAACACAATTCTACTACGCTGTCCTAGACAACTGAGCTCTCTCGAGGGTTGTTTGGAGCAATGGACGCGAAAAGAACACTCTTGGAACTCTAGTAATACAAGGCATAACATAAAATTACTTTGGGATAGTGGTGGTCTGACCAAAATACTTCTATCTCTAGGCAAAAATGAACTTAGTTAAAAACCCTAAGATCCCGCAAGCATGCGCAGAGAATTATGTAAAGATGGAACATTATCCATGCTAATACCCTGCTTTCGGCTGGATAAGACGAGAAATTGCTAAGCTCCAAATGCTCCATCATAAGAGACTGGGCAGTTGGATGTTTTTATCAAATCCACTGAGCGGATGGATATGACTTAATTGGGTTACCATCGGAGAGTTCACTCCTAGATCCGGTGACGCTGATGGATTCGGCTTAATTTGGTTACCACTCGAGAGCTGTAATCACTTAGTCGTAACCTAAGTGCGGCCGTCTACGATCTAACACTAATACTCCCACTTTTCAACCAACCAACCAAAGGCAATCTCGGAAGACTAAGAATAATTCAAGATAACAAGAAGAAACAATGTTGTAATTTGAATAAATTCAGTCCTCTGAGAGCCTAACTAAATACTGATATTGGAAGACGGATATCCTTTAAAATAAAGAAGAGGTAATTCGAGCGAAACTGTAGCGCTAAGATGGAAATATTTCAGATCGTTGTATAAGCAATAGGTCCGCGTTACGATTTTTCGAGAGAAAAGTTATGCGTAAGATTTATGGCATTGTCATCGGCGAATACCGCAGTCGATGGTACAATTCGCTGTATGAGATATACTATACAACAACATTGACATAGTTCAGCGAATAAAGGGACAGCATCTACGCTGGACAGGTCATGGTCGAATGGATGAAAATACTCCAGCTCTGAGAGTATTTGACAAAGTACCAGCCGAGAGAAGCAGAGGAAGAGACAAACCTCCACTCTGTAGAAAAATCAGGTGTAGAAGGACGTGACTACATACACTTGGAATTTTCAATAATGGTGTGCCTTTATGAAGAAACGAAATAATTGTCGGGCAGCTGTAAGCTAGCAAAAACTCCTTGAGGCTGTAGGACTGAAAAGATATAAAACGAGTGTTCACTAAGCGTTGCTTTTGAGGTTATGGTGAATATGTACTTGTAAGCTTTTTCACATCAGAAAATTATTATGTTGTAATTAAAAAACAATTGAAGTTGCAGTATCACTAAAATCAACTCTTCAAACATTATATCCTTTGTAGATTTCATGATACTTGTTAGCGCGCGAAGAGTCAATTTATTGCTACTTAATCACAGCAAAGGTCACTTCAGTTTCATTGCTACTTAACAAATTATAGTCCGGTCAGCCATCATTCACCGCAACTGGTTGACACTCGCGATAATTAGCACATAAAAGTCAAGTGTACCGGGGAGCTGCCCACCGATGACAGTCACTATCTCTCTTCTTCTTCTTTATTTGCCAATTCGTATTCGAATATTGGTGATTATATAACATTTAATAATATGTACAATATTAATAAACTTAATAATAATATAATAATGTAATGTTTACATGTTAAATATATCTATTGTATATGAAAAAAAAAAAACAATGAAAAAAATACAGATTTTGAATTATCGCAGCATATTTCTCTCTATCTCTCGCCACATCTATAAGGTTGCCCACGTTCTGGATTCGTGGCCATTGTCGAATGTTTCGAAGCCACGAAAGTTGTTTACGGCCAATACCCCGTTTTCCTTCAATTTTTCCTTGGATAATTATTTGTAAGTAGAAGCTCATACTTAGAGTGCCTCATAACATGTCCTAGGTAGGCTGCTTTTCTTTGTTTTATAGTCTTTAACAACTCTCTATTGCGGTTCACTCTTCTCAAAACTTCACTGTTTGTAGCTCTATCTGTCCATGGAATTTTTAGAATTCTTCTAATAAGCCATAGCTCGAAGGACTCTAGCTTGTTCATATCTGTGATTTTTAGAGTCCACTTTTCCATCGCATAGAGAAGCACTGACCAAACATAGCATTTTAAAAAACGTATTTTGGTTGTGATGTTGAGGTCATGGCTACATAATATGTTTTTGTGTTTTAGAAAAGTTGTTCGCGCAAATTTGATTCGACATTTTATTTCTATTGAACAATCCCAAATTTCATTGATCTGACAACCAAGGTACTTGAAATTTTTGACTCTTTCGATGGGACTATTATTAATCATGAGGTGTGTGTCATTGTACTACTAATAATCATACACTTCGTCTTGTTTATGTTAATGCGTAGGCCATATTCGTCACTACGTAAGTTAACTCGGTTTACAAGTTCTTGTAATCCCATCAAGCTATCGGCTATAAGTGTTGTGTCATCTGCATAGCGTATATTATTTATGAAAATACCATTCACTTTCACACCTTCATCAATACTGGTTGCCGATTCTTGAAATATTACTTCCGAATATATGTTAAATAACAAGGGGGACAGAATGCATCCTTGTCTTACACCTCGTGAAATAGATATTTCTTCGATTATATCCCCATCGATGCTTACATGGGCAGTTTGTTGCCATTATAGATTTCTTATGCAACGAATATCTTTGTCATCTATTCCCATAGAATAAAGAATTTCCATAAGTTTATCGTATTTAATGGTGTCGAAAGTTTTCTCATAATCCATAAAGCATAAAAATACATACATATTTTTGGACATCTTTACAGTTTTGAACCAAAACTTGTATACAGAACAATGCCTCGCGTGTTCCAAGACCTTCTCTGAAGCCAAATTGCGTCTTGCCCGTTGACTCTTCACATTTCTTATATATTCTGGCGTGAATGACTTTTAGAAATATCTTGAGAGCATGTGACATTAGACTAACAATGTTTCGCATTATTTTTCTTAGGTAGTGGTATGAACGTTGATTTTAACCAGTCTTTTGGATATTGGCCATTGTCATAAACTTGGTTAAAAAGCTTTACTAAGAGAGTTACATTTTTGTCATTTATTAACTTTAAAATTCAGCTGGAACCTCATCCGGACCTGTTGCTTTGTAATTTTTTATTGATTGTATAGCTCTCTCTATTTTGCTTTTCGTAATATAATTGCCAGTTGGTCTGTGATGGACATGAAGGTTTTGGTGTAATCTACTGTCATCCGAAAAAACGTTTTCAATATATTTCTTCCATATACTTTTCTTTTCATTTATGTTAAATACTACCTCATTGTTTTCATTTATAAGTATTGAGGGCGGATTTTTACGATGAATACCTGAAAGAAGCCAAATTTTTTGTGTAAATGGAAGGTACCATGTAAAAGTTGTAGTCTTTCGATTTCTTGGCATTCATTGTTTATCCAGTTTGTTTTTGTAGTAAGGATCATCTCCTTTATTTCTCTATTCAGTTGTCTATACATGTCAGTGTTTTTAATTTTATATTCCCGGCGTTTACTTTTTAGTTTTAATATGTCAACGGTCATCCAATTATTTTTATTATTTTCTTTCTTTTCTATTCCAAGAGAGTTTTTTGCTGTAGTACAAATTATCTCTTTTTAGTTTTAATATGTCAACGGTCATCCAATTATTTTTATTATTTTCTTTCTTTTCTATTCCAAGAGAGTTTTTTGCTGTAGTACAAATTATCTCTTTTAAATCGCTCCATATACTTTCTGCACTTCCTGATGGGATATCATTTATTTTATCATTAATTTCACTTTCAACTAGGCGTTTCACACTTTCGTCTCTCCACTTATCTATATTTAGCTTAATTTTAGGCTTACTTTTTTTAATTACTGCTAGCCTAATACGCAATTTTGCCAGTAGCAAGTTCTGATCCGAAGGTACATCCGCTGCTGGATATGTATTGACCTTTTTTATTGAGGAACAGAAGCGATTATTTATCAGAATGTACTCTATTTGATTTCTAATGATATTATCAGAGGCGTCCGATGGAGATTTCCATGTATAAAGTCTTCTGGGAGGCAGGTTAAGTAATGTGTTCGAAATTATTAATTTGTGTTCTTGGAAAAATTGAATTAGTCGATCTCCTCTCTCATTTCTTTCACCTAAGCCGTATCGGCCCGTAACTCCCTCGACTTTTTCTCTTCCAACTTTTGCATTGAAATCGCCTTGAATTATATTTATTTCGTATGGTTTTGTTAATCGCATAAGTTCGTCTAGTTCATCATAGAAAGTTTCTATTTCGTCATCACTTTTGTCAGCCGTTGGAGCATAGACTTGAATAATACTAATATTCAGTGGTTTTGCAAATAACTTTAGCATCATTGATCTATCAGATTTCGGCACAAATCCGATGACAGATTTTGCAATGTTTTCTTTAACTATAATGCCTATACCATTGCGGTGATTTTAAGTTTGATTGCCAGAGAAAAAATCTTTGTATTTTGGGAAATAAATTCTCCACAATCTGGGCACCATGTTTCACTTATGCCAAGTAAATCGATGTTTAATTTTTCCATTTCTAAAATCGTATTAGCTAGTTTTCCAGGCTCGTATAAACTCCTTGTGTTCCATGTTCCGATGTTTAAAGTTTGTTTTGTTTTACCTCAGGGGATTCTTAGCAAACTCGATTTGCCAGAGACTGAGGGCCATTGTTTTGGTTGTACTATCATTGTCATATGATATGCTGGGAAGTATACTTCAGTGGTTTCCCCTTGCCTTCTGAAGGGTTTATTGTTTTCCATCCTTACACATTTATATAGCGAACCGCTTGATACAAGTACAGACGTCCGCTTTCAGCTGTACTTACAGTAACAGACGCTGATATGTTGTGGACTGCTTTTAGCTTCGATATTCACCATCGACTTTACCGGCATGGGTGGCCTTACTGGTAGCTACGCTGCCGCCAGCATCGCTCTTTGGATCATTATATCTACTGAGCCCCCTCATCACGTCAAGATAGCAAATCTCCGAGAGGGGGACTTACCTGTGCGTTTCGCGGGTGCACTTCTAAGCTTTTCACATCAGAAAATTATTATGTTGTAAAAAAAAAACAATTAAACCTGCTGTAGCTCTAAAAATCAAGTCTTCAAACATTATATCCTTTGTAGATTTCATGCTACTTGTTAGCGCGCGAAGAGTCAATTTATTGCTACTTAATCACAGCAAATGTCACTTCAGTTTCATTGCTACTTAACAAATTATAGTACGGTCAGCCATCATTCACCGCAACTGGTTGACACTCGCGATAATTAGCACATAAAAGTCAAGTGTACCGGGGAGCTGCCCACCGATGACATTCACTCTCTCTCCATATGAACTAATTTTTCCATTCCACATGAACCAACTCAGCTGCAACTTTTCGAAAAAAATCCGCCAATAATGCCTCGCCCCACAAATGACAATTGGACAATGAGTAGTGCCCACTCAGCGCCAGTGAAACGCACTCATTTGGTCGTATGAGCTCAACGCAGCGTTGCAATTGACCACGCGTGATCACGGCCGCTCGGTGGCATTGGTGTTGGTGGGCCTGATCTCGTCCGAAATTCGATTGCAGCAAAGCGCATTGGGGAAACCGCAAATTTCCCAACGGCGAAGGTTTATTAAAGGCACGCACACATACGCATGCACGGCAGACGTTCTATCACGTGTTTCCAGTGCGCAGTGTTTGCGCACATTCAGCAGCAACAGTGACACATAATTCATTGGATTCGTGAAAATTTTCGCTTTATCTCTCGTATTATATATCACGTAACTGTAAGTGTATGCGTGTGTAGTTAAATGGCAGCGTGTATTTTCAATTTAGACGCGCTGCAGCAATTGATTTGTGTTTGCTGGCCGCCATGTCGTATGATGAACATGGCTGGCCATGGCTAGCAAGTGAACTGTTCAACGGCGCGCTGACACTGAGCGATGCGTTGCATTTGAATGCCGACGTAAGCAGCTAAATCATCATATAAATAATGCCGGCGGTGGCTCAGCAAGCGTTGCCAAGCAGTACTCATCCGCTTATGGACTCACTTTGCCGTATATGCATGCGTGTGTGTGTGTGTATGTGTGTGTGCGCACTGGCCACTCATTGCTGTCTAAAAAGTGATGGAAATATTTCACGTAAACGCAGCTCACTTTTCATCACTCACCAACAACCGCTTTGGTGTTTGACGTTGTGTTGTTGTTGCTGCTGATAATGATGAAGCTGCTGACGTTGATGCTTGTATTTTGAATGAAACGCAGCATTGCTGTCAGCGTGCTTTTGATGGCTTCGATTCCTTGTGAAAGTCATATGAAATTTGTGCGTTTTCATGGAAATGCGATTTCACTTTGCAGTGTAAAGTCGAATGTAGCAATGTAGACCGTTTTGGCAACTATACGGTTGCGTAATTATTCAAACTACGGCTTGTCATGTGCCACTCAACGCAACTCTGTGGGCAAACAAGCTCATACTCAGATCTGGCGTTTATGCGTATGAATTTAATAGCGACTTCGAGTGGCCGCTGGATCCACAATTTTTATACGCTTGGCTTACTGAACAATATATGTACTGTAACTGTACATAATATGCATTCGGCGATTTGTACGACGAATGAAATTATTCAACAAAAAATTTCCATTAAATTTGGTGTTCCGAATAAAATTTCTGGTGCCGAAACGTTCAAAAAATTTTAGAAAACGTCTTCGGTTAATTTAATTTCGATAATTGTTTACCGCGAGCAAGTGTTTTTAATTCGAACAAACTATACAAATGACTATGACTAACCACATCCAATATGTGCTTGAGAATCGACAATTAACAGTCAGACATCCTACTGACTCGTTGAAATATCGGTAGTATCAGTGAAAACCATTTTGAAAGATTATTTATAAAATTTTTTCGACGGCGCCGCGTTAATTTCCGACTACCAAAATGTCATGTAACGTTTTATAACTGGCAATGAGTCTTGAATCCATGCTCACGACCCGGAAACAGACGATCAGTCGACCGCATATCATGGCAAAAGTGCGCTGCAGTAGAAAAAAATCACGTCAAAGCTTATCGAAAATCAAGGTTATGGTAACAGTTTTTTCGGTTATCGAGGTTTGCTGCGGTCTACATTCCTTCCGACTGGCCAAACTGTCAACAAGGAATACTATTTGAGTGTTATACGTCATTTTCCAGAAGCTATTTGTGAAAAGAGGTCGGAATTATGGGCCGACAACTCTTGGTTTTCGCACCGATGACTGATGTCCGGCTATTGCAGTATGAAGTTTAGGTTCTGTAATGATCTATATCGCGTATACGAATTACGATCCAACTCTAAATTAAAATTAGACTCAAGTCTAGACCATTAAAATTAATTACTAACCTATATAAGGTTATATTGCCGTAATAATAACTTTATGAGTTACCACAGACCAACAGATGATGATTCTAATGAATCTCCAGATCTAATCTTGAATTTGAATTTGAGGGAATGTCACACCTTAAATTAAGAAATAAAAATAAATCAATGAACTCAAATACACCAAACAACTGCAGCAATCGGCATCCTGCAACATTTGTAGTGACACAATGTACAACCACCGGTTGGGTTGGGTTTGGTTGGGCTGTGTTAGATTAAGTTAGGTTAAAAAGTCATTCCTGTGACAAAGACCAACGCATATCCCACTTTTCATACTTATATACTCATAAATTTCTTCAAAAAAAATTTGTTGAGGTGGCAAATATCAATTCTTATTATTAAAGTGGATTCACCGAAGAAATGGCCGCCAAAATGTTTCAATGTTAGTCTTGAAGAAACTAAAGAATGGAGGAGATGGCGGGTAGAATTTTTCGAATATGCGGCTATTGGACAAGTAAGAACTCATACAATGGCAGAGAAAGGAAATTTGTTAAGAGCAAGTAGTGCAGTGGGTCTCCCGCGTTCTGCTCAAGGTACGAAGAATATCGTAATCTAAGGAGCTAAGGAGCTTATTGTTACGCAAGTCACCAATAAAGTTCGTGAAGTTTACGGAGACGATGCAGAATCAGTTCGTGTAGCACAAAACTGGTTTGCTCGCTTTTGTTCTGGAAATTTCGATGTGAAAGATGAACCTCGCTCCGGTCGACCTATCGTTGAAAAAGTCGATGAAATTATGAAAAAGATTGACCAGGACCGTCATATAAGCAATCATGACATCGCTAAGGAACTTAACATTAGTCATCAAATGGTTTTGAACCATTTACAAATGGCTAGAAAAAGAAAATTGTTGCTTTGGTACCACATGAATTGTCAGTGAAAAATTTAATGGACTGAATTAACATCTGCGACTCTTTGCTGAAACGAAATGAAATCGAACCATTTTTGAAGCGAATGTTAACAGGAGACGAAAAGTGGATCAAATACGACAATAAAACGCGTAAAAGATTATGGTCCAAGCGTGGCGAAGCGCAAAGCCAGGATTGACGCCTCGGAAGGTTACGCTGACTGTTTGGTTAGGATTTGAAAGGAATCATCCACTATGAGCTGCTTCATCCTAGTCAAACGATTGATTCTACATTTTACTGTCAACAACTGATGAGATGAAAGAATGTAACTGAAAAAAAAAGGCCAGAGCTGTTTAACAGAAAGGGCTTCGTCTTCCATCGAAACAACGCTAGACCAGACGCATCTTTGATGACTCGGCAAAAACTGGGAGAGCTTGACTGAGAAGTTTTAATGCATCCACCATATAACCCTGACCTTGCACCATCGGACTACCATTTGTTTCGGTCAATGCAGAACTCTCTTAGTGGAGTAAAGTTGGCTTCAAGAGAAGCCTGTGAAAATTACTTGTCGCAGTTTTTCGCTGAGAAACTAGAACTAGTTTTACGCTGATGAAGTAATGTCTCTTGCGGAAAATTGGCAAAAATTGGTTGACCAAAATGGTACATACTTGGTTCATTAAAGTTCATTATAAAAAAAAATAAGTTGAAATTTGATTAGAAATACGAAAAGACTTTTTCGACTACTCAATATACTATACATCCATTATGACCAGCGTCGATTTAGTAAAGTCCGACTACCTGTAGATACGCGAAGATCTCTCAGTTTTTGGGATATTGAAGTTGAACAAAAAGTTACTCATTTGTCGGAACGGCCGATACTTGATTACTATGGGGTATAGCTGCAATAAAAACAGAACGATACATGTCAGGTGATTATATAGAAAAATTCTTTATTTGACAATATATCTTCATAAAATTTATAAGAGATTATTCTTCAAGACAACAAAACAATTTTCTAATATATTATTCAGATCGTATCACCATATCATATAGCAAAAAAAAGTCATTTAAACTGCAACAATGGTCTTTTTATATCCTTTTTTGCTACAAAATATGCAACTGTGAAACGCATTAAAGCTTCGGTGTAGTCCAGGTTAACGTATTTTCCTGTTTTCATACTTGTTCAATCGATTCGCCCCTCTTTAGGAGTTTTTAACAAAAGACAAACAATACCAGCTTTTCTTTTTTAAAGGTAAAATATGAAATTATTACCGGGTCTTATACTAAATACGACGGCAACAGCGGATCTTATTGAAATTTCTCCCAGCCAATTGCGCACTTAACCGATGATACAGCGGCGCAAATTTTCAACGAACCTAAACCAAACTATGATATATTATTACGTGCTCATAAAACACTTCGTCTTTAAGTAGTTATAGCTATTAGAATAATTTGTTACATAAAAAAATTGAAGAATGGTATTTATGTATATACAGGGTAGGCCATTTAAAGTTGACCCATTTGTTTCTAAAAAAAAAGAACAAAAGAAAACAATGTTTTTTGTTCATTTCAAAAATAATTTATTTTGGTCCAAGGGGATTTGTTTCAGCTAATATTTAAAAATTAGATCGCGTAAATGGGCACCTTTAGCTTTGACAGCTAAATGCACTCTTTTTTCGACATTTTCCATGACTTTGGCCAATGTTTCGGATGATATGGCGGCTGTTTCACGTCGAATGTTGGCTTTCAGTTGAGCTAAGGTCTTTGGCTTATTAGCGTATACCTTGGATTTCAAATAACCCCACAAATAAAAGTCTGGTGGCGTCAAATCTGGTGATCTCGGTGGCCAGTCAACATCACCATTTTTCGATATCAATCGCCCGGTGAAAAATGGTCGCAATAAATTGATTGTTGGTCGAGCTGTATGGCATGTAGCCCCGTCCTGTTGAAACCAGAAGTTATCCATGTCATTTTCGCGAATAATGGGTATCACAAAATCCGTTATCATGGCTCGATAACGCTCACCATTGACTGTTGTCGTGGCTCCATCATCGTCTTCGAAAAAATACGGTCCGATGATCATATTCGCGTAAACACCGCACCAAACTGTTACTTTTTGGTCGTAAAGAGGCTGTTCTTCAATTAATTGAGGATTTTCGGTGGCATAAAATCGGCAATTTTGCTTGTTTACGCCTCCATTCAACGAGAAATGTGCCTCGTTTGACATGATGAGTTTTCGCCAAAAGTCAAGTTCGTTTTCAGCCATTTCGATGGCCCATTTGCCAAAATTAAGGCGTCGCGGATAATCAGCTGGGTTTAGTTTTTGTGCCATTTGAATTTTATATGGAAACATCTTCAAATCTTTATGAATTATGCGTCGGAGAGTGGTGCGAGAGATGTCTAATTCCTGAGAGCGGCGATAACTCGATGTCGATGGAGTCTCCTCAATACTGGCTCGTACAGCTTCGATATTTTCATCAGAACGTCTTGTGCGTTGTCTGGATGCATGACTGGCATTACTGAGATTACCGGTGTTCACAAATTTTGCGTATAAAGACTTAATTGTGTTCTTAACTGGAGCACTTTTCACTTTATTTTTTTGCGAAACGCACGTTGAGTTAACACAATTGAAAAGTTATTTTGAATATAAAGCTGAACAATTTCAGCGCGTTCTTTTGGAGTGTACTGTTCCATGGTATAAATTGCCTTCGAATGACGCTTCTAACGCGGTATGACATTAGCCGATTTGTCAGCGCTGTTAAAAGTTACAGCGTTGCCAGATGGGTCAACTTTAAATATATTATCTGTCTTTGAACATGCTGTATAGCGAGTGGTCTAATACTGCCATATCGAACTATTCGCTGCGGGTCTAGAATAGTCCAAATATTTTTGAGTCAGTATTCATGTCAGTTTATGTAAATATTTTTTTTTTTTTTTTTTTTGTTTGTTTGTTAATTTTTTAGTTTGAAGTTGATTTTTTGGTTTTCAAAAAAGATCTATCTTGGAACATGATGATCTACCTTGAACAGTTTTTGTTGGATCTGAACAATTTTCGGTCATAAAGTATTATTTGTGCAATCCCGTTACACTAGCTTGCTTCTTTGAAACTTAAAATTGTACTCTATGGGTAGTAGGTGTGGTTTTTATCCCATATTTTGTAGTGATTTTCGCACTATGATATGGGTATATGAAAAGAACACAACTTACTAAGTTTTGTCGAAATCGGTAGTTCAGATCCCGAATACGTGATTTCACCAAAAAGTGGATGGTGTCACATTCAACGTTCAAATTACACACCGGCTCTTTTAGTGCCCTCGCATACCCTCGCGGAAGTAAAATTTAATGTCTCTGGCATATTTACTATAGTTATTTATTGAACTAAATTCATATACTCTGTAGCAACACGTTGCAATGGTGTAAAAAAAATAAACCAGCTTAATCCACTTAAAAAGCCGATAGTCCACAAACACGATTGCTGTCTGTTTGGTGGAATTTCAAAGAGATCATGAGTTCTGAGGTTTTGCACAGAACCAGGCTTAACTCTGAAATAGAAGAGGCCACAGTTGAACAATATAATACAGGGTTTATCCGGAAAGTAATAGGACTGACTTTCTTCGGCCGCGGCTGTACTTGGGAGATGTTTGATATGATCAAGCAGGCTTACCCAGATGTTGCCTTAGCAATAAGTGTTGTGTTTCGATTGCACCAGGCCTTTTTAGAGGGCCAGGAAAAGGTCACTGCTGAAGGCAATGCTGGGAGACCTGCGACTTCCACAAACACTGACAATGTGACTCTTTGGCGCAAAGTTTTGAACTCAGACCGTCGACTAAGTATTCGTTTAATTGCGAAGATGTTAAATTTATCAAAATCTGTGGCTCATGACATTATGACAGAGCACTTGAACATGCCCAAGATGTGCGTGAAGATGGTCCCAAAAGTGCTTACTGACGAGCAGAAATTGCGGCGAGTGGAAGTGTGCAAAAAAAATTTGAACATGTGTGAAAGTGACCCCCAATTTTTGAATAACGTAATTATAGGTGACGAGTCATGGATCTTTGATTATGATCTCGAGGCAAAGAGGCAATCTTCCGACTGGCACACGCCGGAATCACCTCGCCAAGCAGCAAGCACCTCGTCTCTCAAGGCTTTACGGAGAATGCCTTCCGTGAACCCTTCAATGCTTGGAAATCGCAAAGGGAGAATATATAATTTCATAAGAATTTTTACTTTCTCTGAAAAAATACTCAGTTAACGACCCAATAGTTCGAAGCCAAAATATTTAAATAATGTATGTTTAATAAGATGAACGTTCCTTAATGTCACGGCTCATCTCATTACAGAGCTGATTGCACACATACACACACACCAGCACTATTCGCAACATTTATTTATGTTTCTGTATTATTAAAAGCCCCAGGCGTGTGACATGCGACAAAAATCAAATAACATGCAGTTAAAACGAAACACACACACATATGAAAATCACAGTTATGTGCAGTCGTGTACACGTTCCGGTGTGCGGATCAGAGTGTCTGAGTAGGTGAGCTATAATGTTTGCATAATTTAAATCTCCGCTTGATGCAGTGCGCCGGCAGCGCCAGCGTGGCCGCAGTCGGTCCAGCTCGTGCATCAGCGCTCACACCACAAAGGGCGTTGCAGCAATGGCTGCGTACAAACGGTAACCACTGTCCTATCGTGCATACACACATACGTATGTCAATCTTGTTATTGCCGCTGTGGTTGTTATTGTGCCACCAAACATAAAGTCAGTCGGCGCTTAGTACTCAGCGCATGAGCTGCTTGTTATTGTTGCCGTTGAACGCGGCGAAAGTTTTGAAAATATAATTTGTGGTTAGCAAAGTTCTAATGGCATAGTTGAGTTGGTGTCTCGCATTGTTTTGCAGCTTGATACGCATATACAGTATGTTACAAAAGTGAATCGAGTTTCACATTTGGTTTAGTGGTAATCGCCAGTGGAATTGAAATTAAGGGATACTTTAACTAAAGGCGAACTTGGAAGAGGCTTGAAGTATTTTCAACCTTTTTCTTGAACCGCAATGTTGACCAAAGGGCTTTTATATAAATATCATCCGCAAGCCTATGTATGGCATCTAAGATTTGCCCTAAGAAAAAATTGGAGGACCATTACTGATACCCAGAAAAGTAAACCTCTGATTTTTTATAAGTGATGCAGTAATCAATATTCGATGGAACTGCCGAGAAATTAAATATGATACACATGAATTCAACTATCCTGATGCTTACTTGTGGTTGCTCTTCGTAGACCAACACTTCGAAACTTCTCCAAAAACGACCTTTCCTCTTCAACTGTAGCAGCACAATAGATTGGTATCCACTTCTGACAAAACAGCCAAGCAGAAGTTCCCATGAAGTCGCTCTATGTAAAGCGAAAAGAATAAAAGTATTCATCACCGCTTCAAGCTTTTTTTCGAAGATCCTCCTGAAGATCGGCTACGAGATTCGAAAATTTTTTAAGCTAATTATATATCATGAAAGGTACTAAACTCTGGTAAAATGCATCATATGCTGGAGATTACTCCATATGGCATCCCACTTTGGGGAAGAGGACCCCATATAGATCATGAGATGTGAGCATTGATCTTTTAATATTATTTATATTCAATTCTGTACATGACTGTTTCATAGGGAGCCAACTGAGCGAGTAGACCGCGCTGCACTTCATTTCATGGCATTGCAGCTCAGCTTAGCGGGTCACCGCGCACCACCCAACTTTTTCTAAAAAAAAGGACACCAATTTCTTGATAGAACTATTACTAAAGATCTAATACAGCACTTAAGCAGAGTGAGCTGAAAACATCCCAACACTTTCCGCCCCATTGTCCAGCCGTTGCAAGGCTGAGGTAGAAATATCTCGAGAATATCATCTTCAGTGAACGAATCAACAAATTTATGATAAGCTCAAAGCGCTTTGTCGATTCATGTAGGTCTTTATGATCTATAATACATATAAGAATTTCTAGGTAACACAACGGATCGCCGTTGTTAGTTGTAAGGCCAGGTCCTTGTTAGGATCGACCTCATAACCTAATCTAACCTAGATAATACAACGGACCGACGTTCCGAGCCATCGAAATGAGATCGTTGCTAGTTGTACAAGGGAGATCCCTGTGAGGATCGATCTCATAACCTAACCTAATCTAATTCAGAACTTTACTTGCCAACTAAGCTTTAGATTTTCAACTAATTTCTAAATGGATGGAAGTCTCGAATTCATTAAGAATTCGTTTTCTCTTCGGAAAAAATTAAGTATACCAAAAAACAACGTTCTCAAGAAATTTAAATTTTTAGGTTATACGAACAATTTACATAAGCGTATTTCGCTTTCTAAACACAAATTCCTCATTCAGCAATTATTTGTTTCGTAAAGCGGCTTAATAAAATTGATATCTTAATATCTCCACACCAGCGCCATCTGGCGAGTTTTTGGTAAATATAGAACGACTTGTTTAGTTCTTAACCAGTTTTCAATTCTTCAGGACACTGTAAACACATATGTAGGTATGAGTATCTCTATCTACACAATGCGCAAATATGATCAGGCCGTGAAAAACTACCAACAAGGCTTGTGTTACAAGCAATGCAATGGTTGGGGTGTAGCGTGCGGAACTTCTATCGGAAATACAAAAACAATTATTTACATGTGAGCGTTTGTATAACAGTTAGTGCGTAAATACTTGTTCATTTGCATACGTAAATATTGAGTGTACACGTTTGTGTGAGCGCACACATGCGGACAGACAAACAAGCAGACATGCTTATTTAAATTGGCAGATTTTGCATGCTTCCTGAGGGGAATTATTACACTGACAGAAATTGCACGATCTACTTTTTTAATTTTAAAACTGATGTTGAGCAATACGAAAGCTCCGTTAGGATCGGGAAGGACCACTCCGAGCCGTTCGATACTAAATGATACAAACTAAACTTCAGACAAGGCGACTCCCCATCGTGCGACTTCTTCTATCTACGCCTGGATAAAATAATTCGAGCTGCAGATCTGAATAGAGAAAGTAAAATCTTCTCAGGTCATGTCGTCCGGAGGAAGCAGAGGATGAAGAAGACATCCACTCCGTTGGAAAGACCAATTGGTGGAAGACTTGGCTACACTTGGAATCTCCAATTGGCGTCTAACAGCGAAAAGGAAGAACGACTGGCACGATGTTGTAAACTTAGGAACTAAAGAAGAAGAATCACCAATTATATAACGGGTTTTCCAACATTACCAACCTTACTTTACCGTTACGGTATAGGTGACGGCTTTGTCATAACATAATACCAATTTAATAAGCTTATTTTGGTGAGTATTCCGCTTTACCATACTTTTGGATGAGAGATCTCCTTTATTTCTTCCTTTTGTTGGTTCCACAATCTCAGCCTGAATGACTTTGTTTGCATTTACCTGCTATATGGGAATTTCCACCAAATATTTCAACTCGTTTAACAAGATATACAACAGTCGGTGCCGTGATATACACTATCCGGAGTTAAGCAGAAGGCAGCCTTTTAAACTGCTGTCTGCAGTATGTTTCAAGCAGAGGTTTCTGCTATGGAAAGAGCAGCAAAGCTAGCCTCTAACGCATCAGCAAATAACTCTAAAGTTAACATATACGTATTCAGCCAAGCAGCAATCAATACAGTCGATTCGCATATCAGCCCAAAATTGTCTTCATAAGCAAATGAACAATGTAGAGGGCCAACAAGAACAAGCGACGGCACTTTTACTGGTTATCAGATCACAAAGCCATCAATAATGCGATAGTGGACGAGATTCCCAAAGTGAGGTACGTTTGTCAACCATAAAAGTGATCGACATTGGTGAACTCATGAGTCTATACAACAATCTGGACAGAAGCATGGTCTACAAGATCTAACGCGATGGCATGTTCTCTCGTGGCAAAAAAACTGCAAAACTCATGTACGAAGCGGGACATCAGAAATGCACAAGGGTTCTACTGGCATGCGATAGAAAATACTGTAGGAATATGGTTGGCATGCTGATTAGTTACAGTCTGGTAGCGGCACACACCTGTAGAAAAGGGTTAACAGTTCGAAAACGTACTTCGTTCGTACTTATCCCTCTTTGGAAAAGAAACCCTTTAAGCTTTTGTCGGTCCCACGGCATTAGACATAGGTAGCAGTGAGGTCAGAGAAACTATTGATATTCACGTCAAGCGCTGACATCCTAAAGGATAACTAAGTATTGCCACCTTACTACGTAACCGCACTTCATCTGGTATGGCTAAGGACCAAAAATTATCTACGCTGGCTTATTAGCTTACCAGACCAAGTTAACATAACCTAACTACTTCACATTTTAACACAAGCATATTTAAAGTGATGCTGTCTAAAACTGTACCATTGATTCACTGTTCCCTCTTTGATTTTCTCGTTAACAGACGGAGGCAAGCTGAACAGCTAGCAAGGAAAGGCACCCTAGAACCGCTATCTGTCGAATGAGAGCGGGTCAGTTCTCCCATATTCTCTTGTGTTCTGCTACTAGGTGTGTCGCGGGAGCTTGGCCAGTTCTGGTCCCCCATTGTTACATGCGCTGTCGTAAAAACCTTTTGGCCCAAGATTGACCGCAAGAGATCTAGTGATCTCTTTGCCCTCAGTAAGGCTATCATCTACCTAGTTGGGGGGTTTTAAAAGGCCATTGCCTATTAGCATCCATGTTGTAAGGCTGGAAATCTTACCAGACGGCATCAGCAGAAGCTGTGTGTAGAAAGACGAGGTGGAAACAACTCAACATTTCAATCTTGACTGTCCCGCGTTGGTGAGGTCAAGGCTTAAACACTTGGGAGCACATACCTTCAGACATCCCACCCAACTGGAGGAAATGGAGTGAAAACGACTATACAGATTTGTATTAGCCACTATGCGTTTTGCCAATTTATGTGTTCGAACACAGGAGTTCTTCTTTGCTATGGCTTCACAAAGTACTACATAAAGCGGTCCACCTGCGATCTCTCTTGATCAGCCATCTTCTAACCTAACCTAACCCAGCACTAATATTACGGATTGATTTCATTTTCAATAAATAAAAAACCTTACAGTGTATGCCGATTCCCTTGCCATCAGCTATAATACATCGCGTATGTGTGCGTTGGCATATGGAAAATACACGTACAACCTTTCCGCTGGATTTGTATTTGTAATTGTTTTATGGACACAAGTTAATTGGAAATTTGTAGGAAACTTTTTAGGCTACTCTGTGGGAGCCGAGCTAAAAACTTCCGGTTTCTATGAGTAGCCGACTGACAAATGGGCAAAGCCAAGCGCCGGTCCACGACTCGTATGTGCTCGTTTGTATGAGTGTATGTATGTATGTACACAAATGACGTTAAAAATTTAGCAGCCGGCGACCGGTGTGCTCTTCCATGTGAACTAGCGTAGTCTCAGTGGAGCCTGAATTATGGCTAAGGGGTTTTCTTGCGAAGAGGAAGTGGCATTTTTCATTCCAATAATGAGTAACCGGCATTTATGTCAATGTCCACATATTGCTTGCTGATTATGTATTCGTGAGCTGAAAAATCAAATTATGCCGGGGCGATATGGAGGGAAGTGAGCAGAGTGGATAACTAAATGTATATTCAGAGTTTTGAGGCTCAACGAAATTTAATATGTTCACTTGCTTGTCATACACAAGCTTTGTGGGATAATGTTGTCAACGGAAAATGTTGGACATTAGAATAGTTGAACTTTCGCATGGAATGGAATGAAAGATGTTAGAACCGAGTTCTGTGTGCAGCTGAGAATGAATGTGAACGTTGTTTGAAGGTGACATACAATATCCTGGTAATGCTTTTTTAGTATTGCTAGGCATTATTTTTCTTTATTTTCCCATTTTCTGCTTTGAAAACTGTTCATAAAGCAAAAAATGATTGTTATTATTAATCCACAGTTAAATATGTTGTATTGCATATCTCCACGAGGGAACAAAGCCTCACAATGAGACTTTTGGATTTTTTTTTTACTTCTAATCTGATTCCTAATTTTTTGGACCCTAAATATTTTTATCTGTAAACCCTTTCTCTTGTCTGGTGAATTTATGTGGATAGCGTTTAGGGTTTCGTTGAGCCCAAAGATGTATTTGATTTGTGCATGACTATAAATCCATATTAGAGGCGATGACGGGCCAGAAAATGCAGCAAATATTGCGATAGCGCAAATTTGTGTAAACCTGCAGCTTTGGATGTCAGAGGCTATGAGATTCTATGTTTCGCTGCTGTATAAAAGTGTAGATTGGAGTTGAGTTTTTGTAGTCCACGTAATCATAGAAGAGCTCCAAACCGCATTGAGGGCTCTGAAAGCTTGCTTTGCCTCCTTTATACGGTTGGTGATGTCTTCTTTAATACTGGACCCAATATCTGTAAGAAACCGGGGCGTTGTCGTGGTGCAACTTCCAATCGGCTGCGATGTCTTGTCGAACACGATTGATCCTCGTTTGAGTCTCGTGGGGAGTTCATCGTAAAACTTGGCATTGACGGTTTGTCCAGGAGGTACAGATACATGATGGACAATGCCTTTGATGTCAAAAAAGACAATGAGCATCGTTTTCACTTTGGATTTTCGGCTTGCACCCCTCACAGAATCACGTCGCGCGAAAATGTTTGTAATGACTCTCCATGAGCTCGGACAACTGACCAGACTCTTGTTCGTTAGCTAGGAACGCCCTCTGCCGAATCCGTAATCATGTAAGAACTCCCTCTTTTTAAAATAAGAAGATTTCATCCCGTCCTACCGAAAATTCTAGTTTCTTTCATTTAATTGACATGAGATCCCATATTCCAAGATCAAAAGAACGAAAATGGAAAAGAAATTACAGTGAAGGAATTTTGTACCAAAAATGTATAACTGTAAGTTAGTTTAGTACAAAGATTGATACTAATCGATGGATCTCAATAAGACAAATGTTCGCCGTTTGTGTTACTCTTAAACTTTTGAAAGTGGTTCACCAAAACCTCATAGATCGACGAAGCGTTTTGAGCTCTCCAAAAATTTTCTAATACGGTTAATCTGATATTAACCAATTGGCCAACTGCCTACCAAGATTTTTAAATCCCAGTCTGGAAAAAGCCGGATAATAGAAGGGAAGTGACAAGATGATTCCACCTCACCTTTCTCCATACAGAGTTGTCAAAAAACATCTGACGAAACATTTAGCCGCACCATGCAAAAATCTATTCGGTTTTATCTAGTCATAACCCCTACAGATGTGGACAGTGACTTTTCTGAGAGAAAGTGCATAGTTCGGAGGACTTTTTATGGTTTTTTCTTGGCCGAAAGGATCTCGCAGTCGAATATGTTCTTGTTCTTGGCCAGCACTTGCCGAGATCACTTGAAGTCCGCCGGTGCAGGCGCTAAAACACAAGAGGACTTCGGAAAACCGACTCGCTTCCAACCGAATGGAACTTGAGCAAGGGTGCCCTCAAAGCCAGCATAGCTGCCAGACGCTCGAAGAGCATGTATACCTCTTAAATAAAGTTATACTACAGAGCAGTACAACCACCGCTACATTGATGATGGAATGGCCTGTATAAGCTCTCTCTCTCTTAACTTTGATCACTGCACCTCTTCTCCTAACCAAATAATAAAAATGATAGTTTTTACTGTATAAATGTTTTCATCATTGAACACATTACTATTCAACTGACCCACGTAACAGCTGTAGCTTGCGTTTCTTAGCTTTTATCGTCAGTGTTGCCGTTGAACAATTTATAGCCGATGATACGATTATCCCTATAAATAAGAGCTGAATAACAGCAGCTTGTGGCAAGTGAAGTTGTGGGTGGTGCAACAACAATCTGAAAGACAAAGGCAATGCAAGCAATACTTGCAACATCAACCACGCAAGCAAATTTAGCATACATACATACAGACATCTGTATGTGATACCCAGACCGACCTACTTACCGGTCCAAACACACATACATACATACATAGTATACCCTTATGTACCGTACCTTGCGAGCGCTGATAAAATTCTGGCGAGAACAAAGCGCCCAACTGAAATAAATAAATAAATGCACATGTGTGCGTGGCAAAGGTGATAAACACTACGTCAGCCAAGTCAGCCGCAAGAGTGGCGCACACATCCAGCGCACCATCAGACACTATATACATACATACGCATGTATGTACCCGCAGTCAGCAAGGTATTGTGTAACGCGGCGGCAAGCGTCGCGCTGCGGCGAGTGCAACTTGGAAAATTTCGCCACATTTCGGGTTGCCGCTGGATCTGGCAGTCAAGTTGTTCGAGCGCCAAAAATTGCGCCAGCAATCAGCGGAAATCTCGCCGAAGCCGGCGCTTCACAACAATCAGCATGAATTTGTTGCACTCACATATATTTACTTCCATGTAAATGTGTCTTTATCTGTCTGCATATAGTACATATGTGTGTGCTTCTGCATCTTGGCCGTGGCAATCGTAATTTTTCAAGAGTGGATCTGTTGCGAAATCTGCGCGCCAGCGCTTAAATATATGTATGTGTGCCCATGTGTTACCTTCAGTTGTGCGCCTGCAGGTATGCTGCGCGATTTCGCTTACTTATGCTCTGATTATATTACACAAACGAAGCAAGATACTCGTGGGTATATTAGGGATGCTCGAAACGTATTTTTTTATAAGTTTTTGAAACAATTATTAACTGAAAATTTTTTTCATTGTTAAATTTCAAACATTTTGAGAGACAAGAATGTATTTTTTTTAGAATTTTCAAATTTCCACACAAACTTTTTAGATATACTCGTCATTAAATATCGATGGAATAAAATTTTGGACAATAGCTTTGATTTTTTAAGCAAATATTTTGTCCAATAAGCAAATATTACAATTTCGATTACCCTTTCGTTAATTAAATGTATTCGTCTTAGTCCAAAATTAATATTTTTGGTTTCCGGATTTAATTTTAGTTTTAAGCTAAACAAATACGGAAGAACACATTAAAACCTATCGCAATTTACATAGATCAAAGGCGTAAATACTTTGAGGTGTTACGAAACTTTATATTATAAAATGTTGTAGAGGATTTCAAGATTAATTATCCAAGGAAATCGTGAATTTATAACATATTTGGTACCTTATTTAATTATATTGCAATACATAGACTCACTTAGTTTGTTTGTTACATTATTTTACTTCGTATCAGCGATAAGACATAGGATTTATGTGATGTTAAATGTGGGGATGTTAGACACAAGATCAATTTAATTCACATTCAGCGCTAAACGATGTAAATTATGTGGGCATATTTTGTAGGCAAGAAATAGTAAGACTTTTTAATTTAAATTTCGGCCGAAAACCCATTCGTCGAAATATTTTTTTCTAGGTTGCTATGACTGTTAGTGACACCTGTGCCAAATGTTACATCAAATTTATTATTAGTGTTTAGTATGTACTTGTTTTTCTAAAGTACATAAAGTACTTTCGAAAGTCACAGATCTCACTGGCATCCTAGGATTTTCGAATATTTCGGTGAAAACCATTTTGGAAAACCATTTGGGTATAAGAAAAATTAAAGAAGGATTAGTTCCAAAATCACTCAATTTTTTCAAGAAACATCGTTGAGGAAATAATATTTGTCTGTGAAACTATGCTTTTCGACCACCAGGATGGCATGAAGAGTGTTAATACTGACTGATGAGCCTTGGATTCATGCTTGCGACCTAGAAACAGGCGTTCAATCGGCCGAATATCGTAGCAAAGGTGAGCCGAAGCTGAAAAATACACGTCAAAACAAATCAAAAAGCAAGGATATGTAAACAATTTTCTTTCATTATTAACTTGTGGTGTATTTCGTATTACTTTCGGCCGGCCAAACTGTCAACAAGGAATACTCTTTGAGTGTCATGCGCCGTTTGTGCGAAGCTAATCGTAAAAATTGAACTGGAATTATGGACCGACAACTCTAGGTTTTTGCACCACGATAATACACAGTCGTACTACAGTGATTCTTCCTGAGTTCTTTGGCAAACATGCAACCCATATAGTGCAGCAGCCACTGTATTCGCCTGATTTAGCTCTGTGTGACTTCTGACAATTCAGAAAACTCAAACCACCGTTTCGGTTAAACCGTTTTGAGTAAATTGAAGCCATTAAATGAGAATCGCTAGGAGCATTTAACACTACTTCCGAAATTGATTTCAACAACTGTTTGTAGGATTAGAAAAACTTTGCCAAATGGGGCCAAGAAGATTGGCTTTCAGGGGTACGACATAGATTATCAACAAAGCCTTACTATTTTTTGCCCATAGTAGTAGAACATTGGTCCTCTTAATACTCGTATATTTAATCACATTATACATATTGGCTTAATATATTAATATCTAACTCACACATACACTCACACATACACTCACTCATAGGCATAAGGCCTACTAGAACAACGAAAATCGATATATACATACGTATATACTGTATGGAAGCTGGGATAATTCATTGAGCAATTTCATACATTTTCTACATTAAACTATAGTATGTACAAGGTCTGTCGCAAAAGAAACAGGACTGTTAAAAAAACAACAAAATATTAATATTTTTCAAAATTTATATATTTTTATTCAAAGTAGCGGGCATTTAGCCCGGTCAATTAGCATTTCAAATGAGTGTTTAAGGTCGAAATGCTCTTGAGAATATCGGTCGTCGCCTTTTGGATAGCTGAAATGTCCTGAAACCAGTGCTCTTTCATGGATGGGGTGGTAAAAATCGCAGGGTGC
This sequence comes from Bactrocera zonata, assembly GCA_037783105.1. NCBI lineage: Eukaryota > Metazoa > Arthropoda > Insecta > Diptera > Tephritidae > Bactrocera > Bactrocera zonata. Next base: position 1,205,655 of record JBAWJQ010005959.1, on the reverse strand, counting down.
CAGATCAGGTGAGTAGGGTGAGTGATCAATGGTTTATATGGAGTTTTTTGTCAAAAAATCTGTGACAAGCGTCGACCGATGACACGGTGCATTATCGTGCAACAGGCGTCAGGGCCCTGCCTCACGGTATTGTGATCGAGCACGACGAATGCGTAACAAAAGACGTAAAAACAAATCAGCATTGTTTTTATTTTTGACTTCTGAAGACGATTTTTTTCGGTGATTTCTGATCGTCACAGAGGTCCTCACGACCTTCTTGGAATCGCTTAAACCACTCATACACATTACTACGGAGTAGGCACTGATCAGCATAAACTTTTTTCATCATTTGAAATGTTTCAGTAAACATTTTCCCAAGTTTAAAACAAAATTTAATATTTGCTCTTTGTTCAAAATGCATTTTACGACCGATGACCAAAAGCTACTGTCACTTTGTGATCGATAACATCGATTGTAGTTATCCAATTGTCTTAAAATTTTTAAGAAATATCAACAAGAGATCAAACATGCGTCATATAGTTAGCCGGAAGCTCGAATATCTTTGTTATGTATATAAGAGCTAAGAGAATTATTGACACTAAAATAAATTGTTGTCATTTAAACATTTTTAAGTCATGTGGTGGCCTACTTCAAAAAAAAACTATTTGCGCCAAGAGCTATCCCTCATACTGTAAAATGAAGAAATCAAATAGAGTTGAAAGTTATGTTATGTGGGAAGTAGGCGTGGTTTTTGTCCGCGTTCGCTCTTTCGGTTGAAATTGGTTTAGCGGATCCTTGAATATGCAATTTCGCGTAAAGGAGAAAGGTGTCACGCCCTTTTTTAATTTTAACACCGACTACAAAAACACCTTTCCGCAACATTTTTTGCTGTGAATTTTGATGCTTGTGATTTATTTTTACAAAAAAATGTTTCAAAATCGCTCGCCGAAAAAATACGTCAAAAACTGAATGAGCACTCATTAAAAATATCTAACTGTTCATATATTAGTTTTTACAATAGTAAGCTGCCTTTGTAGAGTTATCTTCATAGCAGAAACCGGGGGAAAAAATAACAATGTGAAAACAAATGTATTGGGGACATCTTTAAACCGACTTGAGTTCTTTTATGAGAAGTATTTTCTTATTTTGTAGTTAAGTAATCTTTTTTCCAATCATAACATTTAAATCAAGTAAGACAAACATACTCTGTTATTAATAAGATCCACCCTAACATTAGTACATATACGTAGAGTGTGGCAACTTGCACGCCGAACACTTAAGACGGCTCGTATGTATAGCAATATTTCGCATTTTCCAAGGATTTCATTTGCCTTCGCCTTCCATTCTTAATCAGCAGCATGCTGATTCTACCCAAATATATTTATTTGTTTTCCTTTTGGCAACACCTTAAATATGGTGTGCACTTACAAACTGACTAACCGCGCATTAAGCTTATTTTTAAAGCGATTGCGGATTGCTCGAGGTGGCACTTAAACCCAGCTGACTGCAGAAGAGTAAGTTGTAGAAATAAGGAAAGCATACTTTTGAAATATAAAAATTACCAAACAGAAAAGGAGGAAAAGCAGAAAAACGAAAATAAACTCATTGCAAATTTTTCGAGGTATTGGGAGTTATCTTAAATTTTTAGGTGGTTCCAGATACATAGTTGGGTACCAGAATCGTCACCACCTTAATGTTTTTGATCGATCGTAAGTTTATAAACGATGTATGTATTTAACAAGTTCCTCCTATGTCTTAGGAATATTGGCTATCTTGATTAACTTCAATTTAACGGTCCCATTTTGTTTTTTAGAAAAACTCAGTAAGGATTGATAGCATCCATTGGGTTATTTTCCTCTTTATCATTTTCGTCACATCATATGAAATTATACTTTTAATGGAATTTTCAATATTGTTTTAGAAAGAGAACATCAACTGATATTAAAATAAAGAAATATGATATTTATTGGGTCAAAATTACTGGCAATCGTGGTCAAATGAATGAGAACTATTCTTCACTCGATATATATAATAGGATTTATATTTCGAGATTAGAGAAAAAAGCAATTATTAACCATCAAAAATCTCTGTATTGTTTCTCAAATATTCCCATTAAAATCTATGCACTTTTACATGTATTTGAGCCAATTGTCGAAGTACTTTTGCCGCTCTGATTGAAGTATTTCCAAAACAGGCGATCTGAACATATCAATGGCCTCTTCAGGTGTCGATGAACGTTGATCTCTTAGTTTATATTGTACGAACGGAATGAAAAAGAGGTCATTCGATGCCAAGTCAAAACTGAACTGAGGATGACTCATCAAACCAATATTTTGAGTGCTCAAATATGCAGTTGTTTGAGACGTTGTGTGAAAGCTGGCATTGTCGTGGTGAAAAGTGAAGCGTATTCGGCGGTTAGTTTTCCTGATCCCATTCAGGATTTACTGTTCTGCGTTGTTCAAGTGACCAAGCCACCTTTTGCTTCGAAGTACTTCACGCGCGAACAGCTTTTGTTGAATTCGGCTCATTTTGAAATACCCATACAGTCGACTGCCCTGTACATTCCGGCTCATACGCATAAATCCAAGATTCATTACATGTCACGTCGACAAAGACTTGTTTCGAAGCACCATTATCATATTTTTTAACATTTCGCTCGACCAATCAACACGAGGCTTTTTTGACCGATCGACAAATTGTGTGGGATCAAACAAAGGCAAATTCTTTTTACAATCAAATGTTCATGCACTATTGAATATATGTATGCTGGTCCCACTAATGCCTACTAGACAACTGTAGGCTCACGACAGCATCAATAGTTTCCGGAACAACAACTCTAATAGGCGATCTTTAGGAAATTCGTCTTGGAATGATGTATAGTATGACTTAGATTGGATTCACCAAGCCACCGCTAAACAATGAACCTTGGTGGAACTTCATTGCCAATAAGTGAGTTAAGTTCACCGATGTACTTCTGCTGAAATAACCCACGTCGAAAGTTGTAAACTATAATCACACAGAAGTAGACGATGGAGATCTTTAAAATGTATAAATTATATATCATGACCAGCAGGCCGTCCGTTCTTTCTTGGATTGCCGGCCGAGCTATTAAAATACGGCGGCGAAGAACTGATAAGGAGCATGCATCAGCTTCTTTGTAGAATATGATCGGACGAAAGCATGCCGGACAATTAGAATTTAAGTGTGCTCTATCCAATCCACCAAAAGGAATGAACCTCCTTAACATCGCATATAAGGTTCTATCGAGTGTATTGTGTGAAAGATTAAAGCCTACCGTCAACAAACTGATTGGATCTTATCAGTGTGACTATAAGTCTGGAAAATGAACAACGGACCAGATATTCACCATGAGCTAAATCTTAAAAACGACCTGTGAAAAGAGAACCGACACGCACTACCTCTTCGTCGATTTCAAAGCTGCCTTTGACAGCACAAATAAGAGCTGCCTTAATGCCGTGATTGATCGTCAGGATCGAGAATGGCCTCTTCGACCCGTTCGATACCAAACGTGGTTTCAGACAAGACGACTCCCTATCGTGCGTCTTCTTCAATTTAGTCCTGGAAAAAATAATTCTTCTACAGGAATGTACAGCTGCTGGCGTACGCCGATGACATCGATATCATTGGCCATAACAACCGCGCTGTTAGTTCTGCTTTCTCCAGGTTGGACAAAGGAGCGAAGCAAATGGTTCTGGTAGTGAACAAGGGCAAGACGAAATATCCACTGTCATAAAACAAACAGTCGCCGCATTCGTTAGCTCCCATGTGACTGTTGGCAATCATAGCTTTGAAGTCGTAGATAATTTTGTCTAACTTAGAGCCAACATCAGCACATAAAACAATATCAGCTTTGAAATCCATCGCAGAAGCACTCTTACCAACAGATGCTACTTTGAAGGCAAAACTCTAAGTCGCTCATCATTCCCGTCTTGCTATATGGTGCGGAGGCATGGACAATGTCTTCAGAAGGTTATGATAAGTCGGCGTTACGAGTTTTCGAGATTGACAGCGGCTACACTGACTGGGTCAAGTTGTCCGAATGGATGAAAGCACTACAGCTCTGAGAGTATTCGATGCAGTATCCGCCGGGGGAAGCAGATGAAGAGGAAGACCTCTACTCCGTTGGAAATACCATTGTGGAAAAGTATTTGATTACAGTTGGAATTTCCAATTGTCGAAAACAGAGAAAGGAGACTGGTGCTCTGTTGTGAACTCTGCTATAACCGCCTAGGCCGTGTTTACGCCAATAAAGAAGAAGAAGAAAGTTAGCTAATTGGTTAATTAAAATGACGGCAGCATAAATTCCTTAAATTAGAACTTCACCATGAATAGAGTTAAACCATCTGCGCACTTTTTACCAATAAAGCGAGTGTTTGGAATTACATTCAGGAAGTTTTCGAAAATATTTCTTAATTTCTTAACAATTTTTCAACCGTTATGTGTAAAATTTGGCAAAATATCTGTTCCACAATTGAATTAGAGCAGGTCAGCCATTTAAATCACATTGTGCATACGCGCACAAAAACAAAAGCAACAGCAACAGCATATCATAGCTGAAAACGCTCTAAATTTATACAGCAAACAACGGAAAATGGAGCGGAGCAAACAAAAGCAAATAGAACGTGTTGAGAAACAACACAACAAAAAAGCCGTGAAAGTGAAAAGCTGGTGTCTATTTGGTTGCATGATGGATGGATGCGCTGCGGCGGCCGGTGATGAATATTCATTTTGCGCCAAGCACAGCAAAGGCAAAGCAAAACAAGCAGACAATACGCAAAGATAAAGTTGTAAAATTGTCGTCAATTTCCCAAACAGCCGCAAAACAGAATTTAATACGACAATATTAAGCCAAAGCCACGTTGTACACGGACATTTTTTGTTGTTTTTGTTCTTATTTACACTTGCATTTAAATTATGTGCTTTTTTATGGTTGTTCTTGGTTTTTGGTGTGTTGGAAACCAATCAAAATGTAAATTTTATAAGTAAATTAATTTTATACAACGCTGAGCAGCAGCAGCGATGGCTGTGGTGGAAAGCGTGTGCGGCAGCACCGCACCGCAACCGCACCGCATGGCCAAACGCAACAAAAGCCGCGCACGAATACCTCGGACCTGGGCGAGGTCGCTGCTGTTAGTGAAAAGTATGGCACCAACATTTTCGGTTTGGTGATTAAAACTTTTACATGACATTCTGCATGTTTGCTGCAATACCAATCGGTGTGAGTGTGTATGTGTGTATGGGTGTACAGCTGTGTTGTGTATGTGTTTTGGTGCGTGTGTTGGCTAGCTTGTGCCCCAACTTTGCATGTCGGCGAACATATGGCTTTAAGCGCGCTTGCTGCGCCGTCACTGCGGTGTTGTTTTTGTTTTCGTCTTCTTTATTATTCTTTTTTTTTGCTCGTTCGTTGCTGGTTTTGCTGGCGCACAAAGTGTTGCCCGCAATCAACACAGCTCCGACAGTCAGAATGCAATTTGCCAAATGCAAAATACCGAGCGTATTATGCTCGCAATGAACTCATGCTTGCAAGCATTCACCAGATGTGTGTATGTGTGTGTGTGTGTATGTGTGTATGTGTGTTTGCGTGTTAACATATTCCATAGCAGGGTTGAACTTAAGAGATCAACATTCCGCCGCTGCTCGTGCCAGCACTCCAGT